>LPNX010497543.1:259718-343590 GCA_001517045.1 Pseudotsuga menziesii | reverse complement strand
AAGCTTTGATATTTGGAATAAGGGGGATAATAAATGATGTTTAGACATTAGAAGGGGATAAATATTTAATAATGTAGCTTATTAAATAAATACAAGAGGAAATGTAAGTGGCAATGGAGCATGAAGACACATGGAGACTGTGGGGCCCTCACTAGCTAGAATTCTTATGTTAAATGGTATCTTTCACTTGCAAATTTGAATATATGGGAAGCCTAATGTTTTTGGATGGATTATAAGGCTAATATACTTGTCCATATACTTCATAGGTCGAATTTGGGATGAATTGTAACTTACATGGGAGAGGAAGAGCCAAATGGGAGTTTCATGGACACTTGGCTAGATTCCCCTTACATTTATGACATCTATGACACCAATGATGGAGATTCTATGACATTTATGACACAAGTCAGATCTGAAGGCTGACATACTAACATATTGACATGTCAGGATTGAATAGAGAATCTTAGAGGTCGAATTTGGGAGTTGGAGAAGGCCAAAAGGCTCCTACTCAAATTTGGGAGAAGAGGGAAGGTGAAGAGAGAGGCCACATGGCATAGCATGAGCAGCCACAACAATTCGACTTGGCTTTGGTTTATGGATGGATTTGGAACCTTAGAATACCAATAATTTTTATAAAATACAGGGATCAACCATGAGAATAAGCTTTTGCTCATTTGTGAATTGTGAGAGCTAATGGATGACTAGTTTTCTTGCTTAAGCCAATTTCGAGGGTGAAAGATTCCCATCCTAGTTGGTGTTTGGAAATGCCACTCAGGTATTTCATGGAGATTTAATGGAGTCTTATTTTCAGGTGTAAGCTATAGGAAATCATGTGGATTCTTCTATTGCAGCACTCTCTCTCAACTATTTCCAGTTTTCACACCATATTCATGCCAATGAAGGGATTGCGCTTTGTGTGAGCTATTGATCTCTTTTGGGAAGATTATAATGCCCATTATCTTATGTTATGATGTATATTCTCTGTATTTCACATTAAGAAGACTCTCAGGTCGAAATACCCAAAATAGTTCATGTAAAAAGTTGAACAATGAACAAATAGTGTCATTTCCCCACTATCTTGTTGTGAACCATTGTAATGCTGATGATTTCAAATTGGGAGAGACTTTCATTGTCCATTTATGATTGTAATTAGTTCAATATGATTTGTTATTCATTCTTAGAAATTTTCAAGTCAAAATTCCTAAGAGTTGTATGTCAAGATGACTTTTAATGAGCAAACAATGACCATTTCCACTCCATTTTGATATATGCCATGGTAATGCTTATTATTTCGAATGGAGGAATGTATCTCTGATAAATGTATGATGGATGGACTATAATTAATGTTTATTTCAAGTCTCATGTTCAGTACTTAAGCATTGGAATCCATTTTACTCATTTTTATTGCATTGGGAGAAGATTTGGTGCATTTTCCCCAAGGGTCGAAATTGTGACTTGGGAGTTGTTTTGGAAAGATTCATAACAGCCTGTATAAACTGAACCATGATGCATATGAGATTTTTAAAAGGTCCCTTACACATACCCAGCCTCTGTTCAGAAATTCAAGTGACTTTGGGATCATTTGTGAATCCATTTCCGACAATTACCCAGGGGGAATTGGAGCCCAAATTTGCTAGTAAAGACTCTTGCTTTGAACAGAACATTAAACAAGTTTGTAGAAGTAATTGGGAGGTCACAAAACATACTTGATAATTATATTTAAGTTATATTATTAGTCATGTACCTTCAGAGAAAATTTGGAAGCATTTGGGTCAATTTGGAGGTCTAGACATCAAAACTAGTCAAGAGCCAAAATTGTGAATTTTTTTGAAAATTGGGCATTTTAATAAAATTCCAAAAATGGGACATTACACTGGGTTGAGGGTATGTTGCTGTGGGTATTTATTATGTGGATAATGGGGCTGGGGATATTGAGCTTTTTGATATTGTGGTTGAGCCCACTCTGCTTGCATTTGCTCTTCATTCTTCATTAAATTGGTGTCGACCGTTTTCTCCTACAATAATTGGAATGCTCTGTAGTCCTTCTCATCGTGGCCTACTAATTTACAAAATTTACAATATAAAATCCTTGTTGCACTTAGAATCTTCTATAAGTACAAGCAATCTTCTGGCTGATGCCCTATACTCTCTCATATTCTACACCAAGGCATCCCTTGTGTATTTATCAGATTTGGCGCTCCCGATGCAACATAGTTCATGAATGTTAGGAAATTGTCCTTGTGGTGTCCTTCAATTTTGCATTTGGTACACCAAAGTTATTCTTCGACTTCTTCCATTTTTTAATGCCCTGGAGTTGCAGCATGAGGTTGGCTAGCTGTGACTAAATTTGCATCATTCCCGCACTAGTCTCTCCCCTACATGTGAGGATTTGAGCTTCATGACCAAATCCAACTCTTTATCCTACGACACAATCTTTTGTTGCATCAACGGAATCCGGATGTACGGTAACAGTGTGACATTGAACCACTCTTTGTGTTGTACATATGACATATGGAACCTTACTTTAGCCATCATAGTCTTAAATCTATGGTTGAATTCCCACACAGACTTCGTAGACAATTGCTTAACCTCTTTAATCTCTGTAATACATTGAGATCCAGAATTGGGCTTTCTGAATTCATCTATTAGTCCCACTTGAATTTGTTCAAGTGTTTTATGTGAAACTCCTATCGGAACCACAAGGAACTTCATATACGAGTCCATCGCATGACCCCTCAAGGTTGTGATCATCTGCGCTTTCTTTACTACTTCATATTGGACTTGTCCCACGGTCCATATGGCTTCACATAGAAACCAATGTTGCTCTTGGTATTCTAACCCATTTCTATTGAATACCAAAAACTTAATATCATTCCCAACCATTATATTGGTCCTTGGTACTGTTGGATAAAAATTTTGGCTAGTAGGACTTCCTTTTCCACTATTCCCACAGTTAGTATTACTTGTATTGAAAAACACACTAGGAGATGAGTTTTTGGACCTTACCTTCGGAGACATATGTGGATTCATAGGTGTGTCGTATTCGTTCTCTGGATTAGGGATTCTTCTTCTTCTTCTTCATCTCTTTTAGGGATAGGCCTGTATTCCTCTTCCTCGTTGCAAGAACCTTCGTCAAAGTGTGAATTCAACTCGTAGTCTTATCCTCTGGTCGTATTGCAACTTCCTCTTCTTGTCACGGTTCTTCTTCTTTTTCCTGACCAAAATATCCTTCCACTTCTTAGACATACACCCTCTAGTGCAGTTACGATATCATCGGGGAACATCTCATCATACTTTGCTCCATTTTTCTCGCACCTCTTTTGTGACATAACCCAGGTATTTATATACAGTTCTATAATCGTTAGATTCCATTCTCAGGATCCCTTTATCGCATACAAGCATTTTGATACAGATTTTCAAAGATGTCAAATGCCTTCCTCTGGGTCCTTGGAATAATTCACTTTATACTTCACTGTATGAACTTCTAGTGTCGATGAAAATTTCTGTCATATATCCACCCAAAATACTATCAACCCAAAAACCAACAGCTCTAGATATGGGGTTTCTAGTTCTTTTCAGTCGCTGAATCAGTTGAGGACTCCACTCTGTATGTTCTACTCCTTGGAAAATTTTTCATTGTGTTGCTAGCTTCAACAACCACTCATACAACAAAATAGGAAACTCACAAAATAAGATTTCATGGATATTCGTATAAAGGTATTGCTCCAACCACTTTGTCGGATTCAACTGCGATCCTTCACTTTCTTCTCGTGCAAACTCTAATGCTTTGAAATCCACCCAGTCTTGAATTTCCAGCTTCGTCGGATGCTAAAACATATCCCTCACAAAATGATTCATGGTCCCAGCAACATAACCCTTTGTCGGTGTTTCTCCCTTCGACCCAGGTTCAAACCCTTGGTTGTCCGTTAACAAAGCCCAAGATATCGACCCGATAGAGTAGGGCTCAGTCGGGAATACCTGCTACGCAGATGCAGTCTCACCTGAGATATGTCTTATGGGTAACTGCTATAACCAGGTTTTTGCAGTTGTTTGGGTATTTCCTCTTCTTTGGCACCTTACTAGATTGATCGACCGAAGTCGATGGTTATATTACTTAATCTTATTGTGTGCATTCAAGATATTGCTCTACTTATCTACCGACAAAGATTACAACAATTAATGTAGTTCCTTATCAGTGATTCCAACTAACAACAATGTGACATATGCATATGAGGAATCATTCATAAGCAAACACATACATTCATTCACAACATACATTCATTCGACATAAGAACATTCATCAAATATACACATAGACAACATTTAATGTGGAGACCCATCCAAGAAAAACAGCAAAGGTGCTCTTCATCTGGCATGAGAAATATATGGCACCTTTCGTCTACGCACTCAGCTTGCAGACTCTATTCTAGATCTTCTCTACAATCTATACAGAATTCTCTGTCCTCTCATGCTCTCTAGTCTCAGGTCTCTGAATTTTCCTCTCCTTCACCCTACTTTCGATCCGCACACATCCTTGATCGACTCACTCTTCTCTACAACTCTACAACTCTACGACTCTACTTCTTTCTAAGACAAAAACCCAGCAAAGACCTAGCGAGAGTGCATCTGTCTAAGTGTATGTAACTCTCAGGAAGTAACTCGCACACAACTTGGGTTTTCCCTTTTATATACTCTTACATGTCGTAGTCAATTGAATTCATTCCACTATCCAACAAGTTGTCATTCCTATTCTCGTTCATTTAGTTACAACTGTCAGTATGTACTATCGGCCCAAAATACAAAGATTTTTTATTCCCTAAATCATGCGTTATCTTAACTGATTTCTTACCCATGATAAACCGGGCTATCCTTTTCATTCGCTGCACGTCTTCTTTTATCGTGGTTCCTTCTGTCACGGTTGACCTCGTCGCATCTTCCCTTCTGTCATGAACTCTTGGCTCGCAAATGCTTTTGTCGCAACTTCCCTTCTACAACTACTTCTTCTGTCGTAGCTCTTTCTCCCACAACTTCTTTCGTCGCAACTTCCCTTCTATCACAACTTCCTCTACAACTTCTTCTTCTGTCGTATCTCTTCCTCCGTCGCAACTTCCTCTATCGCATTCCTAGACTCTTCATATTTCCAAGAAAAATTCTGGGAGAATCCTTCCTATCTTTTCCTAGGGCCAACATGATAATAAACATTAGAATCCTCCCCCTGTATGGAAACAAAGAAGAGGGAGAAGCACCATGAGAAAGAAGAAGCAATAATTCCTTCCCAAGACAAATGATCTTAGGATTATCCCCTGAAAAATTCTATGAAGGTGCAGAATTACGAATAACCCTAAGAATAAGAAACCAAGCCCATAATCCTCTATTGGAAGAATGATCACCTATCTCTCCAGAGGAAGACCAATGAAGACCACTAGGCAAAGAAAATGTGAAGATAGTTAGAAAAGAGAAACTGATAAAAAATAAAGTCCTTGGTACTAAAGTCATTATCCATGAATCTCTTTAAACTAGCCTCATGCCAAATCTAAATCACAACAATCCATGATAATTCTATCCTATATATGTCTAGGGTTAGTTACAAAAATAAATAAAGTCAAACAACTAGATAAAACTGAGAAACTGGATTTGGTTCTTCTCTAAGAGATGAAGTTGTCACATAAAACTTTCCTTGAAATAAAGGACTCGCATAAAACTTGTCATCATAGCTTGAAGGAAGTAAGAGGCATCCAGGGGCTCATTTCCTTATGAAACTCAATCATCTTACAAACTACATTGTATATTTCTTTGTTTCAAAAATAACATTAACAACAATACATTAAAAATTTCAAAATTTATGCTCCCAATAGTTGCCATTAAAAGGATAAATATTGGCTCTCAATTTAGATTTTGATTTCCATATTCATAGACAGATCACACAACCACATCTTAATGAGATATTTCAATCTCACCATATACTGTAAAGAAAACAAAGGAGGCACTTCAGTAAGGGACCCATGCTTAGAGCATTTAGAAGTAATTATCTTGAAATGGGACTCGGGGGATGTCAAACCAAAGAAAGGAAAATACACGCAATGAGTAAAATATTATGGCAATCATTTATAGTAGATATATTATATAGATTCTTCATTTAATCCTCATTCTTGAAAGGGTACCTCATTATTCCATCTAGCATTATTCCGTGTTCAATTTTAAATCACAGGCCAATCTCTATTAAAATTGTTGATTCAATTTTTTTTGGGTGTATCCCCTTTCACTTCAATCCCACTTGGGCATAAATTGAGCGTTTAATGGAGATGGTCTCGCTTTTCTAAAATTCCCTACTTTGAGAGCATGGATTTTATTTATACATATATGGAAGAAAAAAAACACATAAATTAGAGATAGAGAACCATCTAAAGAGTGTAATGGCAATAAAAGTTGGAAACATTCAACCCTACATTGAAGAAAATGGCTACAATTAAGATAACCTTAAAAAAGAAAAGAGAGGCAAATCTTCACTTGATCAAAGCTTATGCGGCATACAAATCTCACTAAAGATCAAAGTCAAGAAGTTTGTAGATTTGAAAAGGGGTCGGGCACACTAAGTACTTGTAATGTCCATTTTTAAGAAATTTTATTCAATGACCAATTTTTCTCTTTTTTCCCAATTTCGACCTATGATGCATATGGCCAAGTGTATTATCCTTCTAACTCATCCAAGAACATTTAGGCTTCCCATGGATTCCAAATTACAAGAGGAGGATGCCATGTGGCACATAAATTCTAGCTTGTGTGGGCCCCATAGTATCCATGTGTCTCCATGCTACATTGCCACTTCAATTTTCTCTTGTATTTATTCATTTAGCTCATTTATTAAATATTTATGCCATTCTAATGTTCAAACATCATTCATTGCCCCCCTTATTCCAAATCCCAAAGCTTCCACCCCGAACCTAGGAAACTAGTAATTTTCCTCCTTGGCAATTATTTGACCCTTAGCATCAATTTGACAAACTCTCATGAATATGGAAAATGTGATTAGGCCATTGTGACGCAATGAAAAATTTGGGACATGACAAATCCTCCCTTCCCAATATTTCTTGTCCTCAAGCAATTTCAAACATGAGTGTTGAAGAACCTGCTTTCCGTATGATTCTTTGAAGTTGCCACTGAGTTTCCCAACTTTGAGTCTTTGAGATTCCATTAAGAGTTTAGAGAGGAACCACCATGCTTGCTGCTGCACTACTCTGATTAAAATCACTTTATTAAGTGGAGAATCCATCTCCCATACTGCTTGTTTCCCAAAAAATTTGAGATCAATGGGACTAAAAACTATCCCAGGGTCCCATTGCTTGTATTGCACTCCAACAATTAAGAGTACTCTCCAACCCATACCATTAGGAAAGAGAATTTCGGGATCCCGTTTTCTTGTATGCATTCTTCCAAACATCATGATTACATAATATATATAATCAAAGTACACAACAACATAATAAAAAGGTACATCAAGGAGGCACCTCATCAAAAAATCATGAAAGTGCTTATACCTCCAAGTAAGTAGACCACCATTTTCCAAGTGCATACAAGCTTCAAGTGACCAATCAAATATGCTCCAATGACATAGGTGAGGATCCCATGTCCTATAATGCTGCTCCAAAAGGATGTGATGTGCATCAAAATATTCAGTCATGTATTCTTTCATCCAATAAGTGAATGAAGAATCTCCACTAAAATCTGAACCAAATAATGAGCAAAGAAAACATGAAGACTTCAAGTGGATCAAACAAGTCTCATCAATACACCCATGAATATGTATATCATTACGAAATAACAGAGGATTTTGCTGCCAATAATAATGTTCTTCAATAACATATCTCTTCACCCAAGTGTGGGATGAAGTTCCTCCAACATCAAATAGACTAGGCAAGGAGCAAGGAAAATCATGAGTCTCCAAGTGACTCAAGCGAACATAATAGTTGCACCCATGTAGATGTGTATCATCGTAATGTAACAAAGTATGCTACTGCAAATGTAAATAAGAATGTGCTCTAACCATGTCATCATAAAAATTAAATCTAGGAGTTCCATACTCCTCATGTGGCGCCATAAAAAAGAACCCTTTCACCCATACTTCATTGAGACTAATGTTGCAAAACATGGAATTGTAGGATGTAGGAGAATGAACTAACTCATACAAATGATCAAAAAGTGCAGAAGTTTCATCATGGGAAGGATCCATATGGGTAGTATCATGCATCTTCTTCAAAAGTGTGAAACCTTTGTTATAGATTCGTTCCAATATAGAGGAATCATGCTCTACTTTAAAATTGCATACCCTTCATCAGGATACAATTCAAGTTCCTCTTCCACCACATCAAGTGTTTGGATCTCTTCAAGTTCATCTTCAAACACATCAAGCAGATTCAAATTTCTACATTTCTCCTGATCCACCATGTCATGAGAATCCTCCAAACAATCTACCATTTGACAATCTGAAACATAGGAGGAAAAACAAGTATCTTGCAACTTTCCAAGAAGTTGCTCATTTTGAATTGTGAGCTTCTGATTATCCTCATTATTCTTCAAGTATGCATCATGTAACAATTCATTAAGCTCAAACAAATGGTTTCTATCAAAAATCAAAGACATGAAATTACCTTTGATGTGGCACATTGCTCTTTGAATATTCTCCATGTCTTCAAGGAAGGATGTTTCCTCCAATGAAGTAGCTCTCCAAAAATAATTTGACACTAATGCTTGAGTGTCATGGAGTATTCTAAGGGCCTCTTGGATCTTCTTTTCATTCATCTTTAAGGACCCTTCAAGTAAATGAGGCTCTTGCAAATGAAACTCCTCATCTTCTTTCTTCTTGCTTGGACCAACTTCATGAAGCTCAAGTGGTGATGGGGAAGTTGATCTTGTTTCTTCTTCAACTGCTTCAAGGTCTTCATTTTCATGTTTACTAGAAATTTGGCTTGCAACAACATTTTGAAATCTGATCTCTATGTCACCAACATAGAGTTGCGAGCACCCATCAGTAGGTACTCCTTCATCGTTCAAGCATCCATCAGTAGATGCTCTTTGTTTCATTTCCAAGGTAGAATGTGTCTCTCGAAATTATCTTCAGTATTTTCAATAGAAACTTCTTCATACTCATGTGATGTCTCCCCATCTTGTTTAGAGCCACTTGGGAGTGAATTTCGATCCTCTTCATGCAATACTTCTTCTACTTCACCTATTTCAGAACTAGGCGGTTCATGGGTCTCCTCCTTTTTCTCCTTCAAGCAAGCTGATGCATTTTTCCCCTTTGTTTTCTTAAGATCAATATATTTTCTCCAACCATGGATAGCCAACAATTTAAATCCTTTCATAATACTCTTGGTCATGTCTTCAAAGATAGCTTCCATGATTTTTATATGCTCCTCACCATCATATGAGGTTCCATTTTCATCCCTAGTCATAGTTTCCTAGTCAACAAAAGCACTTTTGGGTTTCAATATCTAATGTTGTTCCCTGACTTCTTGTCCTCATAAACATCGGACCACATCATGTGCCAAGATCATGCTATGATACCACTGTAATGTCCCTTTTTAAGAAATTTTATTCAATGACCAATTTTTCTCTTTTTTCCCAATTTCGACCTATGATGCATATGACCAAGTGTATTAGCCTTCTAACTCATCCAAAACATTTAGGCTTCCCATGGATTCAAAATTGCAAGAGGAGGATGCCATGTGGCACAAAAATTCTAGCTTGTGTGGGCCCCATAGTCTTCATGTGTCTCCATGCAACATTGCCACTTCAATTTTCTCTTGTATTTATTTATTTAGCTCCTTTATTAAATATTAATGCCATTCTAATGTTCAAACATCATTCATTGTCCCCCGTTATTCCAAATCCCAAAGTTTCCACCCCCAACCTAGGAAACTAGTAATTTTCCTCCTTGGCAATTATTTGACCCTTAGCATCAATTTGACAAATTCTCATGAATATGGAAAATATGATTAGGCCATTGTGACCCAATGCAAAATTTGGGACATGAAAGTACTTACATAAACAAACAAGTACAAGAAAACTTCATAATTCAATCAACTAAGTCGTGGAAATGCTATTTTTAGATGGAATTAAAGTTTAAAAGTTTGAATACATCAATTAAGCAACTTACTCCCTTTAAAAGGGAACACACATGGAACTTCACATAAACAAAGAATATGAGCAAAAAAAAGTATTGATATATAGTCTAAAGCTTTTCATTGGGCAAGATATTAAAATTTTGAACAAAATAGTTACTTAAGAGCAATTCTCTCTAATTTCAACTCAATGAATTCACATAGGGAATTAGGGCTCAATGGAGTCTTTATTGATTTATTTAAAATAGGTTAAAATGTCATTACGAAGCATCTCATGATATTTATAGAGGAAGCGAAAATTTGAGGCAAAATTGTAGGAAAACTCAATCTACCTTCCTAGCCCCCATTCCAAGGGACATAAACACTTCCAAATTTAAAGAGTTTAGGTTTATATCCTTATCCTCATGCCCATTCAAGATATAGAGGATTCAATATTCTCATCATTTCAAAAATGGTCTTAACCCCATCAAAATTATTAAAAATTCTCTATCCTTGTCATTTAATGCATTTTGGGCCTTAAACAACATTTTCTTGGATGATCACATATAAGACATAAAGTTTATGTCTTTTCATGGTCCAAACTTTGATTATTGCATAGTTTGTCGATGTATTTATAATGATAAAACATCACCCTTAATGAAGCTCATATGAAAAAGTTATTACCCTAAGAAGTTGATGTACCATGTAGGCTCTCTAGACTTGCATTCCTTTTTCCACCTCAACTCCTGGGATTAGGTTTTGGAATATTATGGTGTTTATCTCTTAGGGATTTGAGACAATATGATATTGTGTAGTCTTAGCCTCTTGCTATTGGATTTTTTATGATTGATTGTCGATGTGACATCTCTTCTAAGAGACAATCTACCACTATTCCACTTATTTGGTATTGTATTGTTTTTCATTGCTTGGTTCATTAATAGAATTTGGTTTCACTATAATGCTTTGGTTTCAATATTTTTTGGTTGCTTTATTGTATTCTTTTATTTCACTCTCAATATAATCTAGATCATATATTGTCAAAAAAATATCATAGAAAACTTTCCCTGACTTGAATCAATCATATCAAAGCTCGTATCAAATAATCAGAGGGGCCTCATCCTACGAAATCTTGTAATGAAGAACATTATCTTAATTTATGTCATAACCCCACCTAATTGATCACCAAAAGTGTGTACCATGCCAAACACACAGGGGGGCTAAGAGACATTAATTAATTAGCCCAAGTAATTTTGATAAGTAATTATTATTGAGGCTTGTACTTAGTTTGATTTATTGTCATTATTAAATAATACACAAATTTAATTATGTGGAAATAAGTTTCATGTCAGGAGGGCACACTTGGGAAAACCAACTTACCAAGGAGGAGATTTAGAAATTGTCAAGGGACTTACAAAAGCAAGCAGTTAGAAGAAGAAGGAAAGTGTCAAAAGCCAAGAAAAGTTGTCATAAGGAAAAATAGACAGCAATTGACCAAGGGAGGGTGCAGTTTCCTTTAGAGGATCAGTCTCAAAATCAGGAAAGATAGAAAAGTTGTCATAAAGAAAAGCATGCAACAATTGACCAAAGGAGGGCACCGTTTCCATTTTGAAGGCTCAGTCACAAAAGTAGGAAAGGCAAAAAAACTGTCATAGGAAAAAGCAGGAAACTCTGGGCCTAAGGAGGGCGCAGTTTCTAAGTTGGATGAAATACATGGATAGGGAAACATCTCACATGACACATACTTGCCAATTTCTCAAGAAGGGCACACCACTTGGCTAGGGTTAGTGTTTTGGCAAGGGAGACTTGCCCAGCAGGTGATTGAATTTCCCAACAAGTCACCAGTGGTATATTTAATGACAATTTGAGGTCCTTTTCTTAGTTTGCTTAATGAATGATCTTGGTTTAGTGAAGCCCAATTTCATACTGAGAGTTGTGCCTCAGTCCCTTGGGAGATGCACCCCAAGTCCCTTCCCCTCTCTTCTTCCTCCCCTTTCATTTTCATTGCAGGTGTTGAAGAGCTAATTAACAACACCATAGCTTCAGATCAGACATCTACTGCAGCCAATACCTCCATTGAATTTGATATCCAATGAAGGGAACATCACCTACATCCCCATCCCCAGCTTGGTGTTAGATTTGGGCCTCCTACCCTTAGTTTTGGATCCCATTTCTGGAGACATTAGTCCTCCAAACCTCTTCTTGATGTTTTCAATCCAAAAACACTGAGTATGACTTCTATAGTAGTGTAATATCTCTTTTCAATGAGCTCTCATGTTAAGTTTTCATGAGGCTGCTTTTATTTTCCCATTAGATGAGGGGTTTGATCAGTTTAATGCAATGAGAATAAAGTAATGGCCATGAGAAGGAGTATGAATAATAAAATGTGTTAAATAAGGATATATTAATCTATGTTATAATTCATTACCAGGTCTTATTTCATTATGGTACGAAATTCATGAATTTATGTACACCCTTGCTAGATGACTAGTTAAATTTGACCAGTCTTACAATTTTATTAATTCTGAGCAATCTATGCATCCAAATTTAATTACGTAAGTTGTTGTAGGTAGCTAACCAAACCTGCCACCAATCCCAACCTTCATACCAATATTTCGTTGGGGTCGAACCTAGTTTGGATAGCCTCCTTTGCGAAGGGTCTCCCTAGGCCAAAATTGCTAGTTTTTCCCAAATATTTCCTAACAACCCAAAATCCTTCCAGAACTGTTCTTGGATATATGAAACTTTATTTGAAGCCTATTTCTAGTGTTTCAAAACATCTGAACCTTTCCCAATCCTCCGGCTGATTGGATTTGAAAAAGTATTCCTAGTTGCACGGTTGGGTGACCCAAAAGCGTGGGAGTTGGTTTCAACGGAGCTGATTCCGAAAAATAAATGGTACCTGATTTAAATGTGTTAGGGAAGATACTTTATTAGTCCTAAATTGTCCTTGATTTCTCCCAACATCCCGCTGCCATGTTTGCAAAAGTATTAGCCACTTCCCTTATTTTCCTAGACTCAATAGTTGTTTGATTGAATGCAAATTTTCATACAAAATTTTGGTTAAAATTACATCAGAGATAATGTTTTGATATCATTGCAGATCAGAGATATTATAGTGGTATCCGAGCATGGTCCTCCATACATGCTCTTGATATTCATTAATGGGTCCAAAATTTAATTCTGATACAAAGAGGAAGGTCTCTAAAGAAGAGGAAATTGACTCAGTGGAAGGGAGATTCCACGAAGACATGGATGAGAAGGATGAGTTCAGAAATTTTGTGAGGAATATTTTGAAATGGATGCATGGCATTTAATCCAACATAATTCAATCTAGTCGAGATACCATGAGATTTTTTAGCTAAGCAGTTGGGTGTTAAAGATGGAGAAGGGAGCGACATTGGCTCCTAGTGTCAAGAGAGAAATATCATAGGGGGATATATATTCTCTAGGGATGGGCCTCATAATAGGCCTATGGAATATAAATATGAACATAAATTGCATCCCTGACCCACCATGCCCAATTTTATGGAATTCCCAAAGGAAGACCTTGAAGTGCAGACTGAAACAATTTCTTCATGGGAAGAGAAATTTGATGCCTATCAAACCTATAGTGAGGAGTGCAAAAGGGTTCTTCCATTCAAAGAATTTTGTGAAACTCAGTATAGATGGCAGCCAAGAGAAGTACAAAGGCTTCCATATCATATTTTGAGTTAAGGAATTCCATTAGTAGAATTACCCAACCTTACTTTGATGGCACTTCCAAGTGCACAATGAGCTCTTGGATTCAGAAACTGGACACCTATTTCCAGCTGAATCCTATGGCAGTGAAGGATGCCATCAAGTTGGAAGCCTTACATATTGATGGGGAGGCCAATGATTGGTGGTTTCATGGCATGAAGACCTTGGGCCATGATCAAGTAGTTACGTAAGAGGAATTCACCCGAAGATTGGCATAAAGGTTTGATCGAAGAGATCCTGACATTTCTTTTCGTGAATTGGCACATATTAGACAAGTGGGAACTCTTGAAGCTTACATATCAGAATTCCAAAAGGTGGCAGTGATGGTCACTGATATCTTAGAAGCGAGGTTGATCCTTTTGCTTACAAAAGGACTAGAAGAAACTCTAAAAGGGCTGGTGAAAGCTTACCGACCCACAACTTTGCAAGAAGCGATGAACAAAACTAGAGACCTGCAAGATGCCATTTTGAGGACCAAGTATCCTCCCAAACCCTCTATGCCCCTTAAATTGCATACTCAAAGACCTTTGACGAGTAAATTTCCTACCCCTGGCAAAAAATATTACTCCTACAAGGATCAGGATGAGCTGAGGAGGAAAAATCTTTGTTTTTCTTGCTAAGAACCTTGGGGTCCGGGCCACAAGTGTGTCAAGGGGAAGGCACACTACATTGAAGTGTTCTCTGAAAGTGATGAGGAGATGGTGGAAGAAGCTGAGATGGCAAATGGAGAATATGAAACAACTGAATAAGAGGAGCAACTCCTTAAAACAAACAACAAAATTGCAGTACTCAATGGAATACCTCGGTTCCATACCTTAAGGCTGAAAGGAGTACTGCAAGGCCAAATAATCACAGTCCTTGTTGATGGGGTGCCACCCACAATTTTATTGATGCATCCTTGGTGGAGAAAAGAAAGCTTCCAACTAAGTCCTTTGAAGGATTCACCATGGTCATTCTGGGGAACCATACCATGGAATGCAATCTATGGATTCCAAACTTGCAAGTGAATCTAGGAGACTACACATTGAAATACAACTTTTCTGTTATCAATGTGGAAAACACCAACATGGTGTTGGGAGTTCAATGGTTGTACTCTATTGGAGAACATTCCATGAATTACAAAATACCCCAGATAATTTTCAAAGATACTGAAGGGAAATCAGTAGTTCTGAAGGGTATGAATACTTACCCAAGCCAATTAATTTCTGCCAACAGTATGAGATCCATCCCGAGGCATGGAGACATTCAATGGGTTGTTGAATGTCATATCACCAATGAGGGAACTACAGTCAAAGTTTCCTACCAACCCAAAGACATAAAAAAGTTGTTGCACAAGCACAAAAGGGTTTTTGAAAACCTTCCACATGGCAGGCCACCTTACCTTGGAATTGAACACATAATTGAGCTAGAAGTTGGTACACTTCCAATAAAAATCCACCCCTATAAGCATCCAAATAAATTCACGATGAGATTGAGAAGTCCATCAAGGAGCTCCTTGATTTGGGCCTCAAAAGACCAAGCTCCAGTCCTTTTGTTTCTTCAATGGTTCTCGTAAATAAGAAGGATGGGACACTTAGAATGTGCATAGAATACCAAGCCTAGAACTTGAAAACCAAGAAGAACCGGTACCCGATCCCCTGAATTGATGAATTAATGGATGAACTGCATGGAGAAAGGTTCTTCTCCAAAATAGACCTGTGATCGGGATACCACCAAATCAGAATGAGGGAGGAAGACATATAGAAGACAACTTTCCGATGTCATTTTGAATTTCTGGTCATGCCATTTGGCTTGACTAATGCTCAGACAACCTTCCAATCATGCATGAACAAGGTGTTCAGTGAGCAGCTCCATAAGTATGTCCTAGTCTTCTTTGATGATATTGTGATTTATAGCAGGACCTGGGAACACTTAGATGTGGTGCTCACTATATTACCAGACCAATCCTTCTATGCTAAGCTATCCAAGTGTGAGTTTGGCATGACCAAATTTCTCTATTTAGGCCATGTGATCTGCCAATATGGGGTCAAAGTGCATAAAGAAAAGATAGAGGCCATCTTGGGTTGGCCAAGCCCAAGGAACCTCACCGAACTAAGAGGCTTCATTGGCCTTTGCAATTACTACCGCAATTTTTTCAAAGGGTTCTCCCATTTCACTTCACCTTTAACAAATCTGACTAAGAAGGGCGCATTCAGTTGGAATGGGGAGGCTGAATAAGCTTTCCAAAAGATGAAGGAGATAATGAGCAGTTGTCCGATACTTGCTTCACCTAATTTCTCCAATCCTTTTGTGCTGGAATGTGATGCCTATGGAGAAGGCATTGGAGCTATTCTAATGCAAGAGAGGCACCCTATTACATTCAAGAGCAGAAAGTTGCAGCCTCATGAAAGGTTGTATTCAATATATGACAAGGAGATGTTGTCCATTATGCATTCATTGGCCAAGTTCCGATAGTATTTGGTGGGAGGTAAATTCATAGTGAAGACTGATCACAACAGTCTTAGACACTTCCTAACCCAAAAGGAGCTCAATGACAGGCAACATAAATGGGTGAGCAAAGTCCAGTCATATGACTTTGATATTGAATATAAAAAGGGGAAAATAAATGTTGTGGTTGATGCACTTTCCCGCAAGCCCAGACTCTCTTTGTTGCATATGCTAACTGAATAGAAGATACAATTGGGCACCGAATATTCTTAGAATCATTTTGCTTATGAAGTTTTGGATGGGGTGAAACAGAATGAAGAATACAAGGTACATGATGACCTCATATACTACAAAAATAGAATCTTCTTAGTGCCTAGGTCTGCACTAAAGAATAAGATTCTGGAATCTGCACATGATGCACTAGTGGCTAGCCACCCTAGTTTTTTGAACACTTACCGGAAGGTAAGAGAGAGATTCACATGGAAGAGTCTCAAAGATGACGTTCTCATGTATGTGATGGAATGTTCTACATGCCAACAGAACAAGGTGGAGCACACACACCTCGATGGACTCCTCTAGCCTCTTCCTATTCCCGAACATAAATGGGAGAGTGTCTCCATGGAATTCATCACTGGGTTGCCAAAGGCTCAAGGAAAAGACAACATTTATGTGGTGGTTGACATATTGAAAAAATTTGCACACTTTTTTGTAGTCACATCCACTATTTTAGCTAGTGAGGTTGCTGCTCTATTTTTCAAGGACATTTTCAGGCTGCATGGATTTCCCATAACTATAATCAGTGATAGGGATAGCAAATTCACTAGTTCCTTTTGGAATGCACTATTTGGGATGGTTGGAACAAACCTGAACATGAGCACAAGCTATCGCCCCCAGACAGATGGACAAACTGAAAGGGTGAATCAATGGCTTGAAGGGTAACTCCATAATTATGTTACATGACAACTAAGAGCTTGGGAAACCTGGCTCCACCTGGGTGAGTTATGCTATAATACTACCTTTCATCTTTCTATCAGAATGGCCCCATTTAAGGACTTGTATGGGTATGAGGCTCCATCTTTTGCATATTTAATGTTTGGATACTGTAGATCCCAAAAGGCTAAAGATTGGTTACAGGAAGACCAAGTCATTCTAAGGGTGTTAAAAGAGAACCTACAGATGGCGTAGAACCAACATAAAGTGTATGCAGACAAGCACCGAATTGACAGAGTATTCTAGGTAGAAGACTTGGTCTACCTAAGGTTGCAACCTTATAAACAATCTTCTTTGAAGAAGAAGGGGGCTGAATAACTTCATCCAAGATTCTATGGGCCTTACAAGATTTCTAATAAAAGTTGGTGAAGTGGCCTATGAATTGGAACTTCCATCAGAAAGTAAAATCCATAATGTTTTCCATGTATCATGTTTGAAGAAAGTAGTTGGCCAACAGGTAGTTACATCAGAAGACTTGGCTCCCTTGGATGATGAAGGCCACTTGGTATTAGTACCTGAGAAAGTGTTACAGATAAGAGAAAGGAAACTGAGGAACATAACCATCAAAGAGTATCTGATACAATGGAAGGGGTTACCTAGTGAAGATTCCACTTGGGAGGGTAGAAGATCTTACAGTATCCTGGTTTGCTTATACTTGAGGACAAGCAGACTTGGGAGGGGAGGACTGTCATATCCCCACTTAATTGATCACCAAAACTGTGGACCATGCCAAACACCTAGGGGGGATAAGAGACATTAATTAATTATCCTAGGGAATTTTGCTAAGTAATTCTTATTGAGGCTTGTACTTAGTTTGATTTATTGTCATCATTAATTAATATGCAAATTTAATTATGTGGAAATAAGTGCCATGTCAGGAGGGCACACTTGGGCAAGCCAACTTACCAAGGAGGAGATTTAGAAACTGCCAAGGGATTGACAAAAGCCAAGAAAAGTTGTCATAAGGAAAAACAGGCAACAATTGACCAAAGGAGGGTGCAGTTTCCTTTAGGAGGCTCAGTCTCAAAAGCAGGAAAGACAGAAAATATTTCATAAGGAAAAGCATGCAACAATTGACCAAAGGAGGGCATAATTTCCTTTTTGAAGGTTCAGTCACAAAAGTAGGAAAGGCAAAAAAGTTGTCATAGGCAAAAGAAGGAAAATATGGGCCTAAGGAGGGTGCAATTTCTAAGTTGGATGAGAGACATGGGCATGGAAACATCTCACATGACACATACTTGCCAATTTCTCAAGGAGGGCACACCACTTGGCTAGGGTTAGGGTTTTGGCAAGGGAGACTTGCCCAACAACTGATTGAATTGTCCAACAAGTCACCAGTGGTCTATTTAATGATAATTCAAGGTCATTTTCTTAGTTTGGTTAATGAATGATCTTGTTTTAGTGAATCCTAGATTCATACTCAGAGTTGTGCCTCAGTCCCTTGGGATATGCACAAGTCCCTTCCCCTCTCTTCTTCCTCCCCTTTCATTTTATTTGTAGGTGTTGGAGAGCTAATTAACAACACCATAACTTCAAATCAGACATCTACTGCAACTAATCCCTCCATTTAAGTCGAGCTCTAGTGAAGGGAACTTCACCTACGCTCCCATCCCTAGCTTGGTGTTAGATTTGGGCCTTCTGCCCTCAGTTTTGGATCCCATTTATGGAGAGACCAGTCCTCCAAAACTCTTCTTGATGTGATCAGTCCAAAAAAAAGATTATGAATTCTATAATACTGTAATATTTATGTTCAATGAGCTATCATGTTAAGTTTTCATGAGTGAGCTTTTATTTTCCCATTAGATGAGGGTTTTGATTAGTTTAATGCAACGAGAATAAAGTAACGACTATGAGAAGGAGTCTGAATGATCTAATGTGTTAAATAAGGATATATTAATCTATGTTAAACTTCATTATTAGGTCTTATTTCATTCTGGTACAAAATTCATGAATTTATGTACACCCTTGCTAGATGACTAGGTAAATTTTACTAGTCTTACATTTTTATAAATTATGAGAAATATACACATCCAAATGTAATTCCATAACTTGATGTAGGTATCTAAATGACCCCACTACGAATCCCAACATTCATACAAATATTTCATAGGGGTCGTACCTAGTTTGGACAACCTCCTCTGTGTAGGGTCTCCCCGAGCCAAAACTGCTAGCTTTTCCCAAATCTTTCCTAACGGCCCCAAATCTTTCCAGAACTATTCTTGGCTATCTGAAATTTTATTTGAAGCCTATTACCAGTGTTTCAACACATCTAAACCTTTCCCAAGACCCTAGTTGATTGAATTTGAAAAAGTCTTCCTAGTTGCACGGTTGGGTGACCCATAAGCGTGGGAGTAGGTTTCAACGGAGCTGATTCCGAAACCTAAATGGTCCCTGATTTAAACGTGTTAGGGGAGATACTTTATCAGTGCTAAATTTACCTTGATTTCTCCCAATATCCCGTTGCCCTGTTTGTAAAAGTATCAGCCACCTTCCCTCATTTGCCTAGTCTCAAGAGTTGTCTGATTGAATGCTAATTTTCATATAAAATTTTGGTTAAAATTACATCAGAGATTATATTCTAATATGATTACAGATCAGTGATATTACAATTTAGGAATAGATTCATAGTTACAAAATTCATAAGAGGCTGGACATGTTTACAAAATCAACATGGCAAATGCTTTTGATTAGGTAAGTTATGAACCACTACTACAACACACTACCATGGCATCATCTCTAGTGTCCTCATTTAGTGTATTTCTTTTGAAAAATATTCAAGTGTATATGGTGCACCACACTTCGCATCATGTTTGCTTGGCGTCATTAATTTCAATGTGTGCCACTGTTGACATCATCTTTGCATAAATATTTATGCCATTGTGTTGGGATTAACGTTGTGTTAGTGTCATTCGTGCTGCAAAATAATCTTTTACTGTTGTTTTTTTAGCATGTTTGCGTCATAGGTTGACTTCTTAGCTTTGGCATCACTATAGTGTTATTTATAATCGGACATGAATTGTTGAGCATTGTCTAGGCACCATAGCATTATGATCATGTTAGGCATCGTAGTTTCATTGTGATCATGTTAGAGTGTATCGTGCATACATCGGTATGTAGGTACTTTGAGTTATTTTGTAGCAGGTTGGTGCTAATGTTGTGCTAGGGGTAGGGTATTTTTTTAAGATTGTAATATTATACTTAAGTATAGTATTTTAGGTGATTGTTTTGGATTCAAAAAATATGTTTATAGATAGGTAGGTGAATATTAAATATGAAACATATAATTAACACTGAAATGTGTAAATTTTGGCGAATATTATGATAAAAAAACATATTTTTATGTAAATATAGGCGATATTAGAGACTAAAAAGCGAATTTATTTTTTGAAAAAAACCCAAAAATTAGCCAATTGGCGAAATTTCACCACTAAAAATTACCCTAGCTTTTCGCCACTAAAAATTACCCTAGCTATGGGTGTCATTAGTAGTGTCACATATATGAATTCTTGTTGTTACAATGTCTATTGGCATCATGCTTATGTCATAGGTTGATTGCTTTGCTTTGGCATTGCAAAAGTGTGATTTATGTTGGACATGAATTGTTGAGCATTGTTTAGGCATCGTAATTGCATTGTGATCATGTTAGAGGGCATCATACATGCATCAATATGTAGGTTTTATTTATTTATTTTACATCAAGTTGGTGTCAATGTTGTGTTTTGGGTGTCATTAGTAGTGCCACATATATGAATTCTTGCTATTATAATGCCTTTTGGCTTTATAATAGCAATGTTAACATGTTTATGACATTGTGTGTGCGTAGTGTTTCTCTCCTACACATGCTAGATGCGTCATACACATGTCTAAATTGCATCGAGTATGTATCTCTACTATTTTTCCTTAAAAAAATAAAAAAATAAAAAAATCATAATTTCTCATTTAAATAAATAAGAGGTTACATTGTGCATATGCTACAATTATTAAATACCTATAAGATAGTTAGCATTGGAAACATTTAACAACTAAAGAAAATGTACCAAAAGGAGGTGCCATGAACTGACGAGGAACAATGTCTTTGATCCATCGTTTTTTTATTTTTTATTTTTGATCTCTACCCACCCCCTTGGAGAAGGGTCTGTGATAACTAATTGTAAACTAGAATTATGAATTCCAAAGTTTGAAAGCATGTATGACTCCTTATAAAAATTAGAATTGTTGGATACATGAGATATTTTCATTGCTCCCAATGGAACTTCATTGACAATTACCTCCAACAAGGGTGTGGGGGTCCTAATATTCATTACTTTTTCTTACACCTCAAAGGATGGATTTAATTCCTCGATATGCTCTTATAGTCCAACATTGGTATATTTCTCTACCTATATTGAGGGTGAAGCTTCTGCATTCTAATAATCCTCATAATCTAAGAGCAATGGATCCTATGGCTGCCAAATTTTAGATTTGGAAGGATGGCCTTTTTTTCCTCTTTGAATGATTTCATGCTCGAGGACATGATTAATGAATTTGTCCCATTTGTTGGTAGATTTGACACCTAAAAGCTATGTTTTTGTAAACCAAGACCTAAGTCCATTAAAGTTTGTCTTATTTTAGAGTCAACGTGTCTAGAATAATGTACTAAGATCAATCTCCACACGTACTTAAGCATAAGAAAAAAAACCCATATTTACTTGCGAAATATCTACCTAAAAGTATCTAAGTATCTACCCAAAGCATTTCTAATATCTTAAAAAATTGAAGATGTCAAAGATGACGTGGTAGATTTGGGAGGTGATCCTAGACTAACAATTTTGTGATAACCATAGTTTAGGGGTAAATTTTAGGGAATCACGGGGTAATAAAGAGACCCACTCTTCCCTAATACTAGAGTCCCTCCTTGAGAACTTTATGTTAATCATCGAGATGAGTAACATAATCAACAAAGAAACCTTTGGAACATAAATATGGCAAAAAATATTTTACATGCAGCAGAGCAATAAATGCTGTGGCGGCTGCAGTGTGAGCTGTTGGATCTCAATCTGTTTGAGATCCAACAGTCCACACTGCAGCCGCCACAGCATTTATTGCTATGCTGCATAATGAATATTGTTCGCCCATAAATACACCTCACATTGTGAAGTATAGTTCAAAAAAATCAATCGATATAAATCTATTGTGCAGGGCCAAGACCTGTTGAAATGATAAATTGATATAGATATTTCATAATAAGATATAAAAATGACGACCTCTGGGTTGTATATGTTCAGTGTTGGCACCTTGTTAGATTTCTCCACTATATATGGACCAAGCATAATAGGGGTTTTAATTTATTGAAGAGAGGGCTTGGATCCCACCATGGCTTTCAATGAAACATGCTTTTAAGTTAAGTGGCATTTGGGTTTGAGATATTCATTGTTAGCACCTCATCATATTTCTCCACTATATACAAGCTAGGAATAACAGGGGTTTGAGTTGCTTAAGGAGAGGGCTTGGATCATACTACATCCTTAAATGAAATGAATTTGAAGTTGAGGGAAACCTAGGCTCCATTACTTCTCCACTCAAACATAGTGCCAAAATAAGAGACGAGTCCTTACAGATGTGATAATCAAATAGTTGGGTTAGACCCTTGAGTTGTTTAACCTCTTAAAGCAGGTGTTGTTGAGCCACATGAATCCTTTGGCCATGCTCCAAATCGTACTTAATTTATACCACATAATCAGTGGCAGTCACCCATGAGATTATTTATTTCCTTGAGAGAGACTTGACCACAATATGAAATCTTATTGTGATGTCAAGACTCTCTTTACATAAATTCACCCCAAAGGAGTTATCAATAGCAGGCTTGTAACATGTGACTTGAGAAGAAACCATTTATGCAAATAGTTGATGTGAAAACATTTCTTCAAACACTTGTCATGCATTCTCATTTACCTTGGACATAAATTCACAATACAACCACATAGTACCACAATCTAGAAACCTCACTAAAAACCACAATCTAATGACATCACTAAAAGCCACAATCTCCAAATTCATCCGAAGTTTGAACCACAACTCTGCAACCCTAGGCACCTTCTTTATCCATGATCCCTTGTTGAAAGAAATTAAATACTTTATCACACAACATACCAAGTTCCTTCAAATAGGGGAAAAATAGAGAAAATTGATACCACGGCTTTTGATGAAAATCTTGGCACTGAAATTCCTACTACACCTAAGAAAATGAGCAAATACCTCAAGGCACACAACAAACCTTTCGACGATAGGAGATGATGAGTTAAAGTCCCTCCGGACAAATGTTAAATTCCTGAAAGCGGTGCCAATTTTGGTTGGGAATTTGTGTCGGAATAAGGATTCTTCATATTCGCTTTGCCTAGAGCTACCTATTGCCCATTTATACAACTTTATCATTATTATCATTAAATTATTAATTAAATTATTTTTTTCTTTTGAATTATTAATTTAATTATTATTAACTAGCACACCCACATAGTTTGTGGTTGGATCACGTTGATAGCGATCAAATGGTTAAGAGATAGTTATGGAATGGAAGACGGTTTGGAAATATTTTTTTATTCATCATATTCTTCTAGTTAAACATTCTTCATGTTATCCATTTATCAACTATAATTTATTTTTTATACTCTTTTTCTTTTTATCTCACATTCTTTTAGTTATCTCCCATGAATTGTTGGTTATCCAATCATAACTATGAGTTATCCATGCATTGCTACCAACTATTCATTCATTGGCTAGCTATAAGTTATTTTTTATATTCCTTTTTTTATAATTGTTTATTTCGAATTTTGAACGTCTGCCATAAAATCAATCTTTACAATACACTTGTCTCATCCTCATCAATAGATGAAAAAGCATAGGCAGTAGTCCACCCCAAATCTCAAATAAAAACTTCTATCCACTTAATTATCTTTATTGTTTCAATCTTATTTTTTTTAATTTTATTTATTTATTTTTTCAGATGGAAAGATCCACGGGAAACCCAACAATACTTCCCCACATTCGTGGATGGTAGAGGTGGTAAACCGCCGACCATCCTAGCAGAAGGCCCAACCCCAAAAGGACTCAAGGCTCGAACCCATGACCTCCCCCGAACCGAGAGAGTGTGCGCACGTCTTACTAATTGAGCTAACCCTTGGGGCTATTGTTTCAAAATTATTAATTAGTATTATTGTGTTCCCAATGGGGACATGTATGTAGGTAAGTTGACATGTATGTATAAATAGGTAAGTTGAATTTTTTTATTATGTTTCCTAAGTATTAAAATAAAGTTTAAAAAATATTAAATTTATTGATTTTATTATGCAATTTTGTCGGGCAAAAAATGACGTCTTTTTTGGAATCCACTCCCAGGCGATGTCAATGCGTCATGCAAAATTAAATCCATTAGTGCTCATGGTACGTTGTCATTTAATTCATTAAAAACTCTTCAGTACATTTGGTAAGGAAATGTGCAACGGTTAGCGCCCTTTTGACGTGAGCAAACTAAGATTGCAGCGTGGAGAAAAAACTCGGTGGTCGCCACGACTCACGAGCAAGGAAGTATGACCGGCTCAATGACATGTTTACAAAGGTATAGTATCCAGACAGAAGCTATAATACTCATGTTAAAAAAGTTACCTTTCAACCATGAACTTTAGAATTCTTTCATTAATATTGAGAAATTTAAGTAATGGAAACATTAATTTTTTATTATATATTTAAAAGAAATCAATTACCTATTAAAAATGGCAGAAACCAATAAATGACACTCACTAACATTATCATATTAAATTTGCTACCTATAAATCATAGTTGGGACTTGGGGATCGGTTTGGACTTCTATAGAGTTGGATGTTTGAAATTGTTCAAGTTATCAAAGCAAATGGCACAAACTAATAAATGACACCCACCAACATTATGCAATATGTCACGTTAAATTTACATCCTGGAAATCATAGTTTGGAACTCAGGATCCGTTTGGACTTCTATAGAACTGAATGTTTGAAACTGATCAAGATATCAAAGCAATGACGAGTTGGTTCTCTGAAATGGTCCAAAATGGAGTTGTCTAACTAGGGGACTTTTTGATTTTCAGGCTGATTTTTTGCTTGAATCCAGTGAATTTAATCTACAAAATCTGTAATTTCTGTTGTTTGTTGGGCGATTTTAAGCTCAGAAATGAAATCAGGTGACATAAAAACCCCCAAACATACACACTCTGTAAAATCTAGCAGTGTTTTTGAACGTTTTGAAAACCCTATGAAGATTCATGGCAAAAAACTGATAAAAACCAGCCGGAAATAGAGATAAATAGTCCCCTCTTTAGACAACTCGGTCCAGAATCAGAATAAACATAAATGGTCCAGAATCAAAATAAGTAGTCGTGACCAACAAGCAACAACATTAAACCATCAACAAACTAACGAGTAACAATTAAGAAACCAAGGTTGTAGTATGTGGCTGGAGTTGATTCCAGCATTAACAACCCGTCTACCAATACAACTACAACTTCACAGACATTAGTTGTGAAGTTGTAGTTGTTTGTAGTTGTACACAGAGCAACCATAATTACCTGTAATTAAAATTTGAGTTTAAGAACCAATTTCAAAGTTTAGCCTCTCAAAAAAACTAACAAAAATAAAATAAAAATTAATAACAACTTATAGAAATTCGAAATCGTCACAAATAAGTTTTTTGGAAAATTGTTTGCCTGTTTGGTCGCGACGATCAAAACGTAGTCTAATCCCAACACTCATGTTTAAAGAAATTGTACGGATATTCAAGAGAGAAACGAAAATATTTCAGTAGAGATCGCACTGTATCTTAAGATCATGTAAATGTAGTAAGCTAAACTCTAGACTATTTGCACCTAAAATCCGACAAGTTTTTAAGCCAAAATCCGGCAGAAATTGTTCAAAGGATAGTTTCAGTGATTGGAATTGCTTAATTTGGGTGCCCCAAGGGTAATCGAGGGTCCCGAATCCATTTCTGCAATAAAAATTGCAATTTTAACACTGAAAATCTCATTTTCAACAGCAAATCATGTTGCCGAATTTCAACCAAACTTACCTGAAAAAATGCAAATAATCTAGAAATTAACCAATTCCCACATAAATATTTTAGCAGAGTAAATGCCCTGTACTCGACATGAAAACCCTACCTCTTCAACATCGCTTTTCAAGTAAAAAGAAGGTTCGGAGTATGCCGCAAATTTCCCAATGTTCTTAGGGTTGTTTCTCTAACAACCATCTTGATTCACCCATCTTGATTCACCGTCATGAATAGGATAGGTACCTACCTAGGTGGTGTTGAAATAGGTCTTAAAAAATAATTATATGCTCCCTATTGTTAAATCAAACCAGGAGCAAGGCATGCTTAGGACCCCAAACAAATGTATAGTTATTACAATGTAAATGATAGCCAAATAAATTATATTTATATGGCTAGGAATTTTGAAATAAGAGTAAACATGCATTTATTGCGTAATGTACTCTTCATATATTGTTAAAAATTGTTATTTTAAGGATGGTTAATCAATGATCCGAAAGGGGGTTAAATATTCCTTTTATTAAAACTCAAAAAATTTACTTAATGACCATGCAAGAATAACAAAGAAGTGCTTTCCAAGACAAATAGGTATTGTGGTGACAATTGTCATAATGTTTTTTGAGTAAGTATGTAAGCAATGTAACTTAGGAAAACATATGGAGAATATATCTTCTCCATTCGACTCTTGAAGTTCATAGAAGTTGTGCCAAGCAACATCAACTACATCATTAGAAGTATGAAAGAAAATTTCCAAATTATAAGTTTCTTATACAATCTTTACAATAATAAATATAAACCAATTCTAGTAACAGCTTGGTGTTCAAAGTGAACTTAAAAAACAATTATGTCCTAGGGATTTTGGTGGCGTTAGAGAGGAGAACAAAAACCATAAGTCTTTTCATACTTGCTAAACCCAACATTCCTCGTGTCATGGAGTGTGGAAATGTTGCTAGCACAAAGGAAACTTTAACCCCTGATTCTTATACATTCTTTCATTGTAGCTTGGATTTTATAGCGACAATGTTTAAAGTTGTAAACTATATACATGCTCACTACAAGAATTTATATTTTTAGTGGCAGTTTAGACACTTGGTAATGCCTCGTAATAGACAAATGTCTCATTTTACCTTGATCTCAAGGGAAGCAATGAAAAGGGATACGAAACAAAATTTCATTAAATATTAAATCTTAAATCTACCGTTGGGGACATTGCCACTTCATGGTTCTCGTTTTTGTTGGATTTTTTTTTAATATTTAGATATCAATGCAATTGATTATTGGCATGTGTCCATTTCACTACACTAACATTTGATTACTTTCAACACCATGGAAGCAAAAACCATGTCTATATAAATTACACAATTAAGAAATTTTACTACACTAATATTCAATCAATTACACACCATGAAAGCAAAAGGCCATGCATATATACATACAAATACAAATTTTTAAATTAAATAAAAAAATAACCATGTAATTTTTTTTGCCTATAGACAAGTGGTACACATTCACCTCTGGGAAATGCCAACTTTGTATACAACACTACATTAAAAAATATCTACACATATAAGCAAATGAAATGAATTTGACATTAGACACCGATTGAATTGTTATCAATTCCCATCTCATATTTTCAACCCTCCTCATGATCACTCTGTAAGAACATGATAAAAGAGCACGGGTTCAATAAAATAAATAATTGTTATCATCTAAAGATGTAAAAAGAAAACATATAGGTTAAAAAGTTGTGAATACGAGATTAAGTTAATATAAACTAAATGTTTTTTCATCGAAATTATTCCCCAAATCTGATAGGAATTTTATCGGAAGTTATAGTTCCACCTAATTGATAGGAAATTTGACCATGGAACTTTGCCTTTAGGGGTTTTAGCCCATTTCAAGAAGATCTAGATTGTCACTTCCCTCCTTATCTTATAATTAACCTTCCTCATCTTGACTCTACAAAAACATAATAAAAGAACACATGTTTAATCAAATAAAGAATTGCTATCATTTAAGGATATAATAAAAACCTATAGGTTAAAAAGCTTTCAATACCAAATTAAGCTAAGAAGCGAACAAACTCAACCATATTCTGTTGAAAGTCTTCCTCAAGCCTTGTAGGAATTTTTTCTCAATGATGGGAACTTTGACCATGGAACTTTTCCACGAGGGGTTTTATCCCATTTTAAGAAGACCAATATCGTCTATAATGTTCTTAACCACCATAAACAACTAAATATAAATAATATTTAGAGAAATTTATAATTACATAAGAGAAAATAAAAGGGAAAATAAGATTATACCTATGAAATATAGCCATTGTATTCATAATTTCAAAAGAGTGAACAATGTTCACGAGGAGGGGAAAACCTACCAATATAATAACAATCCTTGATAAAGCATTCCATTGTCTTCTAGATCTATACATAGTTTCTTACTAGGAAATCCCTAACTACTTATGGTCCCATCATTAGTGAATACCAACCACTTAGCGAAGTACACGTGGTAAAAATTGCAGGTCTTGGTTCATTATTGGTTTTGAGTTATAGTCCATGGAAGTTGCAATTTTTGTAGTAGACCAAAAATTAGGCTCAAATAAGTGTTCTGGGTAGAACGTTATATCTAAAGCTTGAGAGATCCAAATTGAGTGCCACTTGTTACATCAAAAGAAGGATTAATCATAGTGTTTTTGATAAAAATTTAGAAGCGGAATAGAAAAATTAGACATGTGTCAATCTGTACAAGTTCGCTCTCCTGAAAGGGACAAAAATAACAAGTATGGGGAAAGTTACCATAACTCTGTCTTGGCACATTAGAAATGGGTCAAAGTTGTGGAATTGTAGAGAATACATATTAGGATACTATAGAATGTATTTTTAGATTCATAGGGGTCTAAATTTAAAAGATAATTTAGGAGCAAGGTTGGCCAGCACGACAACTGACAAACCAAGGTTTTTAAAGGTATGTTAACTTGAAACTTGCATAACTTTTTATTGGAATATATGTTTTGGGTGATTTAAAAGGTGTGATAAAGAGGAAATATATAAGAACTCTAGTAAATATCAATGGAACTAATGGAAATGGGTGCCTAAAAAATTACTTTGCCTGCTAAACCTCCCAAAAGCTCAACCATGACTCATGAAGAAAATGAAAAAATGTATAATCAACTATCCAATTTGGAGATCAATTTAAAAAAATTGAGCGATAGGTTATTGACACATCTTCAATTGGTAAACAAAAAAGGTGATATAGAAACTGAGTTGAAATTGAATATGTAAAATATGGAAACAATGGATCAAAAGATGGGAATGATGGATCAAAAGATATGAACGATGGATCAAAAGATGGAAAATATGAAAGATGATCTCAAATATATGAAGTGAGTAATTATGAATAAGATAAGACAACTCTTTAACCCTAATTCACCTCCTCAAGAAGAAGATAAAAATAACAAAAGGATGGTGTCCCAGTCATACATTGAAAAATCCGGAAAACAATTTGAGAACAAGAGGTTTCCCAATAATTGATCATTCATCACTTTAGAATCCACATCATCACGGGTTCAACTCGTGACCAAGGAACTACTTCTTTCCCAAGATTGATATGATAAATTTTGATGGCATCGATCCAATAACATGGATATTCCAGATAGAACAATTCTTTGATCTACACCAAGTGCCAATTTTACAAAAGGTAACTATTGCATCCTTGTATTTAGAACATGATCAATTTCTATGGTGCCAATGGTTGTGTGATCATAAAATGACTCTATTGTCTCTTGGTATATATTTACAGATGAATTGATATCACATTATGGGGATGAATTTGATGAAGATGCATTGATGTGAACCACACAAAAGATAGCAGATAAAGAAGTACTTGATTTCGCTTACTATACTTGGAGCATGAGAGATGTTGGCAATGCAACATGTTGATGTTTCATAGTATCACATGCTCAAGCATACAATTGTATACAATTTTATGGAGTTGGGTTTAATCACATATGTAAATGGGCATATGGTTATAAGGCTTATTTAGGCATGCATACCCCTATTTTATTCAATCAATGATGTAAAATATAGATGTAGACCTAGGTGATAATCAAGGAGAGATATGTTGTATTCCCAAATACTTGGTTATAAACTTTAAGTGGGGTGGGTGTTTACCCCAAGTCAAGTTTAAAGAGGGGAATGTTGGGTTAATCTTGACTTGGTAAAAAAAGTAATAACAATAATGTGTAATTGGTCATTAATGGGTTTACAATTGGTGGTTTACTACCTAAGATATTTAAGCATGGTATTAGATGTGATGAAGCCTATTTAAAGGCCCAAAGAACTCTATCGTAAGATGCTTCATGTGGCCGGTGTTGGCTGAATTGGCCATGGATTGAACAAATTGGCCAAGGCTAATAATATATATCAGTTGGGTGTTGGTTTTCGTGATTAAGGTTTGCTAGGGTAAAAAACTATTGTTCATCTTGTGAGTCTTTTTGTTTTGTTATTTCTCTAGACATGCTCATAGATTTAATACCTAGTGTAATACATACCCTAGGATTTTGGTTAACCATATTTCATATTCTATTTATCTTACTAGAGAATGCCCTAATATGGACACCGAATTTAATTGCAAAGGAAACGGGCTACCAGAATAAGGCCACACAAATTAGAAATTGCAACCTAAAAATTGTAATCTTCCTAAGTATGCAATACTACTTAAAATGTTGAATGCTACAACTTGGAAAATTTCATGTTCATTGTTGTTTCCATCAATTTTAATCAATGAGAATCCTTGCTATGTATTCTAAGGAATATAGTGCAAAAAATATAAAGACTTTTGCAATGAAAAGTGCCTCAACTATGTTCGTAGATCATGCAAGTTTTTTTGAAATGCACAAATTCCCACTGCTATATCTATGGTTGAAGCACAACTAAATACAAATAATAAATTTTACACTTAATATAATATATTTATTTACATAATTTTCTCGACGAACCCATATTCAAAGCATTAATGAGTCTACAAAGCATGTAGGTTAATTAACCTCATTGACCACTTTTTTCCTACTGATCAGGGTTTGATCTAATCGATGCCAACATTTTAATTTTATGGCAGTGTTAGAGAGTGTCAACCTTAGCCTTACTGCCAGATGTGGTGAAGTGGGACAATGATAAATTTGAGAACTTCATTATTATTTTAAAATCCCGACAAATATGAAAAACAAATGCCCCTACACTAGGATTAATTAAGTCGTATCAACATTTTTGAACCAATGAATAATTCCATGTATAAAATTGAAAAAATAAACAAATTAGTTTGTTTTTTCAAATTATTTCAATGAATACATCTTTATATTAAACTTAGGATATGGTTTGGAACAAAAGCTGAAGTATAACCATAATGATTAGTATAGTGCTTATTTTGGTTGGTATCAATATTGCAAATGGAGTTATGGTTTTGCACTATATACTTTATTAGGAGTAATGGTTTGCACTATATATTATTTGAATAGTAACATATGGGATTTATATTATGAAAGGGTCATGGGAAACCCGAATAGCCTAAACTTACAAAATGAGATCAAGCTTATCTAAAAAAATTCTTTTGAGTTGAAGTAGCATATACAATGTAATATGTAACAAAACAAAAAGTTATGGGCTGAGGCCTTTCTACCATATCTAAAACTATACTTCCCTAATAACTATAAACAAGTGAAGAATGTTATCAAACAAGTTAGCCAAGTTTATGCCCTGAATGGGCCTCCTCCATGGACACATCTTCACGCTCCATGCCACAATCATCTTGAAAGTTTAGTTGCCTTACTAATGCCGCGACTACTTGTTGCATTGTTTCCTCTTCACCAACCTTATCTTTCACTGAACTAGTGGAGATAATTCGATGTCCTGCAATAGATTGCTATCATCTAGCAAACCCCAAGATAATATTATAGTGCATTTTTGTGTCATATGAAACATCTTATATTTCACATTTTCCTCTTTTAACACTAATTCAATCTCTTCCTTCTTGTTTTCTTTCTTTTCCATATGAATACTTAAGTATTCAATTGCTTGCCTCATTCCTTCCAACTAACTATTCATCCTCATAATTTCTTAACCCCAATAATCCCTTCTCTTCCACTTTTCCCAGACTAGGAAGGTTGAGCAATATTAGATGAATAGATAGAAAGTCTCAAGCCAACTTGCACATTGAATACTAAGTAATCCCCGTGAGTTAACAAGACCCCATTTAAAAAACACCTCAAAAAGCACCTATTTAGCCCTAGTCCTTTGTAATTGTCTAAGAGGCTCTGTTGACTCTAGTTCAAATTAATAGTCATAAACCAAACCAAAATAAATTGTGTCTTTGGGAGAGAAAATACCATACCTCTGACACACTTGATATGACTAGAATACACCACTAGAGAAGTTTGAATTCACCAAGCATAATCATCATTGAATTTTTTTTTGTATGACTAGAGACCACTTTTGTCACTTCTCCAACTACCTTCTCATAGTGTGTAATGCTCCATTTTTTACCCCTGGTGTATATAATGGATTGTAATGTAATATTGTGTACATGCGATGTAAGATTCATAACGTGGAGCTCAAGGCTAAAGTCCCGCTCTTGAATATCTAATTAATAGAGGAAATTACTTTGTACTGTGCAGCCATGTGCTAGTAAGCCATGGATTATGTAAAAACATGTAAATATTTTCAATATGAACACAATCGTCAAAGGCTGGCTATGTAGGAAACAATGAATTGATGGGGCTGATCATTATCAACTAAGGAGAGGTGAGGGGGTGTAAGAAAGTCAATTCCATACTGCCATGTGTCACCTTGATAACCTAAGAGGCGCCCTTTCCACTCTTAATTATGTTGTAAGAGAGTAGTTGGGATTTTAACTCCAAAGTTTAATGGAGCATGGGGGCATAGTTCAATGAAGGCATGGTCAGGCATGGGCCATAATTAATGGTGCAGGAGCCCAAGTACAATGAAAAAATATGTATTCCTAGACTCTAGGAAACCCAACAGGTGGGGGTAGAGAAAGAGTTGTGATCCAATTGAGGGGGGGACACATATTCCATCCTTAGAACCTAGTGTGGAGAGGATGGACACCTACAAATTTAATTTTGGTGATTGAATTTTAGCGCGACCGAAAATGGGGGATTGGGGAAAGATCAGAAGCTTGAATAGATTGATAACATAGTGTGTTGTTGGCTTACCATTCAACTTTCTACTTTCCCACATGCTTGGAAAACCCAAATGGCTACTGGATTAGCATGAGAGAAATGACTTGATAAACCCAACAATGTGTTGGATTAGTATTCCTCATACTAATCTTCATGTATGTTCAAGAAACATAGTATATTGTTGTCTTAGCATGAGTGGAATGGACTGATAAACCCAACAAATTGTTGGCATACTATTCCTCTTCCCCATTCCCCTACATGCTTGAGAAACCTAATAGTGTGTTGGCTTAGCATGAATGCTTGTTTTATGACAGGAGAGGAATGATCCTAGGATGTGAGTAAGCTTGTATCATCCTCCTTAGTGGATAACCCAACCCAGCTCGGGGGTGGTCTCTTAGTTAAAATAATATAGGTTGGACAGAGACCTTCGGTTGGGTGGAACGTTGACCCTGCATACTTAGTTGCTTGGACCGTTTATAGTTCAAAAGATAAGTGTTCTTGTGTATGAATGTTCATTTTGTTATGTGATGGATGCTTAATTGTTTATGTTGAATGAATTAATAGAATAGTTGAATTATGCCTTTGAATGTTGTTTATCTACTTAGAGGTGTATTATGTTTGTGTATGAGCCATTGTGTTCATATATGGGATTGATTGGACGGTTATGCATGAGTGACACTTATAGGCTATTGCATTTCTAGTTTTTAATTCCTAGAATGCATATGCATATTTTTATGAGCTCCATGAGTGTGTAGTAGGTTCAAAGGAAGTATGAATCATTTATTGTTATGCCTGTGATGCATAGAATAGTTCATGAATTATTTGCACTATAGTTTGTTGTATTTATAGTGGTGAATGCATACATTGCACTTACATAAGTTTATAAGTCCCATGTAAATCTAACAGGGATACCAAAGGATTGAATCAGTTCCTTAGTCATGTTTTGGAAGTAGCTAAGTATTAACCTTGCAAATTGGAAGAGTTTTGTAGAGTTTCCGTGGTTGAAATAATAGTGCAGAAGCCGTGGAAAAAGATGAAAAATTGGCTCAGTGTTCTCCATGAAATCAGAGTAAGTGTAACTGTCTATTACAATTCCTATGAGTTGGTTCCATATTTTGACTTTCTATGTGTCGATGTTAGGAATCGAAAGTCGAGAGCGTAAACCGTTATGCTCGTTTGTCAGTTCTGACTTCTGACTTTCAACATGTCGACGTTAGGAATCAAAAGTTTGGAGTGTAAATCGTTATGCTCGTTTGTTGGTTCTGGATTCTAACGTGCCGACGTTGGGAATTGAAAGTCAGGAGCATAAATCGTTATGATCATTTGTTGGTTTCAACTTCCGACTTTCGATGTGTTGACATCGGGAATCAAAAGTCGATAATGTAAATCATTACACTCATTTTTTGGTTCGAACTTCCAACTTTAGACATGTTAATGTTGGGAATCAAACGTCAAGATCGTAAATTGTTATGCTCATTTGTTGGTTCCAACTTCTAACATTTCGACATCGGGAATTAGAATTTGGGAGCATAAATTGTTATGCTCATTTGTTCATTTCGAATTTTGGCTTTCAACATGCCGACATTGAGAATCAGAAGTCGAGAGTGTAAATTGTTATGCTCGTTTGTTGGTTCAAACTTTCGACTTCCAAGGTACTGACATCAGGAATCAAAAGTGAAGAGTGTAAATCATTACACTTGTTTGTTGGTTTTGACTTCCAAATCCCTACGTGCTGACGTCGGGAATCAGAAGTCAGGAGTGTAAATCGTTACATTGGTTTATTGGTTCCAACCTTCGACTTCCGATGTACCAACATTAGGAATTGAAATTCAGGAGCATAAATTGTTACGCTCATTTTTTGGTTCTGACTTCCAACTTTCAACCTATCGACGTTGGGAATCCAAATTCGGGAGCATAAATTGTTATGCTCGTTTGGGGGTTGCAACTTTCGGCTCCCAAATTTGGGAAATTGGGATTGAAAATGTCAAGATCTCAATGTTGACAACGCTCCTCATGGTAATTAAGGGGTTAATTAATCGTAATTAAGGATTTAATTGGCCAATTAATGGGAATAATGTTAGAATCAATAGATTGGAATATTGGAGTAGTTTATAAACATCAAGATTTATTAAAGGGTTAGTTAAGGACTCGATTAACCCGTATTGAAATTGATCTAACCTATGGATTGTTTAAGAATTATGAGATTGGAGTTGAGTTGGTTGGGCAAAGATTGAGAGCCTAATCTTGTGAAATGTCCCTCCGATAAACTTTTGGATCAAAGTAGAGTGTATCAGAGTTGTAATGGTGAAATAAAAATTCAAGTTAGTCCATTTGGATGAGTGTACCATTGCCCCAAAAGCTCGCCAAGGTGACTAGGAACGCTACATAGTGGTATCGGAGTAAGGTTTGCAACACTCGAGTTGTTTAGGCTAGACTTCATGCTTACATGAAGGAAGTTAGAATTAATGGTCGTAGTAATGGGGCTTTTGGGTCGAATCCACAGTTACGAGATGAAAATAAATGATGCATGGCAAGTGCATGTGATCTTAATTTGATAAATTTCTAGTGATGATAGTTGTATATCTTTCCATGCATTATTAATATGTCTAATAAATGTTTCTATGATGCACATTGGATGCAGTTGACAATTTTTTGAAAAACCATAGCAAAATAAAGGAATACCAAGAGTGATGGTGACCATGAATGACACTTAGGACCCCTATGAGCATGATGAGGACATCCTTGGGGAGAATGTGTAGGAAGGCAATGTGAAGACAAAGTCCAATGGGATAAGGGAGCATATCACTTCCCATAATTTGGTTGAAATGATGAGAAGTTTCAATGAGGGGTTGATTAAATCCTAGGAAGAGCATAACCAAATTAACGCTACCATCCTTCAAAGCCTCACTGATATTAAAAAAAGGACTAATATTGGTTCTAATCCAAGCAATGCGAGACAAGAAAACACATAAATACACTCTAGACGATGCTCTAGGAAGAGGACACCGAGTCTAAGGAATGGAAGCAGAGAACATATGACATCTTCATCACAATATTCTTATAGCAGGTCATGTGACTCTTGAAATAATCCACAATGTACTTCTCACAGGTTTGTCTCAGAAGGAGTTCTAGAATGATTCCGCAAGGAGAATTTAGAAAGGTAAGGCCTCCCACATTTGACTGAGAAATTAAGACGAGGAAGGAAGCAGAAGCATGGATTATTGGAATGAAGAAATATTTCAATATTCATGACTACTCCGAGAATGAGAAGACCTAAATTGCTATTTATAACCTCAACGGACAAGCCTTAATTTTGTGGGAGCACTTAATGCAAGTTAAAGAGATTAATGAAAGGAGGATCATTTAGGAGTGATTTGAGAAGTATTTCAAAGAAAAATACATGTCTGTAAGGTACTATGATAACAAGAGGAAGGAGTTCCATGAACTAAAATTGGGGTGGAATTCAATGGAAGAGCATATCCATAATTTTTTGGAATTGTTGAGGTATGTAGATTATATTAAGGATGAACCTTTTAAGATTCAAATCTTCCTAGGAAGTCTTCCTCAAAATTTTAGAGAGAGGATTGAATTTGTTAACCTTCCTAGTCTCAATGAAGCCATCAGAATGGAAATGCATTGTTATGAGCAAATAAAAATAAAAAGTTAACCCAAAATGTTCGGGGATTCCAAAAGGAAGGTTTGACCAAAGGAAAAGTGGATCAAACCCCCATTTAGAATTCAAGTAAAGAATTTTTATCGAGGGCAACAAGCACGAAGTGTAAATGAACTAGCAGTAGCAACAGAAAAATTACCACTTCGGTTTTCGGGAAGTGGAGGAAATCATCTGATTAGGGTGTATCCACATTGAAGAGAGAACAATCAAATATTGCATAAATTAGAAGGAGAAGTTATCATAGAAGACATGGAAAGGAAAACTCCTCAAATTTATGCAGCATTGGATAATCGTCAGGTAGACCACCGAGCAACAACGGTGGAGGACGAAGGTAATATTGCTAAGAAACATGTCTCTATTTTGATTGATATAGGATATACTCATAGTTATTTTACTCCAAAAGTGGAGGAATATTTTTCTTTTAGGAAAGCGACAGTTAACTAGTAATTAAGCCGTGAATTACGACACTTGGTGCACAAATGACAACACTTATCACCAATCCAATTATTTAACAAATAACCATTGATTATAAATCCCAATGGCTTAATATAATCTAATTATATGTAAATAAGGCCTGATTACCAAAATTGCAATAATTAATCATGGTAATTACAAAAGAGAGTCCACAAGACTAGTTAACTAGTTTTTCAATATAAGCAACTAGTCTTACACAAAATCAACGTGTAACCATGCCATTAAAGCCAAAATAAATCCTACATAATTTAACAACATATTTAAGCATGTTCCCACAACCAATTAAAGGTTTATTTGAAGATTATTCCAATTGCACATACTGTGATCTTTTCCATCAATTTCAATGAAACTAGTTAAAATTCACTGCAAGGAATTAAGTCTAAATAAATGAAACAAAATTAAATGCATCCATAATTAAGGGATAACACCTAATAATAATCCAAATATATCACAATAACATGTTATAAACATTGCACATGGCTGTAGCATTTCTTTTTTACGAAAACAAAGATTTCAATCCACAACTAGTTATTGATTTTAACTGCAATGTACCTAGTTTCCAATTTAACTTTCCAAATGACAAATAAAGAGAAATATATGAATAATGTAGCTCATGGAAAAAGTAACAGGGGTCACCTACATTCATATGGACGTATATTTCCTCCCATATGCAGTCCATTAAATAACTCACAAAACTAGTTAATTATACTCATCCAAATTGACTAGTAATTCTAGGAATCAGTAGAATAATTAAATCTATAGCTCGTAGAATCATTTAAATTCCATTCCAACTCTACATAACATATTTTATCAGTCATACCAGATGCATATCTCATTTGAACATTTTGTCAAACACTTCATATGCAAAGTCACAATTAAAATCAAAACAACATTGATGGAGCTAGAAATTGGAAATTGATTTAAAACCTCAGAAGACATTTCCCAAACACTATAAATAAGATTTACCCTCATATTATCACAAACATTTAAATTTTATTTATCATACATAAGCATGAAAAGAACAATCAGGCTTTTTTACAAACACTTCATGTGCAAAGTCTCCAAACTATGCAAGACAATCCAATCGAAGAACTAGTTTTTGAATAAAAGGTATAAGAATCAAAGAGAAGTGTCTTAAACCATTATGAGGCTAATGTACCATAAAAATATACATTATATAATGAATATGGGAATTAATATCAGTTCTACAGTAGAGGTTTCGAAGAATCATTTTATTAAACTATTTGTTCATAAAATTACAAAAACTAGTTTCCAATTCCTTCACAAAATTTACTTGCATAAATAGATTGAATTCCATGAAGAATTTATTCCACAAATAGCTCATACATTTCATAAAAAAATTCATGTGCATCCATAAATAAATGATATAAGAGCCAAATAAATTAAATAAGCATGAGATAAATCACTTATCTTTTCCAGGTATGCAATCGAAATCGACTGTGCCACGATCCACCCACCCGTATACCCAATACAAACTAAAACTCACTTTTCAATGGTCACCTCGAGTGGAAACCATGATGCCACAAGCAAGAGCGCACTCAACCACAAATTATCTGAAGAAATTAGTCCAACCACAAACCAACGGAAATTATAATGTCTATCCACTCTAGGGAAATTCTAATGGCTCCAGGATAACAATCCTTCTCTACTGTCGAACTAGGCTCATTTTCAGTTGCCATGGTGACTCTGTAGAGCCCTTTTCTCCTTAGAAGAATTATCATTTTTCTTGCCAAGCAAAGAAGTTGAAAGGAGTAAGAAGAATTTGTTAGGACTGCTCCATTATTCAGCAGCTACGCTTCTATGAGACTAGAACCTGCAACCTGCAAGAAAAACACTTAGGAAGAAGTTTTATATAAACACTCTCAATATCTACTTCAAAACTAAGCACATTCGTGAGTGCATCACACCTGAGTAGACCCATTTGGATCAACCAAATTGATTGGAGGAAATTTCCTCAGGAATTATGTGGTTGTTTCATTGATTTTGGTGCATCCATGGAAGTATTTAAGATGAAATAGATAACTTTATGGATATGACACCATGTGATAATTTTCCAACAGGTGGATCTTCAGCAGGAAAACTAACTTCATAAGTTTTACACAGATCTATAGGAAAATAGAGAGGAAATTGCGATGAAAAATCATAGCAAAAGAAAAGCTCAAACCGTGAAAACCTTAAATGTTGTTCACCCAAAATACATGGGCCATATAATAATGCTACATCTAAGAGAATTCAAAATCCTATGGAGGTATTTGAATTCCACACATGAGATAGGCTTCAATTGGCATTAAATTCAACTCCAGACAAGAACTAGTGACTAATCATGGCAGGAGCCAGTTAATTAAAGGTGGTTTGCGCATGAGGGAGACACTAGGGAGAGAAAATAGGGAGAGGGAGGTGCACTATTTTATTGGTAGTGGTCATTGATTCTTATCATCACTTCTCTCATGTAATCTAGGAAGATCGGTCAGTTAACTAGGTGAGACTAAGGGACAAACATAGTCTAGGTCCTAGGAGGCTTAAATATTAATGCATGGCTAATGCATGGACAAGGTCTAGATTGATTAATTGTTCCAAAATGATCCAATTCAATTTCCTCCTTGAATGAAGAGCTGTAATCCCCTACTAGTTAAACGTCCTTTCGACCTTTGAAGATTGGGTTCCTTCCTTCTCTACTTGAAACATGCAGATTGCTAAACTGCTTCTTAACTCTTCCATAATTATGAAGCTATGAAGCATGCGAATGATATCTCATATCCATAAACCTATTATTCACATGGATGCCAAATGAATGAGCATGATCAAGGGTGGTGCAAATGTAAGGCCCCAGATGGGGGCTATGAATGCAGTTCAGTTGCCGTCTTATCCTCCATTTATTCTCCCACCAACTCACCAATCCCTTATGGCGATGGATGTTTCCATTTCAGCCTCGATAGGGGATGGATAGAATGTTGAGGTCATTCCCTTTATTATTCCATAACTAATAGAAAAAGTGATTCTTGTTTATGAATGGAAGTAAGATGTCAATTTTTTTAAGGAGATGGAGTTGTTTATTCTTAATTCACCTTGCCTTAGTTTGGATCCTAAATTGACATTCCTATTTGTGTCCTTATTGCAATGTCGCTTGATGTGAAAAAATTGGATCCTTGAGATGTTCGGTATAAAATCCATAATTCTCTTTGCACTCTCCCATCATCTCTATAGTTCCCATTCTAAATGTTACTCATCTTTTGAATGACAATTCAAGAATCTATGAAGACTTGAAATCTCCCCATGTTTCGCTCTGCATGATAGTTTCTATTCATTGTGTATTAGCTTCCCACTTCACTTGATTATTCATCCACTTTCCCAATTCCCACTCAAAGGAAAGGATCTTATTTCCTCTTGGATCAAAGATGACCCCTCCTGCACCTACCTCGCCTAGGTGAACAACCACCATTGAATAAGCCACCAAACTCAATAATAATTAACAAAAAACATTTAAACATATTAAATATTCTAAAGGGTGGATGTCATTAAGTCTTGCTGGTAATATCAATGTAAGATCAAATGTAAACACTTACAATAACAATTAAGCATCTTCACAATGATAACAAATCATTCTCCATTCATCGAGTAACTTAACACACAATCCCATACAATTTTGAGTATGGAGAAAATAACTAGTCTCTTTGTATCAAAGATGACATGTATGTTATTTTAACATAGTCTAAAAACACTATCATTTAGTTGCATTGAGCTCATACAACCCCTATTATGGTAACCAATAAATCTAATACCAATTTGTAATGTATCTTCATACCAATCAATAAAAGTAGGTTTGATAGTCTAAAAGTTTATTGGTGGTGACAATATGTACACCGAAATTCCAATAGTGCAAGACCATTTCCAAATAGAAACCCTTATTTTTAACCTGCTATGATAGTTTTGGCATCCTCTTGGCAAAAAAAATAAATTTTCTCATGCAAATGAATTTCACAGAAAGATAGTGCACCTCACATACATTGGTATTACTAAGTTGTCTAATTAAACTTGGTATAAATTCATTCCATTCACCATAACATGGAAAATTAAGTCATCAATTCAGTTTTACTATATCAACATGACATTCACTCAACATATTGAAAATGCAAGTTTTACTTCCTCCTCAAAAGACTATACTTAAAGCTCTAAGGTTAAGTATTCCAATTACATACATGACACATTTAATACATCACCCAAGTGAGTAATTTCATTAGTATTATATCATCATTTAGAAAATATTCTTTCACCTACAGAACTGAAAGCACTCACATTCATGGCTATGTATAAGGGTTTCAAGTACCTTAAAATTACATGCCAATCACCTTAAAATAAAACATGGCATAATCCATCATATGCAGTAGAAATTGATTAAAAACAACCCTTAAAACTATACACAACATTTAAACCTTATAAAAGCATTTTGTAATTTATTGATTTTGAAAATTGCTTTGTATCTTCTCTCTACTCTACTAGTGATCTAACCCTAATCAACACGAATTATTTCATCTAACAAAAGTGATTATTCCTTGCACTGCTTACTAGTATGATTTCTAGATATGTCCCTCTAACAAAAGTGATTATGCCTTTCATTGTTTACATGCATGCTTGCTATATATGTTAACAAGTTGCTTGGGTTAGTTGAATAAATATTCAAATTGGCCTTTTCTTTGTTCATTGGTTTACAATATCAACTTGAGTGTTGTTCTATAAACCACATCCTACAGCACTCCCTTTAATTGCTCAAGAAATGTGTTTGAACAATTATAATTATCTTAGCTATTGCTCGAGTTGTTTCAAATATTGTGCATTATGACGTACACATCGAAGGAATCTCGAAGCTTATGCATTTTACCACTCACTTTAAACTAAAATATATATTTGTATTAATTTTGGGGAGAAGTGTATTCAGGAGGAGTGCTACTACTCATGCTTGGTATTGAATNGTTATTGTTTTGAGTATTTTCAAAATGATATATATATATATATATATATATATATATATATATATATGGTTAGGGGTGTCATTGATTGAGTATGGTCTATGCACATGTAGATTATAGAAAGTGTGTTCAACTGGCATGGCATAATTTAAGCCTAAATAGAGTGGGTTATTTGGTTGGAAAAAATACAGAGAGAGTGGACTTGCTCCTTTACTAGGCATTAGCTTTGGAACTTCAAGCAAGTGATCTGAACAATAACACCATATAAAAAACCGTAGACATTCATTTTGGTGAGTAGCATCTCAATAAGAACGATCTCAACCTACTTCTTAGTTGCGAAGACATACAATTTTAACTTTGTAGCGAGAGATCCATGTTAGCGAGACAAATGAGGCATAGGCATACAATTTACAAAACATATGGCATCAGAGATAAATTTTGAAAACACTTGTTGAACAACCTATTCGGTAAACACTCACAGTGGATACAAAAAGTGGAGAAGCAATGTGACACGGTCTAGAGAGGACCAAAAAGAAAAAAATGGCAATGTTTTCTCATGAAGAACATGCTAAGGAAGACCCAGAAATCAAGATTATCTGGCTAAAGTTAAGCATTGTTGCATTAACAAATATAGTAACATAGTTGTTGCCAAGGAAGGGTAAGGAAGGACATTCAAAAGAGACTAAGCATGAAGAAGTGAAAGGTTGATCCATATGATTCCAAAGGAAAGAATATCATCCTACAACAACTCCCTTCATTCATCTTCCAATGTTCCATTTAAGATTGAAGTGAAACTTGAGATACAAATGTATGATGATCAAGTTAACACTAAAAAATTGAACATCTTGTTGAGGTTTATTTTAGTCGTTATCAAAGAAAAAAATGACATATTTATTTTGCATGTTTGTGCATACTTGTACATTCACTATCGTGGTGGGAGAGCTACGTAGAGATAAAAATACCATGGTTACAAAATGGAAGGATTTCTAGGCATCGTTGAAATCATAGTTCTATCCCATTGGCTACGAAGAGGAACAAATCACGAAACAACAATATTTTCAACAAGAACATGGACATAGTGTACAATAATGCATGATTGAATTTTGTAGGCAAGACATCAAGTTGGATATCCAGGAGAGCCACATCGATGAAAAAATATCTTACTACATGGAAGGATTTCAAGGCATTGTTTACATCATAGTTCTAACCCATTAGCTATGAAGATCAACTCATGAAACAACATTATACAGTAATACATTTGCATTTAGGAAGAAAGTCATAAGGTTGGGTATATCTCTGGAAGAGTCCAAGATAGAGGTGAAGTAGCTTGACAGGCTATTCATCTATATCCAAAAGGATTGCAGCCACAACCCAAAAGCAAAAATATTCAAATAGACATTACAATCACTAAGATGTGGATGGGAAGATGAACGAGAAGTATTGCAAACTTCATTGAGAATTATGTGAAAGTGGTACAAATACAAGGGAGCAAATGCAACAACCAAGACAAAAGAAACTAAAGGAAAAAACAACTCTAATGTGGATGGAATTGACAAAAATATAGAGGTAGAAAGTACCTTATATGTGGATGAAACCATAGTCTACATTACATTCCAACATCTAAGGGTGAGTGCACTATTCCAAATCTAAGTTAAAGTAAAGGACCGAAATCTAAATGCTTCTTTTGATAGTGGTTCTCATTGTAATTTGATTTTTGAATCCTTAATAACTAAGCTTAGTCTAGAAACTTACGATCTAGTACAACAATATTCATTGGGTTGGATCTAAGAAAAAAATATCATGAGAATAACCACTGAGAGATGAAAGATTAAATTTGCCACTAATGCATACTATGTTGATGAAGTAGAATGAGAAGTTTTGCCACTAGATGCAATTGAAGCAAGAGGAAAAATGTCTTTGGTAGCAATGAAACAAGGATAAACAAATAACATGATTAAGACAAACAAGAATTATGTATCCTTTAATAGAGGAAATTTCAACTTAAAAATGGTCTCTTAAGGAAAAATAAAAAAATTAATAAAATAATGCATACAATTTTTAATATATCATATTTACTATTTCACTTTTATCCACTCTTCTTATGGTTATTTAGCCTTTATCAAAGCTATATTAAGTATGTATTTTATATTAAAATGAACTTATAAAAACTAAGTTTTATTTAGTGTTTTAACCTAAAATAAAATAAAATAAATTAAATACTAATACTATTAAAAAAAATCAATACATATATTAATGAATTAGTTAGTATATCATATATATATTAATTATTAGAAAAAATCAATACACATATTAATGAATTAGTTAATATATCATATATTAATTATTATATTAAATAATAATATTATGTTATCAAGTAATATATTATAAATATATTATGTTAGAAATAATATGTATTATATTGTATATTTTAAGTGGTGCATATTATGTTATTAGAAATAGATTATGTTAGAAATAATACGTATTATATTGTATATTTTAAGTGGTGCATATTATGTTATATATAATGTTTAGATGAGGTGCAAATTATATTATGTTTTTAGTGGAGGAGGGATATATATTAACATAATATGTCCCACTTAAAATATACAATATATTTCGTATTATTTCAACATAATATATTAATTGATAACATAATATTATTATCTAACATAATAACTAATATATGATATATTAATTAATTCATTATTATGCATTCTTTTAAGTGTTTAATTTTCTTTTTTTATTGTATTGAGAGAAACTAGGTGTTATTAGCCCAGTATGGAGGAGATCGTGTCACAATAGTCACATTATGCTAGCGAAAATAAAATAAAAAAAAACATTATGTTAACCGACATAAATAAAACAAATTATATTGTGCATTAACTTTAATGATTACTAAAAATGCTAAACTCTTTTTTAAAAGATATTCAACCTTCTTCGAAGATTCTAGTCCTTTTATTTTATTTCATTTTTAATTACTTATAAAATACTTTTAAAATGATTTAAATTAAGTAACTTTCTTTATAATTCACCATAATAATAATAAAACAATTTTTTATAATAAAATTTAGATATATTTTGGTGTGGCTTTAGAGTGGAATTTTGATATATTTGATTATGGCTTATTGATTAGAACAAAAGAGTGTGATCCAAATAACATTGATGAGATCAATGTGTGTTTAACTTAACACTACACCAACAAGTATACTAAAACAAAAAAGAATATAGAGAAAAACATGTAGCTTAATTTATCAAATTATAAAAACCCAATAATAAAACTAAATGAAAAGTAATTAAAAGATCCATGTGAAACCCCATTTACCAAACACCAAAGGGATCAAAATGTTTGAGGTGTATTTTTTTATGAACATTTAAAAATTTAAGATAAAAATAACTTACACCTAAAAAAATTGGATCCCTCTCGGTGCTTTCGAGATCCAAGTTTAAGATGGATCTATGCTGATTTTAAGTGAAAACACACTACATTAGTTGTATTAAATTCATATATATATAGTTGTGTGCATATGCCTCCCACCTTATATAAATAGTTGTCTACATATGCAACCCACCTTATAGGATATTTAGCATGTTGTCCATCTTTATAGATAACAATGATATTTAGTATTAGCATTAGTTATATTATGTTATATAATACTATATTTTATTGTTATATTTAATTAATGTTGGTAATGAAAAGTGTGCCAATGCATTAATATCATCTCAATGCATTATCTTTCATTTATTAAAACTATTTGAAAATCGATTAGTATATTAATTTCATTTTAGTTATCCAAGACAATTTCAAGACAATTTCAGGAAGGGTGCTTGGGGTAGACAAATTATATTATTAAAAAATTTCACCTATCNTATATATATATATATATATATATATATATATACTTAAAGCATGTACCTCTTTATATGTAATGAAAACTCAATGTAAACTTTTTAAAATAATTTTTCCTTTAATGTCATATCTTACGGAGTAGTGGACTTGCAGAGACAAGCGAAAGTCTTACGCTTTCATCTCCTTTATGAATCAACTTTTGGGGACGAAATCCTCTCAATAGTGAGGTGTGATCCGAGACAAATTTGCACTCAAGATCAAGTGGTTTAATGACTTTGCTCAATGTCAGGCACTCAACAAAACAAAAGAAAATGGCTATTAGGGTAAAGCAAAATATTTTGGCTCATGAAAATATTAAACTAGAGACTAAAAAGAATCAAATTGCTAGGGCATCATATTCTCACCCATATCACAAAAGTTGTAGTATGCAAGAATTAATGTGCATATGCTCAATTACCTAACCAAAGCCAATGGTTTATGTATATATTGAAACATTTAAAGATCAATACAACTAGATGTAAAAAGAAATGAAATTAAAATCAAGAATCTTATCAATAAATAGTTCTAGAAAGAATCCACCTGAAATGGATTAATTCTTTTACAATGCAACAATATTGTTCAAGGATTCAAAAATCACATCTCCTTGTGTCCTCAATTTTATCAAATAGGAAAAAGTTAGAAGATGATCGATCATTCTATCTGAAGCGCTGTTTTCTACCCATGCTATGAGGAAAAAACATTTTAAGAGGAAGGACTTGTAACATATCCATAAGGTATTACAATTATTTCCATAATGGTATAAGTAACTATTAGTAATAATCATAGATTATAGTTGCAGGAGAATAGACTTGATGTGTTAGTTGAGCGATGTGATCCGAATTTCTAGCTGAGAGTTTTCTGAACAATCCAACCCCAATGTTTGAAGTCGGTATTGTCCAAATCGAAAGGTAGTGTGGGAATTTAGGCCCACAAACTCTGACAATCTCATTGGTGGCCCCCCCGAGGGGGACGCTGCCAAATCCCCATCAAACCAGTACGGAAGGTAGCATGGAAATTCAACCCAATCCCTCCTGCAACATTGAGATGGGTGAGGGCCCTTGAGGAACTATAGCGAATGAAAAAAATGGGGACATGAATTCTCCCACTGATCCGAGAAAAATTAGGAGTAGGCAAATGAATTCTGAAATCATCCACAATACCCACGTATGAGATCACTTCCTCATGGGTCTCTAAAAGTATTCAATACATGCATGACCATGCGATCATATGCAAATTCATGGGCTTATGGCCATCAAAATAAGCTCTGATAGGTTGGATCAAACACAAATGGAAACCCAAAGGTCACTATGACCTAAAATTGGGACGCAAAGGTTTCTTTACAGTATTTTTCATTCATCCTAATGGCTACATTGTTTCCTTCGAAGGAGGTCCATACTTATTCAATGCTGCAGGTTTATAGATGAGACCCTAGAAATAAAATTTTAGTCTCGACAAAGAGGACTTCAAAGAAGCCCAGTCTGTATCAGACTCTACTCCCTTCCACAGGAATAATGGGATCTCGAAACCCTGGAAGGAATAGGCAACACCTTGGGACGATTTGTCAAGGTCTCCAAATCTACCCAGCAAGGGAGTTACACCTCCTTTACAAGAATCTATGTTTACATGAATATATTTCAACACCTCCTGGAATCCATTTGCCTAAATTACATGAACTCGGTTTATCTCCACACCTTATACTACGAGCACATCCCCTTTTGTTGCAAGAAATTCCATGAACATGGTCATCTCATTCGAGACTTCCCTCTCAATAAATTTGTGTCGCAACCCTATCCTTCAAAATACAAAGATCTATATGGTTTTTTGAAAGTTACCAATAGAAGAACGAACAATAAAAACATCCACCCCTCCCTCTTCAACAATTGTCCCCACTTCCAATCAATTTGATTGTTTGTTCAACCATCTAGGGAAAGGTGAAGCTTCAAAATCTGTAGATCAAGGCACCCCTCAAAATAATATGAATACATAAACGAACAACTCAGACTCAAATATGCAAGGCCTCCCTGAATACATGGATGACACATAGCTGTGGGATCTTAATATACAGGAAATTGAGGAATGTTGCAAAAATATCAAAACCTCGATAACATATTTGGGACTAGGAGTCAAGGCTAACTACAAAAAAAGATCTCAAAAGGCAACACTAGGAGGACAAGAAAAAGGGTGCAGAATCAACTACCAAAGGATAAATGAGGTAGGAAACTTGACGGTCGACTCAGGGGAATACAATTAGCTACCTGAATTTTTCTATGCTCTCCTCCCCATCCCAAATGAAGATAATATCTTGGAACATCAAAGGGATAAACAACCCCTCAAAACAACGACTTCTTAACAATAAATTTGTTATGGATAAGCCCACAATACTTATGTTGTAGGAAATAAAGTGCTTAGCTCTAACTTTGGGCAAAATGACCAATTCTTTTTCGAAAAATTAAAATGCTACCACAGTGGACGCTACGGGAGCTTCAGGTGGTCTATCGTCCCTATGGAATCCTCAAGAAACAATGATGGACAACTTTGTGGTCACCCCTAGAACCATCTCTGCAAATTTTCACCTCATAGGTATTGACAAGAAAGGTCTTGTCACTAACATTTATGGACCTTAGATTACTAAACAAAAGCTCCATCTTATTAACCACCTTCAAAGGTTCTATGACCTCCACTAGAACGAGCAATTGATCCTGGGGGGAGATTTCAATATAATCACTAATATTCTAGAAAAAAAAGTAGGAATCAGATGCATGGATAGAAACAATCCAAATTTTAAGCAATTCATAGAAATCAATCATATGATTGACTTATTGAACGACTAATCGTACTTTCACTTGGAATAATAGAAGAGGCAATCAGAATCAAATAGCCTCAAGGATGCATCTCTTCCTAATATCTGAATACCTCTACACCAGAGGAGAAGAATGGTTGCCTCATTCCTTCCAACTAACTATTCATCGTCCTCATAATTTTTAACCCCAGTAATCTGTTCTCTTCCATTTTGCCTAGACCAGGAAGGTTGAGCAATATTAAAGGACTAGATAGAAAGTCTCAATCCAACTTGCACGTTGAATACTAAGCAAGCCACGTGATTTAACAAGACGCCATTTAAAAAACACCTTAAAAAGCACCTATTTAGCCTTAGTCCTTTGTAATTGTCTAAGAGGCTTTGTTGAATCTAGTTCAAACAAATAGTCATAAACCAAACCAAAATAAATGTTTTCTTTGGGAGAGAAAATACCATAGCTATAACATGCTTGATATGAATATAATACACCACCAAAGAAGTTTGAATTCACCAAGCATAATTATCATTGAATTTGATTCGTATGACTTGATCCCACTTTTGTCACTTCTCCAACTACCTTCTCGTAGTGTGTAATTCCCCATTTTTTACCCCTGGTGTATATAATGGATTGTAATGCAATATTGTGTACATGCAAGGTAAGATTCATAACGTGGAGCACAAGGCTAAGGCACCGCTATTGAATATCTAATTAATAGAGGCAATTATTTTGTATTTTGCAGCGATGTGCTAGTAAGCCATGGATTATGTAACATGTAAATATTTGGAATATGAATACAATTGTCAAAGGTTGGCTATGTGGGAAACAATGAATCGATGGGGCTGAGCATTATCAACTAGGGATATGTGAGGGGGCGTGAGAAAGTCAATTCCATACTTCCATGTGTCACCTTGAGAACCTAAGAGGCGTCCTTGCCACTCTTAATTATGTTGTAAGAGAGTAGTTGGGATTTTAACTCCAATATTTAATGTAGCATGGGGATGAGTTCAATGAAGGCATGGTTAGGAATGGGCCATAATTAATGGTGTAGGAGCCCAAGTAAAATGAAAAAATACGTATCCCTAGAATTTGGGAAACCCGATAGGTGGGGGTGGAGAAAGAGTTGTGATCCAATTGAGGGGGGGACGCGTATTCCATCCTCAAAACCTAGTGTGGAGAGCACATATGCGTATAAATTGAATTTTGGGGACTGAATTTTAGCACGACTGAGAATGGGGGATTGGGGAAAGATCATAAGCTTGAATAGATTGATAAACCTAGTGTGTTGCTGGCTTACCATTCAACTTTCTACTTTCCCACATGCTTGGAAAACCCAAATGGCTACTGGATTAGCATGAGATAAATGATTTGATAAACCCAACAATGTGTTGGATTAGTATTCCTCATCCTAATATTCCTTTATGCTCAAGAAACATAGTAGATTGTTTTCTTAGCATGAGTGTAATGGATTGATAAACCCAACAATTTTTTGGCTTACTATTCCTCTTCCCCATTCCCCTACACGCTTGAGAAACCTATTAGTGTGTTGGCTTAGCATGAATGCTTGTTTTATGACAGGAGAGAAATGATCCTGGGATGTGAGTAAGCTTGTATCATCCTGCTTAGTGGATAACCCAACCCAGCTAGGGGGTGGTCTCTTAGTTAAAATAATATAGGCTAGACAGAGACCTATGGTTGGGTGGAATGCTGACCCTGCATTATTAGTTGCTCAGACTATTTATAGTTGAAAAGATAAGTGTTCTTGTGTATGAATGTTCATTTTGTTATGTGATGGATGCTCAATTGTTTATGTTGAATGAATTGATAGCATAGTTGAATTATGCCTTAGAATGTTGTTTATCTACTTATAGGTGTATTATGTTTGTGTATGAGCCATTGTGTTCATATATGGGATTGATTGGACGGTTACTCATGAGTGATACTTATAGTCTGTTGCATTTCTAGTTGTTAATTCCCAGAATGCATATGCATATTTTTATGAGCTCCATGAGGGTGTAGTAGGTGCAAAGGAAGTATGAATCATTTATTGTTATGCATGTGATGCATAGAATAGTTCATGAACTATTTGCACTATAGTTTTTTGTATTTATAGTGGTGAATGTCTACATTGCATTTACATGCGTTTATAAGTCCCATGTAAATCTAACAGGGATACTAGAGGCATAAATTAGTTCCTTAGTCATGATTTGGAAGTAGGTAAGTATTAACCTTGCAAAGTGGAAGAGCTTCGTAGAGTTTCAATGGTTGAAATAATAGTGGAGAAGCTGTGGAAAAAGATGAAAATTTGGTTAAGTGTTCTCCATGAAATCGGAGTAATCGTGACAGTCGATTACAATTTCTATGAGTTGGTTCCATCTTTTGACTTTCGATGTGTCGACTTCAGGAATCGAAAGTCCAGAGCGTAAATAGTTGCACTCGTTTGTCAGTTCTGACTTCTGACTTTCAACATGTTGACGTTAGGAATTGAAAGTTGGCAGTGTAAATCCTTACGCTCGTTTGTTGGTTCTGGCTTTTGATCTGCCAACGTCAGGAATCAAAATTCAAGAGCGTAAATTGTTATGCTCGTTTGTTGGTTTCAACTTCTGACTTTCGATGTGTTAACGCCGGGAATAAGAAGTCGATAGTGTAAATCGTTACGCTCATTTGGTGGTTCGGACTTCTGACTTTAGACATGTTAATGTTGGGAATCAAACGTCAAGAGCGTAAATTGTTATGCTTGTTTGTTGGTTCCAACTTCTAACGTTCTGACATTGGAAATAAAAATTTGGGATCATAAATCATTATGCTTTTTTGTTGGCTTTGACTTTTGGCTTTCGACATGCCAACATCGATAATTAGAAGTCAAGAGCATAAATTGTTATGCTCGTTTGTTGGTTCCAATTTCTGACGTCCAAGGTATTGGCATCGGGAATCAAAAGGCGAGAGCGTAAATTGTTACACTTGTTTGTTGGTTTCGACTTCTGACTCCCTATGTGCTGATGTCAGGAATAAGAATTCGGGAGTGTAAATCGTTATGCTCTTTTGTTGGTTCGCACCTTCGACTTCTAATGTGCCAACATTAGGAATCGAAAGACAGGAGCATAAATCGTTACGCTCATTTTTTGGTTCTGAATTCCAACTTTCGACCTATCGATGTCAGGAATCAAAATTTGGGAGCGTAAATTGTTACGCTTGTTTTTTGGTACCAACTTCTAAATTTCGACGTGCCTACGGTGGGAATTGAAATTCAAGAACTTAAATTGTTATGCTCATTTGGGGGTTTCAACTTTCGACTCCCGACTTTGGGAAACTGAGATCGGAAATGTCAGGATTGAAATGTAGAGAAGGAATGTCTACAACGTTCCTCATGGTAATTAATGGGTTAATTAATTGTAATTAAGGATTTAATTGGCCAATTAATGGGAATAATGTCAGAATCGACAAATTGGAATATTGGAGTAGTTTATAAACGTCGATATTGATTAAAGGGTTAGTTAAGGACTAAATTAACCCATATTTAAATTTATCTACCCTACGCATTGTTTAAGAATTATGAGATTGGAGTTGAGGTGATTGGGAAAAGATTGGGAGCCTGATCTCATGAAATGTCCCTCCGATGACCTTTTGGATCGAAGTAGAGTGTATTAGAGTTGTAATGGTGAAAGAAAAAAATAAGTTAGTCCATTTGGATGAGCGTACCATCGCCTCAAAAGCTCACCAAGGTGACTAGGAATGCTACATAGTGGTATCGTAGTAAGGTTTGTAACACTTGAGCTATTTAGGCTAGAATGCATGCTTACAAGAAAGAAGTTAGAATCCACGGTTATAGTAACGGGGCTTTTGGGTCGAATCCACAATTACAATATGAAAATCAATGATGCGTGGCAAGTGCATGTGATCTTAATTCGATAAATTTCTAATGATGATAGTTGTATATCTTTCCATGCATTATTAATATGTCTAATAAATCTTTCTATGATGCACATTGGATGCAGTTGATAGTTTTTGGAACAACCATAGCAGAATAAAGGAATACCAAGAGTGATGGTGACCATGAATGACGCCCAGGACCCCTATGAGCATGACGAGGACATCCTTGGGGAGAATGTGTAGGAATAAAATGTGAAGATAGAGTCCAATGGGAGAAGGGAGCATATCACTTACCATAATTTGGTTGAAATGATGAGAAGTTTCAATGAGGGGTTGATTAAATCCTAGAAAGAGCATAACCAAATTAACGCTGCCATCCTTCAAAGCCTTACTGATATTAAACAAAGGGCTAATATTGGTTCTAATCCAAGCAATGCAAGACAAGAAAACACATAAATACACTCTAGAGGCCGCTCTAGGAAGAGGACACCGAGTCTAAGGAATGGAAGTAGAGAACATAGGACGTCTTCATCACGATCTTCTTATAGCAAGTCATGTGACTCTTGAAATACTCCACAACGTACTTCTCACAGGTTTGTCTCAGAAGGATTTCTAGAATGATTTCACAAGGAGAATTTAGAAAGGTAAGGCCTCCCACATTTGACTGAGAAATTAAGACAGGGAAGGAAGCAGAAGCATGGATTATTGGAATGAAGAAATATTTCAATGTTCATGACTAGTCCGAGAATGAGAAGACCTGAATTGCTATTTACAACCTTAGTGGAGGAGCCTCAATTTTGTGGGAGCACCTCATGCAGGTTAAAGAGATTAATGAAAGGATGATCATTTGGGAGTGATTCAAGAAGTATTTCAAAGAAAAACACCTATCTATAAGGTACTATGATAGCAGGAGGAAGGAGTTCCATGAACTAAAATTGGGGTGGAATTAAATGGAAGAGCATGTCCATAATTTTTTGGAATTTTTGAGGTATGTAGATTACATTAAGAATGAACGAGTGAAGATTCAAATCTTCCTGGGAAGTCTTCCCAAAAATTTCAGAGAGAGGGTTGAATTTGTTAACCTTCCTAGGCTCGATGAAGTCATCTGAATGGCAATGCATTGTTATGAGAAAAGAAAAGGAAAATAAAAATTTAACCCAAAATGGTTGGGGATTCTGAAAGGAAGGTTTGACCAAAGGAAAAGTGGATCAAAACCCCCATTTAGAATTCAAGTAAAGAATTTTTATCTAGGGCAACAAGCATGAAGTGGAAATGAACTAGTAGTAGCAATAAAAAAATGACCACTTCAGTTTTGGGGATGCGGAGGAAATCATTTGATTAGGGTCTATCCACATTGAAGAGAGAACTCTCAAATTTTTCATAAATTAGAAGGAGCACTTACCGTAGAAGACATGGCAAGGGAAACTCCTTAAAATTTTGCAGCATTAGATAATCATTAGGTAGACCACCGAGCAACAGTGGTGGAGGATGAAGGTAATATTGCTAAGCAATATATATATGTTTTGATTGATGTAGTATCTACTCATAGTTATTTTACTCCAAAAGTGGATGCATATTTTTCTCTTAGAAAAGCGAAGTTAACTAGTAATTAAGGTGTTAATTACGACACTTAACGACACTTGGTGCGCAAATGACAACACTTATCACCAATCCAATTATTTAACAAATAACCATTGATTATAAATAAAAATGGATTAATATCACTTAATTAAATGTAAAAAAGGATTAATTACCAAAATTGCAATAAGTAATCATGGTAATTACAAAAGAGAGTCCACAAGACTAGTTAACTAGTTTTCCAATATAAGCAACTAGTCTTACAAAAAATCAACTTGTAACCATGCCATTAAACCCAAAATTAATACTACATACTTTAACAACATATTTAAGCATATTCCTAGAACCAATTAAAGGTTTATTTAAATATTATTCCAATTGCACATAAGGTGATCTTTTCCATCAATTTCAATGAAACTAGTTAAAATTCACCGCAAGGAATTGAGTCTAAACAACTGAAGCAAAATTAAATGAATACATAATTAAAGGATCACGCCTAATAACTATCCACATATATCAAAATAACATGCTATAAACATTGCACATAGCTGTGTCATTTCATTTTTATGAAAACAAAGATTTCAATCCACAACTAGTTATCGATTTTCACTGCAATGTACCTAGTTTCCAATTTAACTTTCCAAATAAAAAATGAAGAGAAAGATATGAATAATGTAGCTCATGGAAAGAGTAATAGGGTTCATATACATTCATATGGATGTATATTTACTCCCATATACAGTCCATTAAATAACTCACAAAACTAGCTAATTATACTCATCCGAATTGACTAGTAATTTTAGGAATATGTAGAATAATTAAATCTACAGCTCGTAGAATCATTAAAATTTCAATACAACTCTAAATAACATGTTTTATCAGTCATAATAGAGGCATATCTCATTTGAACATTTTGTCAAACACTTCATATGAAAATTCACAAATCTACTCAAAACAATTCCATTGAAGGAGCTAGAAATTGGAAATTGATTTAGAATCTCGGAAGACATTTCCCAAACACTATCAAGAAGATTTACCCTAAAATTATCACACGCATTTCAATTTTATTTATCATACATAAGCATGAAAAGAACAATCATGGTTTTTTACAAACACTTCATGTGCGAAGTCTCCAAACTATGCAAGACAATCCAATAGAAGAACTAGTTTTTGAATAGAAGGCATAAGCATCAAAGAGAAGTGTCTTAAACCATTCCGAGGCTAATGTACCATAAAAATATACATTATATAATGAATAGGGGCATAAATATAAGTCATTTAGCATAGGTTTTGAAGAATCATTTTATTAAACTATTTGTGCACAAAATCACAAACACTTGTTTCCAATTCCTTCACAAAATTTACTTGCATAAATAGATTGAATTCCATGAAGAATTTATTCCACAAATAGCTCATATATTTAATAAAAAATTTCATGTGCATCCATAAATAAATGATATAAGAGCCAAATAAATGAAATAAACATGAGATAAATCACTTATCTTCTCCAAATATGCAATCGAAATTGACTGTGCCACGATCCACCCACCCATATACCCAATGCAAACCAAAACTCACTTTTCAATGGCCACCTCGAGCCAGAACTAGGATGCCACAAGAAAGAGCGCACTCAACCACAAATTCTCTTAAGAAATCACTCCAACCACAAACCAATGGAAAGTATAACCTATATTTCCACTCCAAGGCAATTCTAATGGCTCCAGGACAACAATCCAACCACAACCTAATGGCAAGTAACACTTCCAATCTAGGGAAATTCCAGTGGCTCCAAGACAAATACCAGTGGATCAAGAGTAACTCATATTTGGAATAGGCTCAACAAGGACCTCATACCAAGAGCAGAAAAATCAACCACAAGTTCCAAACACAAGCACAAGAGAAAAAACATGAACCAACACACATGTATGACTAGCGAACACGAGCAAATCAAATTCCTTCATGAGCAATTCAAATTGGGAGAGAGAGGGACACAAGCATGAGAGTTACAATCCAAAAATAGAAAATAGGAGTTACACATCAAGTGTCTACACCAAGAGGGTGCACTAGTTGAGAGAGGAACTCCAATTCTCACATATGAATTAATCTCAAGGTAAATAAAATGAAGGAGTAACAAAACACGTGAGGGTACCTAACCAAGAGGGTCCATATAGTACATAAAAAAGGTTTACAACATTAACATAGGGTCAACACTTTTCCACAACCCCTTACTCGTAACATATGGTTCCTCATACTCTTTTCTGTGGCAACGACTGTCTGGTTGTTTTTATTTTATTAATTATTTTATAATTTCAACATAATAAAAATAATAATAATGTGCAAACCATAGTCTAGGCGCCTTGTGCCACTATGTCCAACATAACAACAATAATAATATGTCCATGGGATAAACCATAGGGTGTTAACGTTAAGGTGGATTGTTATGCAAAAGTTCTTGAATGCATTGATGGAGATGGAAGGCCAAGAGTGGCGAAAGGAATTCCCAAGCATGTATTAGTCAAACAAATGTCAGGCTTGAAGTTAAGGAAATTTTGCAAGAAATGTTTCCAGCTATATGCAATCTATGTATCAGATTTCCAAGAAGACAAAGGACCTAGGATAGAATACTACCAGTCATTGCAAGAGTTCCAAGATGTATTTCCAGATGAAGTTCTGGGACTGCCCCAAAGAAAGGGACATTGAATTGACCATAACCTCGCCACAAGGGAAACACTAATCTCCAAATATCCTTATAGGATGAGCACCCTAGAACTAGTAGAGTTGAAAATGCAGGTACAAGAATTAATGGACAAAATGTATATCCGACCCAATGTATCTCCTTGGGGATCACCATTTTTTTTTGTTAAAAATAAAGATGGGACCTTGAGGATGTGTATTGATTATAGACAACTGAATAAAGTGACAGTAAAGAACAAGTACCCCTTACCCAAAATTGATGACTTGTTTGATCAAATACATGGAACCAAAGTGTTTTCCAAAATTGATTTGAGGTCAAAATATCATCAGGTGAGGATAAATAAAGAATACATCCACAAGACCGCGTTAAGGACAAGATATGGCCACTATGAGTTCACAATGGGGCCATTTGGTCTCACCAACACACCACCACATTCATGTTCTCCATGAAAAACATCTTCAACGAGTATTTGGATAAGTTTTTGTTGGTATTTTTGGATGATATTCTTGTGTATTCCAGAAATGGAGAAGAGCATAATGAGCACTTGTGAATGGTGCTACAGGTTCTTAGAGAGCATAAACTATATTCCAAGTTGAGGAAGTGCAACTCCTATTAGTACAGGGTAAAATATTTGGGCTACATTATTTCAAAAGAAGGAATTGTGGTGGACCATGAGAAGGTTGAAGCCATAATGAATTGGCCTTCTCCAAAGAATGTTGCAGACGTAAGGTCCTTTATGGTCCTTATGAGGTATTATAGAATATTAAGAGAGGGATTTTCTAAAAGCGCACATCCAATTACATCATTGTAGAGAAACAATGTGAAATTTGTGTTGTATGAGAAATGCGCTGGCAACTTTCAATGATTAAAGCACATGCTTACTCATGCCCCTATATTGAAGATCGCCGACCCAAATAAATACTTCGTGGTGTGCATAAATGCTTGCATTAAGGGTTTGAGTGGTCTGCTTATGCAATAAGGGTTTGTAAGTCGTTATGAATCACACAAATAAAGGATCACAGTAGAAATTATGCAACTTGCGACTTGGAATTGACCACCATAGTGCATGCACTCAAGATGTGGTGACATTATTTGTTGGGAAAAAGATACAAGTTTAAAATATTTATTTGACAAGCCAAGCTTAAATGACAAGAAATCCATATGGCTAGAATTACTATTTGAATTTGATTTTGAAATTAAACATGTGAAAGGATAGAAGAACAAGATTATTGATTCCCTCAGTAGAAAGTTTGTTACAACAGCTTTACGAAGACGTGAATCAAAATTGAATACCAAAGTCCTTGAATCCCAAAGCAAGGATGAATCCTATCTCAGGGTGAAGGAAAACTTAAGGCAAGGAGATCCAGAGGGAAATAACATAGATTATCAACTCAAAGAGGATGGTCTTATTATTTACTAAGGCAGACTGTACATTCCCAATTGTTTAGAGTTAAAGAAAATAATCATGGATGAAACACTCTAGAATCCATAATCGGGACATCAAGGATACCAAAAGACCATAACAACAACAAGGAAGAAGTATTTTTGGCATGCCACGGAGAAGGATATAGCAAAATATACTTCTATTTGTTTGTAGTGCCAATAGGTTAAGGAAATACATCAACATCTAGTAGGACTATCACAACCATTACCAATTCCAGGATGGAAGTGGGAAGTGATTTATATGGACTTCATAACATGCTTTCCAAGGACAACAAATCAACATGATTCAATCATGGTGGTGGTGGACAAGTTGTGAAAGTCAACTCATTTTATTCTAGTTAAGTCCACTCATAAGGAAAGTGACATAGCAGGTATTTTCATGAAAGAAGTATTCAGAATTCATGGATTACCCAAGGCAATAATTTCAAATAGAGATGCAAACTTCACATCAAATTTTTGGAAAGGTTGGTTTTAGGAGTTGAGAACTCAACTGAACTTCCGTACAACATATCACCCCCAAATAGATGGTCAAACCGAGAGAGTGAATTAGTTTCTTGAAGGCATGTTAAGGATGTATATAATGGAAAAGACATCCAAGTGGGAGGATTATCTACACTGGTGGAATTTGTGTACAATAAGCAACATTAGAAATGAGCCCATTTGAAGCATTATATGGTAAATGATGTAGAACCCTAGTGAGTTCGGACAACTCAGTCAGCGAGGTAGTTCTTGGACCAATATTGTTACAGGAGATGCAGCAGGAAGTTGTTAAGATTAGGCTGAATTTAAAGGTAGCTCAGGACATGCAAAAGGGTCATTTATATTTGAAGAGAGTGCACTAATAATTTAAAGTTTGAGATCATGCTTACTGAAGGGTTAAACCAAAGAAAAGTTTCCTGAAATTGGGAAGTTGTGCAAAGTTGGCACTAAGATATTGTGGGCCAGTTGAAATCCTTAATAGGATAGGACCAGTTGCATATAAGATTGCATTGCCTGCTAACATTAGAGTGTACAATGTTTTTCATGTTTCTTTACTTAAGAAGTATGCACATGATCCTAATCATGTAATTGATTGGAATGTGATTCAGGTGGAACCCAAGGGAGAGTTCCAAGTAGAACCCATGAACATCCTTGACAAGAAGATGACATTGCTCCAAAACAGAGGCATTGGATAGGTGAAGGTGCAGTGGAAGCACCTTGGACCAAATGAGGCTACTTGGGAGCTGGAGGATGCCATGAAAAAGGCATACCCATTTTTGTTTAGTTTTGAGAACATTAAGGATGATGTTGTTTTAACAGGGAGGGGATTGTAATGCCCTATTTTTGACCTTGGTGTATATAATGGCTTGTAATGTAAATATTGTGTACATGCGATGCCAGATTCATAGTGTGGAGCTCAAGTCCAAGAGCCCACTATTGAATATCTAAGTAATAGAGGCAATTACTTTGTATTTTGCAGCCATGTGCTAGTAAGCCATGGATTATGTAAGAACATGTAAATATTTGCAATATGAATATAATCATCCAAGCCTCATTATGTAGGAAACGGTGAATCGACGGGGCTGAGCATTATCCACTAGAGAGAGGTGAGGGGTGTGGGAAAGGAAATTCCCTATTGCCATGTGTCACATTGAGAACCGAAGAGGGAGTCCTTGCCTCTCTTAATTCTTCTGTAAGAGAGTAGTTGGGATTTTAAATCCAATGTTTAATGGAGCATGGGGGATAAGTTTAGTGAAGGTATGGACATGCATGGGACAAANAAAAAATTGTATTCGTAGACCTCAAGAAACCCAGTGCGCAAGGGGTGGGGGGGTGGGGTGGGGGTGGAGGAAGAGTTGTGATCCGATTGAGGGGGGACACGTTTTCCATCCTTAGAACCCAATGTGGAGAGCATAGACGCCTATGAATTGAATTTTAGCACGAACAAGAATGGGGGACTGGGTAAGGATCGAAAGCTTGAATAACTTGATAAACCCAGTGGTTTGCAGGATTAACATTCAAATTTCCTAGTTTCCCACATGCTTGACAAAGGCATATGACTACTGGCTTAGCATGAGAGGAATGACTTGATAAACCCAATAGTGTGTTGGCTTAGTATTCCTCATTATAATATTCCCGTTGCTTGAGAAACCTAGTAGATTGTTGGCCTAGCATGAGTGGAATGGCTTGATAAACCTAAAAGATTGTTGGCTTAGAATTCCTCTTTCTAGTTGCCCTACAAGCTTGAGAAACCCAATAGTGAGTTGGATTAGGATGAATGCTTGTTTTATGACATTAGAGGAGTGATCCTAGGATGTGAGTAATCCTGTATCGTCCTCCTTAGTGGATAACCCAACCCAACTCGGGGGTGGTCTCTCAGCTGAAATAATATAGGCTGGACATAGACCTATGGTTTGTAGGAATGTTGACCCCACATAATCAGTTGCTTGAACCATTTACAGTTCAAAAGATAAGTGTCTTGGTGTATGAATGCTCATTTTGTTATGTGATGGATGCTTAACTATTTATGTTGAATTAATTGATAAAATAACTAAATTATGCCTTAGAATTTAGTTTATCTGCTTGGAGGTGTACTATGTTTGTGTATGAGACATTGTGTTCATATCTGGGATTGATTGGATGGTTATGCATGAGTGACACTTATAGGTTGTTTCATTTCTAGAAGTTAATTCCAAGAATGGATATGCATATGTTTATGAGCTCCGTGAGGGTGTAGTAGGTGCAAAGGAATTATGAATCCTTTATTGTTACGCTTGTGATGCATATAATAGTTTATGAATGATTTGCATTGGTATTTTGTTGTATTTCTAGTGGTGAATTTCTAGATTGCATTTACATATGTTTATAAGTCCCATGTAGATCTAACAAGGAAACACGAGGCTTGAATCAATGTCTCAGTCATGTTCTTGAAGTAGGAAAGTATTAAGCTTGCAAATCGAAAGAGTTCCATAGAGTTTCTATCGCTGAAATCGTAGTGCAGAACCCGTAGAAAAAGATGAATAATTGGCTAAGTGTTCTCCACGAAATTGGAGTAATCATGATTATCGATTACAATGTCGATGAGTTGGTTCCAAATTCAGACTTTCGATGTGTCGACGTTGGGAACAAAAAGCCGGGAGCATAAATCTCTATGCTCATTTATTGGTTCTGACTTCCTACATGCCAACCTCAAGAATCAAAAGTTGAGACCATAAATTGTTATGCTCATTTATTGGTTATGACTTTTGACGTGTTGATGTCAAGAATCAAAAGTTGGGAGCATAAATTGTTACGATCATTTGTTGGTTCCGATTTTCGACTTTCGATGTGCTGACATCAAGAAACATAAATTGTGAGCGTAAATCGTTAATCTTGTTTGTTGGTTCTAACTTTTGACTTCTGACGTGTCGACGTCGAGAATCGAAAGTCAGGACCATACAAAAATACGCTCGTTTGTTAGTTCCAACTTCTGACTTTCGACATGCTGATGTTGAGAATCAGAATTCGGGAGGATAAATCGTTGTGCTCATTTGTTGGTTTTGAATTTTGACTTCCAACATGTCGATGCCGAAAAATCAGAAGTTGGGAGTGTAAATCGTTCCACTCGTTTGTTGGTTCCAACTTTCGACTTCCGATGTGCCAACGTCGAGAATCAGAAGTCAAAAGTGTAAATCGTTACGCTCGTTTGTTGGTTTCAACTTTTGACGTGCCAATGTTAGGAATTGAAAGGCGAGAGTGTAAATTGTTATGCTCGTTTGGGGGTTCCGACTTTCTATTTATGACATGCTGACATCGAGAACAAGAAGTCAGGAGCGTAAATTGTTACACTCGTTTGGGGGTTTCGACTTCTAACTCGTGGCTTTGGGAAGTCGGGATTGGAACATTGGCAAGGAATGTCAGAAACACTCCTCATGGTAATTAAGGGGTTGATTCATCGTAATTAAGGATTTAATTGTCCAATTAATGGGAATAATGTCAAAATCGACAGATTGGAATATCATAGCAATTTATAAATGCCGAGATTGATTTAAGGGTTAATTAAGGACATGATTAACGTACATTAAGGCAATTAATCCACCTTGAGTGTTGTTTAAGAATAATGGGATCGGAGTTGAGTTGGTTGGGAAAAGATTGGGATCCTGATCTCGTATAATGTCTCTCCAATGACCATATGGATCAAAGGAAAGCGTATTAGAGTTGTAATGGTGAAATACAAGTTTAAGTTGGTCCATTTGGATGAGTCTTCCGTCGCCTCAAAATCTATCAAGGTGCGTAGGAACACTAGAGAGGTGGTTGGGGATGCTACACAATGGTTCCCTATTAACATAAGAATTCAAGTCCTCACAAGCTCAACCTTCATTGCAACTTCTTCCCATAGTTATAAATTCCAAGTCACAAATCCCACCTTTGCTAGAGAATCAACATACAAGGGTCATAAATTTCATTATGCTATGGATTTTAATGTAAGGAACAAAGGGATAGGAGGAAGATGGGAGATTAATTTCTCCCTCATTCGAGTCTTTAGGTGTGAAATGAATTTCTTGTCAATTCATCCTATCACATTTCCAAGTGGTGCCTTTATTTCCTAATCTAAACTTAATGTGGCTAATAATTTGATAGCTTAATAAAGCTCATCTTAATATGATTAAGGGAGCTAGATCCTTTAAGGGGTCCCCATTTTTTATGAGAACCCCCTTGTTCATATGACCTCCTTTTCCTTGTGATATACTAATCCATTATTACCTCATTGCATATGAAAGACCTTAAATTTATTTATCACTTCCAAATTTACAAGTGTTCTATGAAAGATTCTTTAAATAGATGCCCCTCCTTAAGTTTTCTCTTTCGGATTTGATTAATGACATAGAGAGAATCACTTAGAATCATGACCTTCTTTACCTGGTACATCTGCAATAGTATTGTTCCAAGGTATAAGGCTTACATTTCTGATTGTTTGTTTGAATCAGTTCCCAGTCTTCATGAGCTTACTTCTATATTTCCTTCGGGAAAATGAGAACCCCTCTTGGGGTTTTCACTATATTAGTTAAGAGGGACATGATAAGGAATTTAAAATATGAACTTGTAATAGTGTAAAAAAAAAAGGAAACTAGAGAAGTGTGAGTGTAATGGGATGCATGATTGAATTTTCTTAGCAAAAATGCTCATCATCGAGCATTTTGCTCATTAAATATATTTGAAATTTTCCTGTATCTGTCATATTCAATGTTAAAATATTTATCAAAACATAGTTTTAAAGTTCAATATATTTTTCTAAAATATCATTAACTTTTATTACCTCAAAATCATACCATGTGTAATGGTATAAAGGTAGGATTGCCTGAAAATATTTTATCATTGTTGAGTGGAGTAGTATGCTTACGCTCTAGATCCTCCTCCATCAACTTGGTGTGGCTTCGAAGCGATTATGTGATATGTGCTAGCTCATAGTTGCATGAATGTTCAAGTAATGTGTGTAGACTATGGAGTTACGGGCTCAACTCTTGGCACCCATAGATCTTGACTAATTCAACATGGCTTAGGTTTGGGTTCAGATCTTGACTAAGTCAACATGGCTTAGGTTTGTTTTTTTCTTTGTAATTTTTTCCACATAAATATATTTTAATAACTGGAAAAAATAAAAAAATGTCATATATTTTGTGTTGATCCTAAGCATTAGAATCTAGTCACATCAGTTGTAATAGTCTCTAATAGCTAAAGCCACTAATTTTTAATGTTGTAGCTTTTAATTATTTGCTTTTGTGCTTTTTTAAGCTTAATATATATTTTCGCTTAATATATATTTTCTAAAATGTCATTAATTTTTTTTATTGCCTATTATGATTTTATAACCCGAATGGATGGGAAATAATCACATGTTGACATTACTATGATTAATTTATGGTACCGAAATTGCACTTTTAATAATAGACTTGATTTTAACGTTATATTTTTAAGCCAAAGTGGATGGTAATTTTTTTAATAAAATTTCAAAAATGAAAAGTAACATTTTACACAAATGTTTATTGATGGGTGATATAGAAATCTAAAATGTTATAAAAAATTAGTTTGATGTGTAATGTTTTTTTTTGGACAGAAATGGTTATGATATATTAGATATGTGGTGTAACCACTAAAACAGAGCCAAAATACAAAACGCCTTTGTGGAAGTAGCAAAGAAGTTCATCAGTTTTCAAATACGCCCTTGTGGAAGCGTCAAAGCAGGTTCGGTGTTTCTCAAGCTACTATTTAGGATTTAGAAAATTGGAGAACAACAATGAAACCATTACAACATTCAACACATACTACATACTACCGATTCGAGGCCTAGAAAGTCATACAGACCGCAATTCAAAATTATAATTTCCATCTCAAATTTAAGTATTTTCCTTATTAAAGCGAGACGAGGAACTTGGGTTAATTGCAACTTCCATCTTTACCACTTTCAATGCTAGCTTTTCAACTTTTACCTCTAGATCAGCCATCAACCCAATAACAGCTTTCTCTGAGCGCTTAACTGCTCACTTGAACTCTTTTCTCAAAAAAAACAGTTCTCTATCCACATTCTCCAAGCGTCTTCCGCCTTCTCCGTCAATTGTGTCCGCCGTTCCTTTCAGCTGCTCTAGTTGCCTCTTTAGATCCTTGATACCGTCCTCTTCGAAAAACACAGGTGGGGAAGAGCCAACCGACTCAACATAAGCCATAACATACACTCTCCCCACTACCGCGAAATCTCCAGACCTCAGCTCTTCCACGTTCACACACCTTCTGCACAATAGCCAGACCCTGATGTTGATTCTCCTGTAGACCAACCAAATCCAAATACCTCTCCCTTTCTCCTTCCTGGCATTAATACTATTGCCCTTCACACACAAAGCTCGCTGACCACCTGATATCATCATTCTAATCATGAATATTTGCATCACCTCACCTGATTCGTACAACGTCGATGAGACTGATAACCATTCGCGCGCATGGGAACTGTCCTTCCCAGCATAGTATTTAACTGCCTTCTTACGGATCCATGAAATCCCACACGCCCTCACATGGCCACACGCTTCTCCAAGTGGCAGGCACGTGTCATTTGAGGAGTTTGGGAACCAAGACGTGGGCGAAAACGCTAGGCGCTTAGCCACAGTCCTAAGGGAGAGGACAACAGGACCTAGAACCATTGACCAAGAGAGAGCCGACACTTAGCATGGTTCATGTATTCGCTGCACAATCGGCTTCTTTGTTATGAGTTCTGAGAACATGGTAGCAATCGATTTTATTGAAATAATGAGCCAGAGAGTGGATCTTTTTTACCAATTGTCTAAGATGCATTTGGTTTGGGAGGGAGTCCTTGACAAGAGCTTGAATAATTATTCTCGAGTCTCCCATGACTATTAGCTTTGTAATTCTCTGATTCTTGGCTATCGTAAGACCTTGCCAAAGGGCTAACCCCTTAGCTATATTGTTTGTTTCCGTTCCAAACCCCAAATAAAAATTGGTTTCCTTTTGTCCTTCCGGGGTGAAGATAACCCTACCACCCCCTGCCGCCCCATGTTTGATGTGTAATATTGGTAGCCAATTCCAACCCTAATGGGATGAAGTTTGTAGTTTTGATACAATATTAAAAATGACACAATAATTAATATACCATATATAAATATTGTGATCAATGAATGCATTGAACATGATTAAAAGAAACAAAATAAATTTGTGTAAAGGCATTTGTGGATGGGGTGTGGTCAAGGTAGCAATACATAAAAGAAATTGGTGGATTTATGGGGGTTGCTTCATTTGTTTCTATTAATGGTATTGTTTCTCTTTAAGTATATGGGGATTCTAAGGTTATCATTAAGTGGGGAAAAGGTCTTAATTACTTACAGTTTTTGCAGCTTGCACACTGGTGTCAAAGGATTCAATGTTTATTAGCAAGCTTTTCGGAGATTTCTCTTACTCAGATCTACATGTTTTTTAACAAATAAGCTGATTTTCTAACGAAGAAGGAAATGGATCTCCAAGATGGTGCCTTAGGTTTTGAAGAAGTTATAGAATACTATGTAGTTTATGAAGGCTCTATTGTACCGATTAGTTGAATTAGTCTTTAGTTTGTTTTATTTCATTTGTTTGGACAATTTGGGTTCGTATAGTGGATCTTGTCTTGGTTTGTTGTTGTGGTAGTATGATGTCTAGATGGCCATTTTTGGTTGAAGTGATGTTTTGGTTTATTGTATCATGACTTAATTGGTGGTTAAGGTTGGACTACATATGGCTGATTGTTTTTGTCCTTTTGAGAGTTTTGATGATGTCTCTGTTACTACTTTTGATAGTAGTTACATTGGTTGTATATTTTCATTTTCTTTGATTCTATGGAATAACAAGAAAGTGGGTATTTTCCTTTGAAAAAGGGGCACTCAAATGATCTCATTTATGATGATGGTAGGGGAATTTGATAAGGGACACTCAAATTATCTTATTTATGATGAGGGTAGATTTTTTGACGAGGCAAAGTTGTGTTCCTTCAATTTATTTTTTTTCTAAACTCGATGATTTAGGTCATCTTAAAATGGGCCAAAACTCATAGAGACAAAGTACCATGAAAAAATCACCCAATGTAAGAGATAAGTTAAATTTGTAATAAATAATGTTATGTTTAGTGATAAATGTAAGTATTTGACAAAAACTATAAGTATAATTAGAATTATACTAAGATCTAAGATTTATGCATGATGGAATTTTATTTAGAAGTTTAGTTTAATCCTAAAGGGATTGGGATACTTAAAACATTATCAAAATTTTTTAATCGATCAAAATTTTTTCTTCTTAATTCATAATTTAAAAAAAAAGAAGAGAAAGATATATATTTTAGCAAACCCATTTATTAATATAGTTGAAAAATAAAATTTTGCACATTTTTCATTATAAAAGCAAATACTTTATCAATTAATGTCACAAGGATTTTTTGCATTATGATACCTATATTCACAGATAGGACATTTATAGGTTATAGGCGACCGATTAGGTGGGATGGCTATATATGCATGATCCATCATCCATCAATTATTAGATCCATCATCCATCCAAAACCAGATACAAAGGTTTTGATCTCATCGATATGCCACCAAATTCAATTGTTCTTAGCTTGCCAAGAAGCTTCTTGTAGGATTAGGGTTCAATGACACTAGAAAGGTGAGTGAAAAAGTCAATTGTTCCTCATATCATGATCGTGGGAATGGAACGTGCATAAATAAATTTGTTTTGAGTTGTGTGCCCATGGGGTGCACATTTTCTCTTCCAGGGAAGTTCTTGTCTAAGATGTAAGTCACCCTCGTTATCTTCATATGTAGTCAAATAGCTTGGAAAATACTCATGGGAAATTGAATAGCCTTCCAATACTAGAGTAATAGGTGGAGAGTGACATTCAATCAAGATGATGTGGAGATTTCAGAAATTTCTACATGAAAAGTTGTTGCAGTGGATATTGCATATCATGAGTAAAGAATGTACAAGTTTTCACACTTTCTTCCTTACTACTCTGGGAATGCGCTCCCGTCACATTCCAATGAAACCAACAAGATATGGCATGAGAGGTTTGGACACCTCAACTACATATATATTCAATCTTTGAGCAAATAAAACATGGTTGAAGGACTTCCAAGCATCAAGTTTTCCAAAGGCATATGCAAGGGATGCATTGTTGGGAAGCATGCAAAGCGCAAGTATGACAAGGGGAAGGCAAGAAGGGTTGTCCAAGTGCTTGAATTGATCCATTCAAATCTGACAGGACCTCTTCCCACACCCTCCTATGGAAACTCAAGGTATGTATTAACATTCATAGATGATTTCTTAAGGTATTGTTGGGTGTATTTTCTCAAGCAAAAATTTGAAGTGTATGAGATCTCCAAATTTTTCAAAGCTTTGGTTGAGAACTCGAGTGGGAAGAAGATCAAGGTCTTAAGGATTGATAATGGAAAGTAATATGTCAATAATAAACTACAAAATCTATGTGAGGAAAATGGCATTAAAATGCAACATTTTGTGCCTTACAGACCATAACAAAATGGTGTGGTAGAGCACAAGAATAGAGCATTGAAGGAGATGCCCACATGCATATTGGAGGCTAAGCCTTTGTATCCTAAGCTATGGGATAAAGACATAAATTGTGATGCATATATTAAAGACAAATTTCTACACAAAACATTGGAAGAGAAAAATCTATTTGAGGCTTGGAGTGGTCAAAATCCCAATGTTTCTCATTTCAGGGTTTTTGGCTCAAAGGCTTGGGCTATAATTTTGCCCGAGAAGAGAAAATACTTGCAACCTCAAATAAAGGAGTCCATAATGGTTGGATTTGCTAAGCAAAGGGATACAATATATTTTATCCCTCATCTCATAAAAATTTCATTGAGACAAGTGTATAGTTCCAAGAAGAGCCCATGCAAGAGGTTGAACTAGTAAAGGGGGATTGCTCACACCCTCCACTCAATGATAATGTAAGTGATGTTTCTTTCTGATTTTTATGATTCTGATATGGAATATGAATAAGATGACATGAATGCATGTCATGACTCACCCATAAGGCTTAAATGGGCTGATAAAACCATACAAGCAGGTGGTGATCTTGTTGGAGATCCACTAGACTCTAGGAAGACTATATCTCAGTTTCACAATGCTTTCTCCACTTGTGATTCGAATATTCCAAAGAGGTGTTTTATGATGGTTCGATATAATCCATAGTAATATGAAGAAGCATCACATGATCCAATATGGAAAACAACCACGCAATAATATTTCAAGTCTTTGCAAGATAATGAAACTTGGGAGTTGGTTCCTCTACCTTCCAAGAGGAAACTAGTGCAATGTAAGTGGGTTTACAGGACCAAGATGGATGTTGATGGTTCAAATGTGAAGTATAAGGCCATTTTGGTTTACAAAGGCTTCTCTCAAGTCCATGGAGTGGACTATCCATATAAATTTGCACCAGTTTCAAAAATGGACTCTATCAGGCTAGTTTTGGCCATTGTTGTATCTAAGCGTTGGGAGGTGGACCATATGGATGTGAAGAGTGATTTTATTCATGGTGACATTCTTGAGCATATTTATATGCAGAAGCATGAAGGATTCATTCATGATCATTCACTTGTTTGCAGTTTGAATAAGTCTCTCTATGGCCTCAAGCAAGCCCCCGGGGCTTGGTATGCCAAGATGGACAACTTTCTTCTCTCACACGGATTTGAAAGATGAAAATATGATCCTAATGTATATTTGTAGCATTTATATGAATCTATTTAGATCATATTACTATATGTTCATGATATTTTAATCATTGGAAGTTGCATTGTTGATATAGGTTCAAAGTATTCATTTCACGATGTGTTTTCAATGACTGACCTTGGATTGTTGAAACTATTTCTTGGCTTGGAGATTGAGAAATATGATGCAGGTAATAAGGTCATCCAATCAAAGTATGATTCAAAACCTTTATTAAAGTTCAAAATGACTGAATGCAAAGCAACCAAGTGTCCCTTCCTTTCAAAAGTAAAACTAGATGATTTGGTTCATCTCCATTGGTGGACAACTCATTGTACATGCAACTAGTTGGGAGCTTGTTGTACCTCACACTCTCTCGAAGTGATTTGTCTTATGCAGTAGGTGTTGTTGCAAGGTATATGTAGGAGTCTCAAGATATTAATTGGAAGGCTTCTAAAAGGATCTTGCATTATGTGCAAGGAACCAAACACTTCGGGATACACTATGTTGTTAGTTCTCCACTAGAACTAGTTGGATTTTCTGATTCTGATTGGGATGGAGATTCCATTGACATAAAGTACACTTCAGGTTATGTATTCATGCTTTCACATGGACCCAAATGTTGTTCAATTAATAAACACTACACTATATCCCTTTCATTAGCCGAGTTCGAGTACATAGGAGCCGTGAATGCAACTAAACAATGTGTGTGGTTGCAAAGCATTCTCGAGGAACTTGGTTTTTCATTTGATTCACCCAATGTCATTTGGTGTGATAATAAAAGTGCAAAAAATAGATCCATAGATCCAGTACAAAGACAAAGGACCAAGCACATTGATATTCACATGCACTACATCAGGATATTGGCGTGTGAGCAACTGATATCATTGCAGCATTGCCCATATACAAAGAAAACAGCTGACATCTTCACCAAGAGCTTCACATAGAAGACATTCACCTATTTGAGGTCACTCCTTGGAGTGGGTGACACATGGTGATGACCGATATTCATTTTCATATTTTTCTCCATGTGCATTTAAGAGGGGAGGTTTTATTCTCATGTGGTTTTCCTTCTTACCTTGGTTATATGGACAAATAATTTTTTCTAAGAGGTGACTTGAGCCTTAGTTGAAAAGGCCTCAATTTTTGATGTGGTTACACTAAGTCAAGATTAAGGGGGGGTTTTAGAACGTAATACCTCCTAGTACCATGGTCATATAACACCTAGGACATACTTACATTTGTTTTTCACTTATGTTGCATACTCCAAACATTGGTTATGTTGACTTCCTAAGGTAATTGGGGGTTTTGGACCATTAATTACACCCAAATCCCACATTTTGATCATTCAAGAGCACGAGCGCCCTCATTAATGACACTTTGGTCTCTTGGGTTGTTTCCACTGCTTAAAACAAGGAATCGGTTTGACCAAAGGCACCAATGCATTGTATTTGTGTGTTTTGTTGTTTTTTTGGACCGTTAAATGTTGCTAAGAGCCACTCCCACTCACCCATGCAATCCATAATGCCTAGCATACCCTTATTTATGAACAAGCATGCTTCACCTGCATTCACATGGCCATTCATGACCGTTTGAGGTGGTTTGGGAGATCATTGGTCCACCTAGGGGGGCTTGAGGTCCAATCTAATCCAGCCACATGTATGCTGCCAATTTGCCTCCAAAGGATAACAATTTTATCCTAATGTAATATAATCATATTCCAGACATGTTTACATATTGAATTGTAATATAAAACTCAGTTATTGGCACCATATCTATGTGCTAATTTTTCTCTTTTACACTGTTTTCTTCATGTATTGTCAAATTTTTTAGCCATGAGGATTCTCTTAGCTTCTAGATCTTGTTGTGAATCATAATTTCACAATCACAATTGGAGGACCACCAAAGGATTTGAATGTTGTGAAGGAATCATTTTAGGCTTCCATATGTTTGGATGTGCCATAACCAATTATGAATGAGGAAGAACATGAAATACTCATGTTCAGACCATGACACCTTTCTTTGTCCTTTGTGCTTGAGCTTGCATATTTTCTCTTGGAATTATTAGGTACATGAAGGATTTTCTTCTTAATAATTTGAGTCATCATGTCGATGGTATTATTCATGCAAGAAAAATCTAGATTCCATCCTTTCTGATAGTAGGTACATTTTGATTTCTCCTTCTTCATTTTCTACTTGTCCTTTTAAGGATTCGAATTCTTAGCTGGAGGTTTGGGATTCTCCTTCTTTGAATCAATCAAGTTCTTATTTTTGGCTTGCTTCTCTCCTTTGAATTTCTTGGAATCACTAGCCGCAAGTGCTTAGTATTTTGAAGGCTTGATGGTACCGCCGATATATAGGAAAATTTGAAGGCGATTTTATCAATAATATAATATGTATATATAAAAATTTTGGTGAATCTTTCATTTTATTATACAATGTTGTAAAATCTTGGCGAATCTTTCATTTTATTATATGTAAAATATTGGCGAATCTTTCATTTTATTATATAATGTTGTAAAATCTTGGAGAATCTTTCACTAAGTTATAAGATATTGTAAAATCTTGGCGAATATTTAAACTTCATTATAAAAAATTGTAAAAACTGGCGAATCTTTCACTGATTTATAGAATATTGTCAAAATAGAGGAACGACAACATTAGTCAAATAACATGAATCACATCATGATCAATAGAACATGTAGACTCATAAGTAACAACTAGAAGGTGTCAGTGAAACACAACTGCACTGACTAGATTCAGGGCAAGTGGGGACTCCACTTGTTATCTCATCCCTTAATGGTCTCGTGGACATGTAGGGACCCGAATCTTGACAAACTGATAAATTGATAGAATCATACATTATGCTCGATCTTGGCCTCCACTGGCCAATTATGGTCATGGAGGCTAATACGAGTATGCATTGTAATTATGCCAATTGATTATTGCATTAGATGAATGTTGGTCTTGTGACAATAGGTATCCTACGATCAATGCATAGGAACCTAGTGCATAGACCATTTTTTTCTTCTCTTAGCTATGTAGAGCTCGTTTATTTTTTTGAATAACAATAAGTATTTGCAAAGAAAATTTACAATCAGTGTAAAAGAATCGAAAAAACCGACGACAATTAATTCATGCAACTAAAAGTTAATAAAATAATCTTTTCTCAAACCCTAAAACCAACCTTGATTGAAGCTACAAAAAAAGGATTAATCAAGCATCGAATGAGAACTAGAAGCTTTCAAATGAATTAACACAATATTTAACCAAAATACACAAACTTCAAAAATCGACAAAATGATTCAAACAAAAGCAATAAACAAACCATAAAAAATTGTCAAGATATTCGTGCTAAACACCAACATGGTTTCATGTACTTAAATGAGCCCATTCTTGCTTAGCGAAAGTGTTGTCAAATTAGTTATTTATCATTTAATGTTAGGAAACTATCTATGTGAAAAGATAGCTCCTAGCCCTAGCTTTCTCAAATTCCAGCGTCATTTCCCGTCACATGCAAGAAAGAGACAATGTAAGAGATAAATATCAAACCATCAATCTTAAAATAAGCTACATGAAGGTAATGTAGCTCAAATCATCAATTCTATAACAAAAAAGTACAATGTAGAATCTATTTTTACCTAAAACACAACCTCAAATTCATATACATTGATCACCACTAACCAACAAGGGTACATGGAACACCTAGACCAAAATAAGACTCGAGAAGTTTAATAGTCTTAGGCTTCATAACATGGTTCTCTTGCAAATAAAATTTAGTCATTCAAGTCTATCCTTGAGTAGTATTTTAGTAATACTCAAGCCTACCATTGAGCTTCTTCTGTTCAAATTTAAATTTGGATGTTTTGTGTAGATACCATTATAAATGACTCTCCCCATGAGGATCACATCATCATATTTCTCAGGTAAATCCAAATTCGAAAACAAATACCTTCAATTCTATCTCCAGTCTGTCCAAAATGATATCTTCATTGCAATTAATGCATCAATGATCCAATCGTCTGACGATACGTCGTGGCATCAACCAAATATGATGAATCTTCACACAGTAGCTTCAAGTTAGATTCCATAGGTGTGGCTATCACCTTATAGTCCAACATTCTAAATCTCTATAGAATATCCATTGCATACTTTCCTAACCAAGGTCGGTCAAGGAAACGCCTTTTGATAAATCCATCTCTAGCCCCTTTCTTGCCTCCTTTAAATTATTTCTTGTTTTTAATTTTTATGATCTCCATCTCCCTCGATCGAGGTGAAGTGTGTGTTAACAGTGGCTCCACAAGGGGAGAACATGCTCTTGTGGGATGCTGAGATCCCAACGGTCTTCAATGATGTTTTTCTCTGAAAAGTCAATCACTCTGGTTAGTATCATATCCCTAAGGCTAGATAAGGTCTTTGATGCACAAAACTTGACCTTAGGAGACACATGTTGGGATTGTGATTGATGCATAAGCTTGCCTAAATCCCGACAAATAAATACCCTTACTTTCCCCATAGATATACTTGTACTAACACACAAAAAAATCCCAGGCCTTATCCAGACTTTGACCTAAGATAAATGTGTCCCAACTCTGATTTTACTCTATGAATCAATAAGATTCATGCATGCCCAATTTTCAGAATGACAAAAGAATCTAGCCTATGACAAAAAACAAGATAAACCAAGCTCCCAAATTTGGGACTGCTCATGTGAATGGGGAACAACGTATTAAGAATGAAACGACTTTCAAAAATCATAAAATGTAAGATATAATTGAAATCAATGCAATGAAGAAAATTCCTAGTAAAAACAAAAATTTGCCACTAGCCTACACCATTACCCAAAACAGATAGAACTCGCCATTTTCTTTTTCTCTTCCTTTTTTTTCTTTTCTTTTCTCTTTTTTGTGGCCCTTTAGGGTTGTTACTGAAAGTAATACTTTAGTAATTGCACATTGACTGGCAGATCTTTTTCTTCTCCATCCAGATTAGTCAGATGAAAACTGTTCTTCCCTGCTTTTTCACTTTATTTGGGAAGGGCCCAACTAGAGGTTGTTGAATTTTCATTGTTTCCCTAGTTTCTCCCTTTTCATGTCCCTTTTTTAGCATACTTGAGATGGCATAAGTGATTTCAATGAAATTCGGCACAAATATTAGTAGGAAATTTATGCTCCCAAAGGAATGGATACCCTTCTTACCTTTGGGTAACTGAATCTCTTTTAAGATTGCACTCTTGCTGGATCTATTTTTACCTTGCCTTTTGGACACCATATGCCCCAATAATTTTCCTTCGACTACCCCAAAAACATACTTCTTGGGGTTAAGTGACATTCCAAAGGATCTATGTCTATCAAAGATCTTCCTTAGGTGCATGAAATGGTCTCCCCTGCACTTGGAATAAATTGTCAAATCATCTTGGTAAACCATGATAACTTTATTAAGGAAATCAAAGAAAGCATATGGCTCTTTGGAATTTGGTCCCAACATTTAACAATCCAAAAGGCACACAGACATGGGAATACGTTCCACAAGGATGGTGAATGTTGTCTTGTATTGGTCATTTTCATCAACCAACACCTGGTTGTACCCTAAGAATCCATCCAACATGGACATCATTCCAGCACTTGTAACTGTAACACATATTCCATGCTTGGCAAAAGATAGTTATCTTTCGAGGATGCAAGGTTCAAATTTCAAAATATTGCAAATTCTAATCTCATCGTTCTTATGGACTGGTACAACAGTGGATGCCCACTATGAGTATTAAGCAAGAGTGATGATTTCTACTTTGAACAACTTCTGCAACTCTTTTTGTATGATGGCAGCCAACTTGGGATTCATGTGCCTTTGTGTCTTCCTGAAATGTTTGGCTTGTTCTTTCAAAGGATTTTTATGCTTGATAACCTCAGTACTGTAGGTTTTTAGCTCATCATATGACCATGCAAAAACATCTTTATAATCACAGATAAACTCCTCAATATTTTTCCATTCTAGAGTGCATACTTGAGCAATATTCATTGGTCTTGGACTTTCCTTAGAACCCATATTGAGTTCAATGACCTGCTCATCCTTATCAGTGACCTTTGAACCTTTAAAAGCAACCGAATCATCAATAATTTTTTCCAAAGGTACCAAACATGTAGGGATTTTATTACTTTTCAATTGTACCATTTGTTGCTCCGGGTCACTGTTTTCTTATCCCTGATCAATCTAGTGAGAGGCAGTTGCATTTAGACTATTCAAAAAATTCACAATGCCTATCATCAAATAGATGCTAGTTTCCGAAGTTGTCAGGAATGGATGGTCGAAACTTGACCTCCACATGGTACTTTGAAAAGGACTCTGTTGTGCATGGTTCAAATCCCATATTTGAACCTATCATAGCATCTACTTGTTGATTAATGACTTTCATTTTGTGGGCTAGAAACTATGTCAAAAGCATCAAATGCCTTGATCTCATACCATACATGATACAACATGTCAATATTGCTTCAAATGAGAATATTTTGCTTCACACTGATTTCGTACTTGATTCACAATCAACTCTGAAATTTTGAATCTCCTTTGACTTTTTAATGTTTTAATATTGAGATCCTTTACTTGTTTCAAACCCAAAAGCAAGGCCTCATATTTAGTCACATTGTTAGCTGCATCAAATTTTAAGCAAAATGAATATGGAAAGGAGTTATAACTGGTGAAACAAAAATTGCCCCAGCACCTGCACCAAATCGGGAATGTGCACCATCAAAATGCATGGTCTTGAATCCCTCATGCATGTTTTTAACTATTACAATAGCCTCTTCCGTTGGTGGCTTATCAAAAACCAAGATCATATAAGTTCCCAATCAGGTTCTATGTATAGGGGCTCATTATTAGGCTACTTTGGGTCCTCGACGTTATGCAATAGTTATTGTTCTCTGAGTAACTTGACCACATAACCATCTCCAACTAGAATACTAATCTGATAGCAATAATTTGTGAGTGCAGATAAGCTGCCACTTGTTTCTTTATTGGCTGAAGCTACTCATTCACTGTTTGTGGCCTCTTCCTAAGCTGATTTCTCTTTTCCAGATATATCTCTTGCAAATCAATTACTTTTTCAGGTACGAGAGCACAAATTTCCTCCTCAGGAGGTACAAGGATGCCATACTCAACAAGTTCAGAGCACTGCTGAAAAAAATGGCAATGTATGTCTTGGTAATTTTAGTGATATTCCTCTGGTTTAATGCTATGTTATTGTGACTCTCTCAACAACATTTCTCTGAACTCTAGTTTGAATATTAACAAACTTCCACCTACACCATGCAAAATACAACTCATTCTGCAAGATCTTTTGAAGGTGCTAGCACAAGGGGACAATTGTATGGGAAGGATCTGGTAAATCTTACAGTTTGTAGGTGTATCCTTGTTCACATATGTCATGGAAATTCCATTGTATTATCCTATTTTTGGCCATAGGGACCTCTCACGAGCTTGTATCCAGATCCTAGAATACATCTGCCATCCCTTGCTTTATAATCATTTTGAGTAGTTATCAACTGCAAGTAGTATATTGCATTAGAAAAATGCATCAAAAGTAAGTCAATCCTTTCAAGATTTTTATGTGCAAAGAGGACTTAACCTTGTATAATTTTTAAGGTCTACAGGGTGTCCTAGTTCGGCCCTAGGTAGATTGAAATTAAAGTACATTATTGTTATGCTTAGGAATTCTTTAAATTCACTTCATTATTTAAATAATCCCATCAAATCTCTTGTTGTGTGTGGTAAATAAGGATATCAGAAATATGCCTTACTATCTAAAATGGCAATGCTATTTTCCTTCTTACCTAATAGCATTTATCAGCTACCTTCCATGACATGTTAATAATAGAATGCCAACTACATAATTCCCAATGCATTTTTTAAACCCAAAAGGTTTCATAAGATTGGCTCCCGTAGAAGGAATAATGCCCTTTCTGTTATTGTATCCCTTTGATGAGCCAATTTTGTAGGATTCCAAGGCTTACTATTGGGTTGTACATGATGTAATAACCTCATGTGTAATTAGCTAAAATCAACCAACAAGCATAACTTGTTCATCATATCAAATCTTAGTCATATGACACTTAACACCATTACAAAGAAACTACAACCCTCCAGCATATTTTGAAGCAATCACTGGGATCATGAAGAAACTACAACCCTCCATGATAACCTTGAAATATGAGGTTTGTTGCTTTATCATATAACTCACTCAATAATAACGACATGGTGAAAAAACCCAGATGGGATTTTGGGGACAAAATGGGACGTGCTTGTCACACCACTTGTTGGAATTCATGGCCATCACTTGGTGGTAGAAGGTGGCACAAGCCACATGCAAGGTAAGTATGCGAGGGAGGACAACATTCATCAGTTTTTTGGGATGATACTGGTTATAACGCTCCATCTGAATACACCACTCATCACAGAAGCTTGGCACATGAAGGTTCTGGATGCAAAATCAATGGAGTAAATTCAAGAAGGGAATGGGAAACTTGGGGCAGAACACAATGCCAAGACAGACCCTCGAGGGTGGAGCCACTTTTTAAATCTTAGAAATTTGTTAAACAACAAATATATGAATCAATCTTGGTTAAGAAATCAAAGAATATTCCATTTAGTGCCACTAAAATGTAATGAATGAAACATTAAGTCTTGAGAAAAATGAACATCCATATGAAAATGATACAATGCACAAAATACACAAATCTTCTATAAATATGTTCAGCAACACTTTCTGGATAATCCACTGCAAATAATCGTGAGACATTGCATTCATTAGTGGACAATGTGATAGTTAAAACAACATTATTTATCAAGACAAAAATTGAACGTAATGAACTGTTATTGAGCCAAGGTTCTTACCATTTGAAAAGTGAGATGGTATTGTAAAGTTAGTAATAAACCCAGAAGAAACTTTGCTCTTTGATTTGTTCATAGTAAGCTTCCTTGAAGCTTGATATTGTTGTGATAGAAGATCACATGTTCCTATCAAATGCATAAGACTGAAACCCAAGAAAGAACACTCTTCAGATCTGTCTGAACTAATAGGCGATGATATTAGTGAAGGTTGGTTAGAAATAATGCAAAGGCCAGGTATGCTTTCTGGCTGTGCATTCAAATAAGAATTGCTGACTTTTGGATCAAAGAAATCTGTGGAGTGTAGATCATTTTGAACATCCATATCATTTTCATTTTCTTTAGGGTGAATTCCATTCTATGTGGATATTTTTAAAGGGAGCAGGGAAAAACCTATAACTCACAAATTATCTTTCATGGAACTGAAATAGTTTTTTCCAACCAATGGGACAAAACTCATATAAAGTGAGAACTTTTCAAGGATTTAATTGATAGCAATGAAGAGACCTAAAAGACTCTACAACATTGAAAAACTCTGTAAATTTTGAAAGTTACTATTGGTTCCAAGCACTATCACTATAGCCATCGAGTCTCAACCTCCTCCCTGGATGATTGCAGTGTGAAATCCCCTTGAAAAATAAATTTCAAACCATAATCTCGCAATGGAAGGGATGCAAATACTGGTTGTTCAAGTTAAGGTACAAACTCTCCACTATAGTCCTAACATAATGTGAAGGCCATAACAATTTTTGTGCTTTGTATGCCATGTTAGTACCGACATTCAACTTCCAACTCACCACAAGCCAAGTAGTGCTTTCCTTACCATGTGAAACCTTTACTGGGACATTACCAATGTCCTCTCTTCGCATTATCATTTGTCAGACTATCCATAACTATGATAGAAATTATACCAATCATAATATATTATAGTGCATATTCAGTATTAAAACTACAAGATCAAAGCTACCCAATTTCTTAACTAACTATAACAATCTACAGATATATAAAAATTTATTTAACACATTAATATTTATGAGAGCACATATTGTGAATGATGCCACAATTTTATGGGCAATTTAATCACATGATTCATGGGTACTTTAATAGCTACTAGAAAGTTTGTTGTGATTCAGTATTACAAAAATGCAAAGCAACCAGTCAAAGCCTTTGAACCTCTGTGAGTAACAGAAGATAGAAAGCAATGTTTCTATTAACAAGAAACAGACGATTGAGGTAAATTAAGATTTATAAAAATTTGAACAATGGCATACTCTTAATACTCATTTATTAAGCAAAATACCTTACTTCTTTGCATGAGGTCATCACCATAATAGAGATGAACAACATCCAAGCCAACTTCTTCAAACATGGTATTCACTCCCTCAACTCTCACACTGTTGATTTGTTTAATAATGTTGTTTGTTCTAGTTTACCCAAGCTTGGTCACTCAAATCTGAATAATTACAAAACCATCATAAGGGCATGCATTCTCCAAGCTCTGCACTACAGTTCTTCATTTATGGCTTTCAAACAAACTTGAAAGGAGGTGACTAAGGGGTCAGGGCCAAAGGACATGCCTCAATAGTCTTTATTTTGGGTCTCTTCTTCTTTCGTCTATGCAGACACAGAGCTTCATCATAATGCAGGGGTCTTGATGTGGAGGTTAGGTAGGTCCCTCACTTTGCATGCTCTTGCTTCATCTTTTGTAGAGTGTGGAGTGTAGGGGTAAGCTCCTCTCCACATGGTCCAAAATTTCACTTCCAATACACGGCATGCCAAAAACCTTTTCTTGTTGTGGCTCTTTAGTTCTATCCATTTCAAATCACACTTCTTTAGTGGGAGGATTTTGGTCCCAAAAATATTATTGATGGAGAAGATGGAAGCACATAACCTACACTTGTTTCTCCAAGTCCACAACTCCATTAGATATGAAGGTTGCATGTTTGTGACATGTATTAATCAATCTTCCTGTCTACCCTTGTTTCACTACTATTATAGATATTCTGCTTCTCCCTTTTTTGGCCTTTTGTGCTTTAATGAAGCAGGCCTTACCACCTTTGTCCAAGTGATAATGGTTTCTTTTCTCTAGAAAGTTGCATCCCTATACCATAAATAGGCACTGCTAAACATCCCTTTACGTGTATCAAGAGGTGATACATCACATTCTATTTTTCTTGTAAACATCTCAACAACATCATTGTACTATATTATAAGTTTATAGATCAAGCTCATCAACAAAGGTTTTAGAAATCAAATTACATTGAGAATCACTATCAAATAGACCATTTACCTTTCGGTTCTTCATTTGAACTTTGATTTGGATAGTAAATGCTTTCTCCACTTACCCTTGGTTGTTGCAACGTAATGCAGAGTCTAGACTATGGTTTCATCCACAGCAGAGACATTTTCTGCCATTGCTTCTTCCATTTTGGTAGTTGTCCTTTCTCCTTTCTAGGATTTGTACCATTTTTATGCATTTCCGGATGAAGCTTCCAACACTTATCATATGTGTGCCCATCACAGTCTTTGCAATTCCTCTTGGATATTTCCCTCACTCACTTGTGGATGGAAACTTTTTGCTGATTTCTTCATGGCCCTTTTGCTATTACCCCTTTTTGAAGTCCAACTTGATGTAAAAAGATTTCTTACTTGCCTCATCTATACGTTTTAGATTCAATAGCTATAATAATATAATTGCCTTTGGATATTGCTAAATAGGCCTGCAAAGTATTTCACTACTGTCGAGGTTCATTCAGAGAGATATCCAGCATGATGGCCTACTTTCAGAATTCATGTGTATTCTTGAACACTTTGTCCTTGTTCTTGTTGAACATATTTCCATTTCCTCAGTTGTTCGTCTTCATAGCCATTTGGATAGAACTATTATTTCAACACATAGACAAGGTCCCATCTTCAACATGTCATCATAATATTGAGTTATATCAAGTTAAATCTAGTGCTCTGAACCCATTAGACAACATAATCATGCTGGGCTGCGAGGCATGAACCTGTAATTTTGCTCTAACCTCCATCCTCTGGGATTCACCCCCTCAACAAATAGTTTAAATGAGTAATGAATGTAATGCTAGGAATGGATCATGTGTCCATAAAATGGCCTCGTCTGAAATCACTTATTGGATCATGTAGGACATCAGAAGTTAACATCCAAATGTGACCAGATCATGATGAAAAAGGGTCCTCATACAACATGAGGGGTAACAAAGAACAATGACTAAATATGTAGACTCAAAGCATCCTTATTATATCTGTTCTTTGATCCCCACCTTTATATTATTCTTGACTTTAGTTTCCATAATGGGAGTTCTAAATGAAACAGGGAAAACAACTCGTCAATTCCTATGGAAAGACGGAAAGTGGACAAGAAATACCTTTTTTTTCATTGGTAGCATGTGGTAAAAATGCCTCTTTCTAGGGGAGGATTTAGAGTTATAGATTCTGTAATATTCAAAATAGGCATGGGATAAAAATTTCTTTGGAATCTAATAAATGGATATATAACATTGTGGAAGGATTATCTCATGCAAAAATACTTCAACAACATTAAAATGAATAAGATAATCTCCAAACCCACTCCAATAGGAGGATCTCAAACCTGTAAAAGTATTCATCAAGCATTCCAACTAATCTAGAAACATGCTTATTTGAATGCCAATAAATGGAAAATCATCAAGGATTCGGAATAATGTTATCATGGGCAAGTTACCTTTGCCTCATATGGAAAATATGTCTTCCCTAATGGACTAGCTCTCCAATATAAATCTTCATACTAATAATCAGAGAACTGGAATAAACATAACTGATTTAATCACTTATTACCCAAGAGATTGTTTGCATCATAATGGATCATAGGTGACAGGATGCCAAAGATATCCTTGCTAGCAATGGTGGTAGTGGTTGAGGTGTGGTGGATGAGAGAGTGAAGATTTGTTTTGCTGCTACAATCAATGCTCCAAAGTGAACTGTGTGACCCTCGTTTTTCTTCTCAACTCAGCATATATAGAACCTCAAATCCCGTCAAGCAGTTTTCCTTGTCTGCTATTTGAGAAAGAGGCAATAAGGCCTAAAACAGGAAAGCCTTCCTTCATCAAGACTGCTATCCCTGCTTTCTAGGCTTTTTGTACGGTTGCATTCAAAGTGGAATTGGCCCCTTTCACACAATACCATCCCCAAAACAAGCAAATCGACCTTATTAATTGCTGACAACCTTTCTTCTGATTTTCTTTTTAGTTGTTTTAACTGGTTTTAAAGCACAAAGAAAACGACTATTTTGACCAAGGTGCTTTTACCAAAAGGGAAGGTTCTTTCAAGAAGGATTTTTTTGCATCTTTCAATTTGGCTTCCTATCTAATCAAATTCCTATTAATTATTTATTTACAATAATCCCGAAGGATTATTCTAACAATCCCCCTCTTCAATGTTTGGAATTTCATATTCATTTTCAGAATATGTCTTTGGATGAGGATAATTTTCCAAATGATCAAGCTGTCTCTCAATGGACTGGTCATTTTTATTAGTCTCAAGAAAAATGACATCTCTGGAAATAACAAATTTCTTGTTTACCTCATCATACAAACGGTATGCCTTGGAGTATTCTTCGTACCCCAGGAAAATACATCTTCTGCTTCGAGCACCAAGCTTGTTTCTTTGCTCCTTCGGAATCAAGGCATAACAAGTGGAACCAAAAACTCTGAGATGCCTGACTGAAGGGAGATGGCCAAACCACATTTCATGTGGAGTCTTGTCCTCAAGAGCATTTGAGGGACTTCTATTTCTCAAATATGCTGCACATTTTACTGCATCACCCCAAAACATTAGTTTTACATTCTTGAAAAACATCATTGAGCGAACCATATTCATTAAGGTTCTATT
>LPNX010497543.1:167824-259259 GCA_001517045.1 Pseudotsuga menziesii | reverse complement strand
TCTTTCTGCAACGCTTGCACTGCAAATCTGATCTTTTGCTTCTGCCCCCTCTGCCTCTGAAATTTCTTCTTCCTCGTCCTCTCTTGCTGCAATCTCCCTTGGAAGGATCTTTGGATTGGTCTTTGCCAGCTAGGGCAGCACCAATACTAGATGCCAAAGAGTACATCTTTACAACCGTTAGTGTAATTTACAATAATAAACTAATATGACAGGTAGAAAAAAATAAGAACCTTGCAAGTCTACAGTCTCTGCCAAGGTGTTTTACAATCTCAACTTCTGGTTTTAAAGAGATACAATAACAGTATCGCAGCTTCAATTCACAGCAATTTCAAGGAGAAGAAATCTGTAGATACAAAATATATCACTGTGAGTCATACACAGCCTTCTTTATATCAATCACTAGCAGTCAGCATAATATACAACATACAACATTTGCATATATCAGTCTCGGTCGCAGCATACAATATATCAGTCTTCAGCAGCAAATACACAGCAAAAAGTCGCAGCACTCTCCAGCATACATTATTCTTCAACAAAAAGCTCAACAGAAGTACTCCACGCAGCTCAAAAATGGTGGAGGCAGCTCACAAAACAAATTATTGTTTCGGCTTCAAACAATAAGATACACAGACTACTCCACGCAGGTCTTCAATATCTCAACTTCATGCATAGAAATTAGGGTTTATGTATTTCCCAATGAATAATTTCAATGCAGAATACAAAGCATTTTACCTCCCCATAGTTGAATACTGGAAATATTCTTGTGACTTACTCACGTTTAGACTCAGTGAATATGTACAATATCTCTGGAATGGGTCGCAACTCACGTTTCACAAAATATGCGTCACAGCAATATATATCAATATATATCAATCAACAGTATTAACCGTCCTCAGTCTTCAACGCAATCACCAGTCGCAATATATATGTAATCAGCAGTATTTAATCCTCAACAGTCTCTTCTCCACGCAGATGAAAGCATCGATTCTCCTTCACGCAAGCATCAAACCCCCATTATGGTCGTGGGTTCAATCCAAGACGCTCATTTCTGTATGCTCGGTCGGCTTCTTGGCTCCTTCTGTTCATTGCCATCACGTGTCGGAGCGATAAAAATGAAAGACTATGAGATTCAGCGCTTTGTACAAAATTCGATTGAATATTTGCGTTCTTTGCAATGTTCGTTGGATATTTATAAGTATTTTGGAGAGAGATTTTGTCAAATGCAAAGGTTCATTTGGAAGGTGTGGGGAATGTGGATAGTCAAAGTGGTGACAGAGTCTTATATATATAGTCGCATGGAATGATTAATATGGTGAGTACTTGGCCAAAGATCCAGGTCTTCCTCTGCATTACATTAAACTTCCCGCACATAAAACTAGGGCAAAATTAGGGTTTTTGCACCTCAACAACACTTTACCTCCACGCAGTCGCAGAATGCAGTCCACGCTCAGTCTTTAGCAGTCTTTAGTCCACGCAGAAATCAAATAGACCATTGTTACAACAACAAACCTTTTGTAGCCATGGGTATAACTCCCAGGCAGTCTTCAACAGGCCTTCAACGTGACTAAATCAAAACAGTTGGTGTACAATATTTCTGCCTCTCTCTCAGGTGGACTATCGAATTGGTCGCAGACTCTGGAAATGGGGTCTGAGAACGGCTTTGCGATAGAGGAAAATGATGAGATATGGCAGCAAGCGTGACGCGGATGGGGAGCTCGTCCTGGCAAGCTATCTATAGGCGACAATTTTGGTTCACAAGACCATGGAACAGGCGCTGGCGTTTCATATGGTAAACAAGCTGTCGAGCCCCACCTTTTCCAACACGCTCCTCTACAATCTGGTCGTGGACGTTTTCAGACATCGCAGCATCTCTCAAGAAATTCGTAGCAATTACTCGTCAAAGGAGACGGTCAACATATGGCATACAATACTGAAGAAAGGGAATGGAATTCCTCAAGATCTTGCTGAATCGCAAGATGACCTCGGCTTCACAAATCGCAGGAGGACCTCGGCTTCTATTGTCCCCACAAGCTGCACAAATAACTTCAATATATATATACTCAAAAGCATATATAATCACGCAGCATATAGACTGATATATGCAGCATATAAACTCACTCAACATATAAAATTTCAATAGCTCCAAAACTCAATAATATTGCCTTACGCAGCATATATTATCATTCACGACAGTCTTCTCACAACACATATAGGGAATATATTACTTTAGGGTTTGCAGCATCCAATTCTCAGTGAACTGAGGGCGCACTATACCCAGCCGCTTTAATGCAGAATTAGGGTTTCACTTGGAGGAGGAGTACCAGGAGTAACGCATGCAGGCAGGAGAGAGTGGCAGGCAGCTCTGAAAGAATAGAATGGCAGGAAGAATGGCAGCGTTCTGATGACACAGGGAGAATGGCAGGCATGCAATGCAGCCAGGAGTTATGGCAGGCAAATAGCCAGGCTCTGATACCACTTGTTGGTAATATCTCCCGATTCTATATTCATTTCCAATGCAAATGCTTGTATTTATACAAAGTACATGGCGGTTGGGTTTCACCTTCCGCTCAGCCTGTTTGGCTTCCTATCTAATCAAATTCCTATTAATTATTTATTTACAATAATCCCGAAGGATTATTCTAACAGTTTCCATGGAAATTCTTCTATTGGTACTAGATAGGTGCCATCCCACTCTGGGCATAGTATAGTACCAGCAAGTGCAAGAAATGACAAGTCAGCTACAGTAAACTCATTGCCACAAAGGAAAGACCAACCATCAGTAAGCATATTATCTACATCTTGAAATATACGGCGAATCTTATCAAGAGAGCGATCTTTTGTTAACCTCCTATTGTGCACCTGATTTGGGAATCTACAAGGTATGTTGTTGTAATCTATAGAATGTATGCTTCTCGTTCGTGTGGCTGTATGATATTGGTTGAAGTATTGGGTGAGTGGATCATAGAGAAAACACAAATCCTATAATAATACATGTTGAAACCACACACTCAACCCCTTTCATTATCGTAATGATATGGATAAAACCCTTGTTACAGGCCTCTTTGAATTAGATAGGTCCCATGAAGTGAGGAAAAGTATAACCATGATACTTGCTTCCATAGGTAGAGCAAGAAGAAATGGACTGATGGGTATACTGTTTTGTGTCCTGCTTGTGAATCTTGGATAATTTGGAATGATGGACTTGGGATTTCTAATTGTTGGATACTTAGATAAGTTGATTATTATACATTTTCCATAAACTTAAACCATGAGATAACCAGATCCAAGACTCTGATTTCTTAGGGATTTGCATGATATTATACACCAAATTTAAGAACAATAAAAAACTTACTTGATAGTCACAGTATCCTATAGGTATATCTGCAAGCAACCTTAGTGTGATAAAATTACCCTCTTAAGATCACCTTCACTAGCTTCCCGATCTCTATAATTTCTTAATCCAAATAATCCATGAACAAATAGAAGAGTTTACATTCACCAGGATGTTAGATATCCCTCCTATATTTTTCACATGTTTTTATATCGGAACTTTGAGCACTACAAGTGTTTGAAGTTGAAAATGACATATGAAAACGGTATCCCAGTTCCAATACATAATTGGAGTAATCGAACTCTAAGAATACCTAACAACGCCAATTATACCGAGTTTACCAACATGGTATTGAAGATTACATAAAACATTATCCATGACACTTTTCCACCTAGAATGTTTCCTGAGAATAAGAAGTGGTTATAATTTACCCTTGATACAAGGATATGTAACCAGTTTATATATGAAGAGTAACAAACTTGAAAGAAGGTGACTAAGGGACAAAGGACATGCAAATTTCTACTTGGAGTACCATACTACAAACCATATTTTCACGCACACAGTCATTACTGAGGAGGTTCACAAATAGTAGATATCAAAACGACGTGTGTTTCTCAGTCTATAAGGAAGCAATGTTACAGTCCTTATGATGGGATTTTAAAGGAGGTGTGCTCCCATATCTATGCAGCAGATGCTATGATCTAACTCAGACATCACTGGCCTTGTTACTTCATTTTCAGATTGGAAATTGCATCATGCACTGCCAACAAACTTATCATGCATTTTTCTATCAACAATCATTTTGCACCCAACCTCTTTAGCATTAATAAATCTATTAACAATCATTTTGCACCCAACCTCATGGAGAAACAAATACTTGTCTTCCTTCAAATCTTGCTTGCAAGACTAGATATATCTGTCGTCGGCAAGAGAGACAATGGTAGAGCCATCAACTTGAGGAATCAAATCAGATTTCTTAAGATTCTCAAGTGCATTCAACATGAATCGACACTGATCCTTTATTTTTTCACACTTCGATGTTGGAGACTCACCAATAGACCCTAAATGCATTTCCTTCTGCTGCAAAGCAAGTAAGAAGGGAAGAGGAAGAATAGGACCCTATAAAAGCTGGGCACCATTTTGTTCAGAAAAATGATGCTCTCTTTTAATTTATAAGTTCTGAAAATGAAAAAGTGGCATCTGTACATAATCAGTAGGAAAAATCTGAAGAAACTCTGTAGGGGGGTTCCCTTTTGATGAACAAATCTTTGAATATGTTGCAACAACCAACTCCAAAAGCATCAACTCTTAAATAGTGGAACTTTTTCAACCATCACAAATAGGAATGATGATCATTCTTTTACAGAGAAGGTCCAAAAGGTACTTTCAAGGAAAATCTCAACAGCAGACATAGTAAATGCATTTGCAAACAAATAGAAGCCAACTTTAGTGACTCAATAAATGGTCACTTACACTCATCCCCAAATCAATTTGCAAAGAGAAATTAAACTTCGAAAGTAATTCCTACAAGAACAACAATTTACCATAATCAAAGCGATTTTCGAAGTTAAAACTTAAATTTGAAAATACATGCCCATAGAAGCTTCATTACTGTGTTTTCCATTTACAAAGTTGTACTCCATTGCCCACAATCACCACAGAGATTTTGAAAAGGAAGAAATCTAAATCCAAACCCTTAGCATGTTGTCTAATACCTTAGTTGAAAATCCAATTGCAACTTGCAAGTTGCATATTTAAGATAAAGAAATTGGGATAAATATGGTTAAGCTTTCTGTCAAACAGTAGGCCAGCAACCCATAAAAAATCAACACAAACAAATTATGCCATTAAAGGATTCTACTTATGTGGAGTGAGATCGTTGGCTCTATTTGAGCATGTTACAGACTGCCACATCTTATACAAAATCGTGCCCAATGATATAGCAACCCCCACAGACAGGTAGATGACGACATAGTTGGAGATGCCATCCTCTGGTGAGGTATCCATCATTTCAATATGGTGGCTTGCTAACATCCATTGATGAGCTTAACTTTTCAGTTAGTTAAGACAAGGCAAATTACATATCAAATTAACATAGTCAATACCCATCAATTAAATTCATGGTATAAGCAGAAATCACACAACCGAAGAGATTTCATTGAGTTATAATGCCATCAAAAGAAGCTGATGCCATCGATATAATCCCAGTGTTTGTTTATTCAAACATGTAGTGAAAGCTGGGCATGAATTTTGCATTCCATGGTCAATACATACCTCATGTATCAGTAATATACTAATCTCAAGCTACAACAATATACATCTATATTTTGTTTGAGTCACAAATAGCGGTTAACAGCTCTAATACCTGTTTTCAGTATTCACAAACAGAAATTTACCCGTTACCAGAAATTCCAGCAGCAAACTGATTCTGCATCAATTCACCTACTAAATGTCTTCACAATTGCCATAAACAGAGTTTGCCTTTTTCTAAGTAGGTTATATTCCCAACTCTACCAGCAATCATGGTTTCAACGAGAATAGCTTTGTAAGAAAATAATTTCCTCACAATCACACTGGTTTAGAAAACTGAAAATCCACCAATTAAGCATGGAAGTATGATTTCATATAAAAAACATATTGAGACTAACATTTCTAATTTGCTTCCGTAACTCCAGAAAAGACAACAGAGTAACTCAATCCAGAATATCATAAAAACACAGGAATTGCTCTCTAATCTTCATGCACTAAACCAACATATATCATTGACAATTTTAGAAAATATTTCCTAGAAAAAATAATGAAAAGACAGGATATAGTCATAGGTCTAATCTCTAGTCCTCTTTTACCAATATTTTAGAGCTATAATTCACCAACTCTTTCAATCATCAAGTTTATGGCCATTTTTATTTTAGCAGAGGTAAAATAAATCCCATAGCCATTCATACCAGCAAAGCTTCCACTTAACAACCATAGATACACGTGGCATTTCCAACAGCCTGTCATATTAGTTCATTAACAACTTATCAAAAAAGTTACGAAAATCAGTTTGATATACAAGAAAATATAATAGATTATACCTGCACTTGGTCAACTAGCCCCATTGGATGAATTGCTATATCCAACTCCTTCCTTGGACAACTCTTAAATTACCATCCGATTTCCACCCAACCTTGCACATGAAATTATTCTTTCCTTAGGACCCCCAAACTGTGTGGAAGCACAATCAAAGGCTCAACAGAAAAAAACAGGGATATGTACAAGTAGTGGGGTGACTAGTTACTAATATGTTAGACAGATCCTTTTTGACAAAGGGAATATTTAGCCATGCAGCAACCTACAGGTTATCCCACTTAGCACTATGCAAATCACAATGCAGTTCAGAGTCTTCAGAGTAAGGGTTCTTGAAAATTAGGTAGCATTGCAATACTAGTTCAGGCAACTTTCCTAGTCAGCTAATTCCCAACAAAGACCATAGCCCATTTGCATGGTTCAACTAGGCTTGGAAGTTCAATTGCTTTGTCTTGTGAGGCATGTCAGCTCCCACAACAGAGCAATCATATGCCCTCAGCTCCTGAATGAGAAACATGAGGAAAGCATATTCCCACAACAAAAGTTTTCAGAGCAGGCATGTTACCTCAGCTCCTTTCCCATATATCCCATGTTCCAAACTATGGGTATGATACCTCCACTCATTCCATCATATTAAATCCACAGCCATGATTGGTTTCACATGCAGGCAGGGATGATTTTAAGAACCCCCCCTAGATTTATATGTATAAAAAATGTAGAAGTCTTTGTGTATCAACTCTTCGGTTGTGGATTTTAAAAGCATCATGTACATCTATATTGACTTATAGTGAACTATATGATGCATTTTCAACAAAACAAATTGAAAAAAAAAACTATAAATTCTCATGGCTTAATATCATATTTTCACAAAGAAATCAAACAAAAATTGGAAAATTTTCAACAATTCCTATGGCTTTATATCATATTTTGAAGAAATTGAAAGATCCAGGGATTAACCACTAGGAATCAGTGTTTCCCTTGCCACACATTAAGTAGTTGACAGGGGAACTTTCAAAGACACGAAGCTTCTTGTTTCTACCTCTTGGCAACTGGTAAATGGATGAAAGAAACGACCAACGAAGACAGAGGCCGGAGGATAGGGCAGGGCAGAGCAGACGGTAAGAGTAAGAGAGGGTCTGACCTCGCCAATTATGTTTTTTACTTGCCAAGTCGAAGAAGTTCAGTGAAGAAGTCAATTTCGACACTATAGACATTGAAGAACTTAGAGCAAGGGCTATGGCTTCCATGCCCAACAAGAAGAGGAAGAGAAAGCAGCCACCGCTGCACCCACTCTCATCTTAAAAATTTATTTCCACAAATAATTTGTTCAACAGAAATGGGACACAACTACAAGTTTCTAGTGCACAATCAGTTCCATTATGTGTCCGTAAGGAAAATGATGTCTAATTCTTGTGTATTTAGTAAATTTATGGAAAGAATGGACAAATCAAATAGTGCACTTGGGAAATCTTGCTCTGTTTTGAAAATTATTGTTGCAAGCTCTGAAATAAAATTTCTATATAGTCCCAAAGTGTTTGATGGAAGCCCATAAAGGTTCAATTTGGAACTGTAATAGTGCTTGTATCATGGGACCTTGCTATTCCTGCCCACTCTAGGCAGACATAAAGACGATCATATTTTGTCAAAAGTATGCACACTTGGATCACACGAAAACAGATACTAGTATTAAAATCCTGAACTTCAAAAACCTTGTAATACGTTATCTTTTAAATATTCATGATGTTTTAAAAATTGTTTACCAATTTCAGTTTCACTGGCACTAATTAGGCACTAATTGTTGATATTAATTACTAAACTTGTTATAGATTTATCTACTAATTATTTTGGACGAACCTGAGGTCAATTCTTCTACTTCCCAAACTAAAAGGATAAGGGGCTAATATGACAATAGCTGGCTAGATTTGAATCGCAAATTTACAACCAATGCCAATCTTTCAGCGCAATCTTGTGAAGGAAATTGATTTGACAGTTTTACCTAGTGGGCATTGAGTTCACTGAAAATGAAACATGTCTCTTTTGATCTGCAAAGCCAATCAGTAGGAAAGGCTCCACATTAGACAGTAGATTCACCATTCCACCTTTCGGTGAAACACAATGTCTACCTACTACTAAAAAACGAAGGATACAAGTATCTTCGTCCAGGTCAACTTACTTTCTAATGCAAATAGAGCGAAAGCATGGAAAAGGGAAATAAAATATGTTCTTCGAAACCGTGACTTTGTTATCTTCAAAGTAGATATTTATAAACAATATTTTTGACAAAATTGGAGACTAAACACTAAGATAGATCTTTAACCTGTTATAGACTACCTGAGAATAACTTGCCACGTGAGTACAGCTAAAAATCGTTGATGCATCAAATAGACAAAAGATTAACCCCCTGTCTCGTCATCTTTGAAGCAAGACTAAGCTCTTTAAAATGAAAACATCCATGATCTTCGATAGAAGCCACAGAAACCAGCATTGCCTAAAGAAGAAACAGATCACCAGGGACACCAACTACTATTAGCACTAACTTTAAGTGAATGGAAGTGATTAGCTGATTTAAGGATAACTTTGAGTGAATGGAAGTGATTAGCATATTTAAGGATAGTGGGAACAAGAAAAATAGAAGGAAAAGCGAAGAAATCTATGCTACTCTTATAATCAGTACCATGTGCCCTAGCAAATAATTGCTAATGAGCTCCATGGTTGTTGAATACTATAACTTACACCCAAAATAAAACCAGCAGAGTGCCAAAGAATAATATCCAATGAGGAAAATCTCATCAAGCTGTGGTCTAGCAACAAGGTTGAGTGCTCACAATAATGATGGCTCAGGCTTAAAACCCAAAAGTCTTGCTCCCAGTACAGTTGATCAAAGTGTTTCAAGATGAGAGCCAGATCAAGGTGGCTACACTACTTCCAAAGTGTTAAACTAAGATGTTTTCAGTGCTAATGCATTCTTCTATGTGAATGAGACTAAGTGCAATTCTTGGGTGACTTTGACAAAATTATTGATCAAAGTGTTTCAAGATGAGAGTCAGGTCAAGGTGGCTACACTACTTCCAAAGTGTTAAACTAAGATGTTTTCAGTGCTAATGCAGTCTTCATTTTGTGAATGAGACTAAGTGCAATTTTTGGGTGACTTTGACGAAATTATTAACCAAGAGGTCTAATTGCAACAGATCTCTCATAAAATTCTCCTACCCACTCCAATCAGAAAGAGGGTTAAAAGCTTCAGTTAACTATACAAGTAAAAATGTTCAGAATTTGATGAGTGGTGATTTATCAAAACTCAAATCAAGCAATAAGAGAACCAGCTGAATGAACCATATCTAATACCTTGTCCCCTATTCACCATAGAACATTGATAATGTTACAGGGAAAAGATTTGACTACAGAGTACCAACCATGCAACCATTACTTACATCCCTCTACCGTAACTACCCAACATAAATGGATAATCCTAGAATCTAATAAAATGGGTAATAAAAAACTCCATTGCTTTCAATCGATCTAAGTATACAAGTCATCACATAAAGAAATTTGGCCAATAGATCTATGTAAATAAACTCAAAATTTCACAACCCAAATAAGCTAAATACATTGCATCTCTTCCTATTCTTACAGAAGAAGCAGAGATTGAAAACATGTAGAGAAAGACAAATAATTGAAGGGGATTTGTGAGTACTGACTGTCTCCATCCTTGTCAAACAAACTGAAAGCCTCCTTGAACTCAGAGATCTATTCCTCTGTTAACTTGTCCATCATTTTCACGTAATGTAAGCAGATAGAGCAAAATACCAAATTTTTAATCATATTATCCATAAATCCTGGGCAAAATACCAATTTTTCAACCTATTATCCATAAATCTGGTGAACCATCTTCATTTCTCCTCCCAATCGGAAAAAATCGGGCGAATTTGGGCAAATATCTCCTCCAAATCGAAAAAATTCGGGCAAATGTAGGCAAAAATCAATATTTTTGTGGGCTAATATTCATTTTCCAGTTTTTCCCTCTTTCGGGATGAATGCGATTTACCTTGGGGCAGTGATATAGAAAATAAACAATGGGCGAATTTATTAAATAAAATAAAAACATTTTAATATAAAAATTCGCCCACTTTTTTTTGGGTAACCCTTAAAATTCACCATTGGACTAAAATTCGCCCTTAAAATCATCCCTGGTGGGGGTAACACATCCCGCATCCATCTCAGAAAGGCTCGGCATTGACATCTAACCATGGGAGGAACACATCCCGCATCCATGTCAGAAAGGATCAGCACTCACTTCTGACCATGGGGGGAACACATCCCCCATCCATCTCAGAAAGGCTCAGCACTCACATATGACCATGGGGGGAACACATCCCACATCCATGTCAAAAAGGCTATGCACTTACATCTGACCATGGGAGGAACACATCTTGCCACCATGTCAGAAGGGATCTGCACTTACATCTAACCGTGGGAGGAACACATCCTGCCACCATGTCAGAAGGGCTTTGCACTTACATCTGACCATGGGGGGACACATCCCGCATCCATGTCAGAAGGGCTCTGCACTTACATCTGACCACGGGAGGAACACATCCTTCCACCATGTCATAAGGGCTCTGCATTTAAATTTTACCATGGGGGGAAAACATCTCGCATCCATGTCAGAAGAGCTCTCAGACTCATCACTTCCCATTGGAAGGAGCCTCGATATGATGAACATGAAGCTTATCTCTAAAGTATTCAAACTTCACTCTGGCCAATGTCTTGGTCAACACATCATCTATCTACTTAACCGTCAAACATACTGAAGCTTCACTGCTCCTCTCTGCACCATATCCCTGATATAGTGATATTTGATCTCGATATGATTCGACTTGTCATGGAACACCCGGTTCTCTGACAACTTCACACAACTTTGGTTGTCACAATATATACAAGTAGCATCCAACTGGAGATCAAATAAATAAGATAGTAGCTTCCTTAGCCACACTTCCTCACAACTAGCTGAACAAGTTGCGACATACTCTGCTTCAGCTGTACTTAATGCCACGCAAGACTGCTTCTTGCTAAACCAAGAGATCACACATGATCCCATACTGAAGCAGCACCTCGAAGTGCTCTTCCTATTAATGGCACTACCTGCCCAATCCGAATCCACATAACCTTCCAGGTTAATCTTCTGATTCGCTTCATACTTGAGCCCATAATCAATTGTACCCTTCAGGTACCTCAGAATATGCTTTGCAGCAATCAGGTGAACATGTCTCGGATCCATCATGAACTAGCTTAGTGTGTTCACAGCAAAGCAAATATCTGGTCTCGTATTCATCAGGTACATCAATGACCCAATCACCTGACGATACATCATAGCATCAATAAACTCTGATGAAGCATCAATCAATAGCTTTAGGTTCAATGCCATAGGTGTGGTCATGGCCTTGTAGTCCATCATCCCAAACCTCTTCAGGATATCTACTTCATACTTCCCTTGTCCCAAGGAGATTCCATCTACATTCTTCCACACCTCCATGCTTAGAAAGTAGTGCATCATACCCAAGTCCTTTATCTCGAACTCAACAACAAATCTCCTTCTTACAACTTTAATGAGTTCTACTTTTTCTATCATGAACAAGTCATCGACAAATAACAAGAGCATCACTGGTATTCCACCTTCAACCTTGAATTAAAGGTTGGAATCTGCTTTACTTTCAGCAAAGCCTAGAGCCATCAGTAAGTTTTCCATCCTATCCTACCATGTCGAACCTTAGGATCTTCTGCTGTCACTCCCTCTAAAGTGGAGCATGAATCTCCCTCTGCCTTTCGTACTCTATGTATTGAAGCATTCTATACTGGAGTGACAAGTAGCTTTCTCTGCTACTAATATTCAATGTATCCATCTAGGGTCACTAGATACCAAGATCCTCTATATTTTCAAAAGTTCTTCTCACACCCATATGTGAACTTGTCATCCTCTATAACATTTCATCTTCAACCTTGTAGCAAAGGTTAAGATCTTCATCACTCTAGGTGATCTTCAAGCTCCTCATGTATGTGTTATCCCATGGGTGCCTTCTGAGCTCGTACAAGTCCTTTTTTTAATTTGCACACATGAGTCTTCCTGTCATGTGTCTTCACTTCCAATGGCTGCAAATGTCTCTTCATAGTCTATGCCTTTTGTGAGAAGCCTCGTGCTATGAATCTTGCCTTGTATCCCACGATGTTTCCATCTATTGCATGTTGGATCTTGTAGATCCATATGGAAGACACTACGGACTTCCCTTCAGGTCTCGATACCACATCCTAAACATCATTCTTCTTGAATTGGTATCTCCTTCCCTTTCTTCTTGGCTACTTCTTCATAGCTGGAAGGTTTTGCATCAATGATATCGCTCAATAATGTCACATAACTAGATAGTGTCTGAGGCCTCTTGAAGTCTCATCATACTATTCTTCATTTTGGATCATTAGAGTGAATCTTGAGTTGTCGTCACTTATTCTTCGGAACAAGTCTCATTCTTCTTTTCTTGTAGGCGATTGTATGCGATCTTTCCTACAATTCAAATACATTAATTGTATGGTTAGAAACATTTCATTAAGCATCTTCTTATGCATAAAGATATAATCATGTAACTATTTTAGCCAATACAACATTCATCCATTATCTCACGGAAACTTTCTAAATGCCTTCCATCTCTACCATGACATCATTGAGATTGTGCACTAATCCAATATGTCAACAAAGAGGTTTCATTCTAGATAAGTAGCAATGGAGAGTTGTATAGCACCATGGGCTACTTACCCATCACATGCATATTAGTAGTATATTGTCATTAATGCAACCATTCTTTCATGCATAAAACATCAACTGAATACAAACAAATGCATAACCAAAAAATATCATGAAATGACAATTGAATACTTATCTTTATTTGTTTCGTGGGTAGAGTCCTTGAGCCTTCAGTTTCATCATCTTCTTCATTCATGACATCATCATTTCTTATCCAAATGCTAATATAGATAATAGGTTCTTCAAGAAATGAGTTCTTCATATTCCTCATCGCTTGAGGGATCTTCTTTGAATCCTGAGCGCTTGATCTTCAGTTTCTCCCATCTTTATTCTCTTATTATGAGTCGAGCTTCTTCTTTTGTTGACTCTTCCTAGAGTCTACTAAGGTAATCACTTCCTTCTGGCATACATTCGTCGAATGAATGAATCCCATGACCCCGGGAGGCCATTCAAAATATTTTATTCTTCTTTGATTGCTTCGTCATAGCATCGAACACTTCCGTTTGGTGTCTTCAAGGATGACACATGAGGGATGAGATGATCTTTAATAGAATCTACAATGATTCTCTTGGTTCTAGTCTTAGCCTCATCTCCCTCTGTCTCTTAGAAATTCCTTACTAAAATACTGTTCTAAGTCAATTTCTTCAAATATCATGTGGGTCCTATACTTCCATACTCGGAAGTTGTCATCTTCACCAAGCTTGTCATCAAGCCAATGTGATAGGTCATTTTGAAATGCAAACCTCAAATGTAAATAACAAAAGATTAGATCTTACCAATTTGAGGTGTCAGTCCTGGTTCTGGATCTGGCTGATCTAGGGTTTGTCAGAGAAACCATAATTTTCAAAACTTGGAATCTTTCAGATCTAATTGGATAGAAAGATGGGCCTCTTCAAGGCGAGCTATCCAATGTACTCTTTTTTTAAAACAATGGAGGGAAACTCCTAGAACAAGAAGTCCTAGTTTTCCAAATTCTTATGTAGGAATGACTTATATTGCTTCTGCGGTATCTTCGAAAGCGCTACTACTCTATGTCTAAAACTTCACACTGAGGTAGCCTCGTTTGTCATCTTTCCAACACCATAGGTTTGAGCAGCATTGGTTTCACCAATTGGGTCTTATGATATTTTTCCCGATGTGACTTATTTTAGTACTATTCAACATAGCAAATTTGTACAGACTGCCACGTGTCACTGTGTCACCTTTGGGGTCTGAAATTTTTACCATAGAAATTAAATTCCGTGCCTTATCTAGAACATCTTACGAAATTTAATTTGGACTTTCATAGCCCGAGATATAGCAATTCTCCCTAGGTGTCATGTTTAGGGATGAATCCTAGGAGAGGCAGGAACCCTGATTTGGAGGAATCATATCTCCTAGAATGTAGTGAATATGATGCTGAAATGTTTACATAGTGTTCATAACGAATTTTTCTTCAGCTTGTACAAATTTTAGCTTCTGAGCCTTCTCCAATCTTGCGATATAGCGAATGCACCAAAATGACTAGTTTTAGACTTTTAGGGTTTTCTGGTTCGGGGTCAAATTAGGGTTTGACTTTCTCGGAGTTTTACCCAACCAAAAATTTCGATCTTGGTCTCTAAATTTCGATTTTGAGGAGGAGACCAATCCTATGCTAGACCCACTCAAAAATTTCGCATCTTCTGTGAAAAGCCCTAATTTTCCACAGCAATTACTGAAAATGCCTAGAATCAAATTCTGCTTCGACAGAAAGATGCGCCCTTCAATGGAGAGTTAGCCTAACTCCTTTTGCCGATGATTTGTGGAGAGAGACCCAAAAAGTAAGAAGCCCTAGATTTTGCAGTTACACAGTGTCTTTTTCTAAGGTTAGCCTTGATACCATGTTATATTTTTATCATTTAAGCAATATGATCTAGGATCTTATCTAAGAGAATAACATGCACAGCAATAATCACAAGAGACAAGAGACACAAAGAGTTTTCCTTGGGGAAACCATAAAGGAAAAAACCCCACAACTTCCTCGGAGATAGAATGAGCACCAATAGCAAAAGTAAAACCCAAAAACACAAAGATGATCTCCGACAGTTGATGTCTCTCTCACTTGTGCCAGCTCTTCCTCTCTCACTCGTGCGCTACAATTGAGTGAGTGTATGTCTCAAATAGAGAGGCTCCCTCTCTATTTATACTAGTTTTCAACTTGACAATTACTTACCAGGGCCGACTTCCCTAGGAGATTATAATAACCCTAGTACCCCGAAACTGTGGGGACTATTGCCCCGACTTACAATGGAGAATCAAACTCTATGACTTTACATGACTTGATTACATTAATGATTCTCTCGATAGGAACATCAGGGTACAAAGAGATACAATATATATAAAATATACAAGCGAATACATTCCTAAGTTACAAATACATCAACATATTGTTTCCATCTTTACCCAAGTGGGTCATTTCCACTCTTACTAATGATGTTGACTTTCTTGCTTGACTCTCTCAAAGGTCAAATTCATCCCCATTAAAGGACCTTATTTTAGTTGGTCCTCCTCTACTTGAAAAATGAGTTTATGTCATTGAATATCCTTTTTAGCACAATCAATCCCATGATCAATTGTGAAGCTTCATTGAGTGGTATTTTCACGGGCTTGGCCTACACCCACTTTTTCTTGTGGTCAATCAAGTCGTGCGGCACTGCCTAAAATCCTCCCAAGGGTGAGACCAGCTTGGGTGCTCTCTGGCAGACTACGCTTAAACCACCTGCACAAACCTTAATCAACAACTTTCCTCTTGTGTTAGGTCACTATTTTATTATGTATTCTTAGCATCCCACGCTTAACCAATTTGTAACACATCAACACAATTGCAACAACGAAGCAAACAACACAAGAGACAATGCTAGTATGGTGGTGGTAGCTCCAACAAAGCAAGATAATATTACAATGTTACAACAAGGGAGTTGCCAACTAGCATAGTGTAATGTCCCCGGTTAAGACCCCTGCTTGTATTGTGTAATTTGATATGTATTGTCCGAGTCGCAGGACAAAAGTAAACTTTCACCATAGTAATATAAATAATAAATTGGCTTCGATGTTGGCAGCATGCTAAAGAGAAAGGGGACTGGTAAATTCACCAAGCGAAGTGGGAGGGGGAGGGGGGTGCTAAGTCATAACCCTGTTAACCTTGTCAAACCTTAGAAAACTTCTTTTTCACTTTTATTCAGCCTAATCTTTAGTTAAACCTTATTTTACCTTTTAATTTTTGTTTAAGTTTCTAAGTATGTTTAAGGTATTGTTAGTGGAGGATTAGGTCGGGAATTATTGGTGTCTAATGATACGTTGCTATGTGGGGAATAGTTCCCATGTAGGGTGGTAGAATCGAGCTTGGGGGAAAAGAGGTTGGGATGGTGGGAGAATGGGTATGCAATGGATGGTGTGTGGGTTGTGCTTGAGTGCGCGATCGTGTGACTTTGAGAGGGTGTAACAGAAAAGTGTGAAGAGAGGATTGCGCAAAGAGTAATATGATGTGCATGTTGTGCATAAGAAGTTGAGTTGTGCGTATTAGTGTTGAACTGTATGAACTCAAACCATTATTTCCTTGTTTTGTTTGGTTAGCATGTGCTTGGATGCTATGTGGTGGTCAATATTAATGGTGAATTATGCATGAACTGCTAAGGTGGAGTTCTTAGGTGTTGAAGTAAACAATGATGAGTTTCATTGTGGCCACATTGGAAGGATACCAGAGTGGGAATTTGTGTGATTTGGCATGAAATTGGCCATAGCGAGCTTCCTGGATTCCTGTAGACATGTTTAGAATCCTTTTGTTTGGGAATATGGATAATTTGATATTTTATGTGTTGGAAATAAATTTTGTTTCACTATGTTTGGGAGTTTGCCCAGAATTATTTCCCGAGTTGGAAATAGGATCTGAATCCCTGTGCTGGGAGTGGGTTGAATGTTATTTCCTGTGTTGGGAAAGAGACTTGGGAAGAGAGGAGAGTCTCTTGGTGCATTTACAAGTCCCATCTCGATGGTGGTCTTTGAGTGTCGAAATAATATAGGCTGGGAAGAGACCTATGGTTGGGTGGAGCGTGGAAGCCACGAAGCCAGTTGTCAGTTGTTTATGCATTCAGATAAGTGCTTGAAGTTCTTAATAAACTTGTAATTGCTTAAGTGTCTGAATGTTTGATTTATATAAAGTATGCATGTTATTATGCTAATTTGTCCGCTAATTGATGAATTATTGTTAAGTTGTGATAGTGATTTGGTAACAAGACTTGTCCACGGTGTTGGATACCTTGTTTTTGGGATGAAAGGCATGCACTATGTAGGTGCATCCTTGTTCATTGTTTGTATATATATAACAATGATATCATGTTATGGAATTGAGCATTGGTGCATGTGTCCATGTTGGTAATGGGTTAATGCAATAAATGCATGAGTTTAAGTTATTTACCATGTTCCTTTTTTAAAGAATGGATTCTTATTTCAAGTTTATTAAATCCTTGTTGAATTAATGAGAATTGGATGTTTAATGACTTAAGGGAAAACAATTCCAATTTAGAAAAGTAATCTTTTAAATAAGTATTCATGTGTTATGATATAACTCTATATAAGGGTTGTTATGATTGCTCAACATGCTCTGTAAAGAATCTTGGAACTGTTGTAGGAGATGCTAATGGTTCTTAGTAGCTGTAGCATGACCATGCTTGCTCAGCCTTGTCAAATGTCATTTGTTTTGAGTTATTGAAAGGTTGTAGCATGATTGACGTGTTTATTCTTAATAACTTGCTCACTATTTTGAGTTAATTTGTTAACGAAGTAAATAAGGCCATGATGTTTATGGAGTGTTTAAATTCATTAGGTTTGATTACTGGACTAAAAGAACGTATTTCTTTGTAAGTTTAACTGTCTCGATTATTTGAAGAGGAATAGCATGAATTTGAGTTTATTTAATTTTACATAGGCTTGAAGTTAATGGTTTGAACTCTTATGTTCACCATGTTTCCTGTCTGGTTTATTATTGTTGGGAAGTTGAATGGAACCATGGTTTTGGTTGCCCTATTCTTGTTTTTATGCATAAAAAAAGAAACAAGCGTAAGAATGTTGTTGTTAAGCGATGTTCCTAAGTTTCTTTCATCAATTAATCTACCTATTCAGTATGGTTATGTTGTAAATTGCATAAATTGTCAGGAAGTTTTATATTAAATTTGTGTTTGTAATTGCAATGGAGCATGCACATTTAAAAAAGTTTTCCCTTGTTTTGTGGCACTCTATCTTTAACGTTTAAATCGATTAATTTGTGGTTGATTTGTAGCTCGAGGGATAGTTAAATCGGTGGGTTAATGGTTTGTTAAGGCTCGGCCTAGATTGTTTATCCATAGTGGTTTTGCTTTTGTGTCTTTGTTCGGATCTTCAATTGTAAATTTTTAGGCTTGCTTGAAAGTTGATGTGTATACTTGTGGGCAAAGATTTGATGCCAATTTTAATGCCATAAACCCTTATGATTTTCTATGTGCGTTACCTTAGTCGTTTTATAAATTTTGGTTAAGCGTTGGTCTGTGAAGCCAAATTAAATTGGGACCGTTGGTTATGGTGTCAACGTTTAATCTCGTTAGTTGATTCCTTGGCACCAGATCTCGACTTTCGACATGCCAACATCGAGAATCGAAAGTTGAGACGGGTCGTTGCGTTATGTTGTTATTCTGGCTCCCAACTCTCAACTTTCAACATGCTTATGTCGGGAATCAGAAGTCGAAACGGTTCGTTGTGTCATGATGTGTTTCCAGCTTTCGACTTCTGTTGTTGAGATTGCAATGTTGGGATTGTAATGTTTGGTTTGTTGCGTTTCCGACTTCCAACTTCCTGTGTCGGGATCAAAACGTCGGGATTACATTGTTGTTGTTTTGACGTTTTTGACTTCCGATGTTGAGATCGGATCGTTAGAATCGAAACGTCGAAACCATTTTGTTGATATTGCTCATGCTAACTCCCAATTGTCGATTTCAAAAGTCGACACAGTAATGTTGGAATTGACATTTGGAATGCTGGAGGTGGTATAAGTCGTTGGAATTTTCATTACTGTGTTTTGTTGTCGATGGGTTTCATGTTGTCATGTAGCACCGAGAGGGGCATTGCATAGAGTTCCTACCATGGCACAAACAAGTGCCACATGAATTACAACAGAAAACCCACAAAACCAAAGTCTTCCCCAAGTTGCACTAGGTCCACCCCAACGCCCTGCCAACGTCCTGTAATCTCAACAATTCTTTGCACTTCACTTGTTGGTCTCTCTTCTTTGATCCTTCTTTATCTGCCTCTCGAATGGAAGCCTCACGCTCTTGTATATGCCTTAGCGTGCCAATGGGGTGACCCTTGCATGGTCACCCGCCACGACACCTTTCCTTGGCATACACGCTAATTCTCCTCCAAGGTTCCTTGTCGCACAAGCATCCGCGTCGCCCGTTAAGTTGACTCCTAGCTTTTCGAACATTGCCAAGCCTTTGTCGTGCACCCCATCAATCCACTTGACTTGCGTGCTCCAACAAAATTCCTTGGCATGCTCCTTCATCAATGCACCCAACTAATCGAGCTACCAACTCACTACCGAGTGTCGAGCTTCCCAATCGTTGGCTTTCATTGAGCTTTTGAATTGAAGGCTGACGACCGAGCTTTCCATGTGCTAGCGCCTTAAGTGTGGGTGCATGCCCCTTCCTTGGCAATGCACTCCATGTGTTCTTTCGCACGTGTGTCTAACCGCACCGTGCCGATGAGCTCCTCGATGGGTGATGCACCCAGGATTGCCAAGCTTTGGTTGACTTCACTTGTGGACGAGCTTCCACATGGTAGACCAACACTTAGAAACTTTTGGCTAAGTGTCCTACCATCTTACATCCCCAAGAGGATCCCAAGCCATGCTCCTTGGGCAAGTGGGGTGCGATGTTGATTCGTTATAGGTATGGTTTTTGATGACCCCAAATCAACATTATGGGAGGATGATATGGTGATCTTCTATGATAAATATGGATGTAATGCTGTCTATGTGACCCGTTGTTTAGCTTAAGGGGAGGTGCTGAAATATTTTGGCTAACCTTCAATTATGGCCACATGCTAACCTAATTTATGGGTAATTGAGGCTCTTAATGAGCAAACTTTGGGTAGTAATATGTAGTCACAACATTATTACACTTTATTGTTATTTAGGGTAATGTTGGCCAACGTCTTTGGGGCTAGTGCCTTAACCCTATTATGTCAAACCCCAAAATTTTCGAAAAATTTAAAACTTTTAAAATAGTATATAATTGTATTAAGTGCAGTCATTAACTGGTTGAGTAGTTTATGCTTCTAGTATTGGAACTGAATGATCTTTTGATTATACTTCACTTTAAAGAGTAGTTTCTTTTCAGTTACTGAATGTTTTTCTGTTTGTGACACAAGGTGGGTTTGTCGTGAAAAGATGGGGATTACTTAGCGTTGAGCTAACGCATAAAGTTCCTTCTGTTCTTACAGATGACAGGTAATGTTCGAGTTGCTGCTAACATATCTTTAAAGTAACACTTCTCAATTTGCTGTACCAAAACATTCAGTAAAAAAAATTAAATGCATACTAGCCAGTTTATCGAGCTTTTGAAGGTAAAGCTTTTCCTATTACTCTCCTTAAGATTTTCTATGGAGTACTGGATCATTTATAAATTTACTGAAATGCAACCATGGAAGTAAATAATATTCATTATCTAGCGTAGTAAGTATAATTGGATTACCATAATCAGGCCTACTTCTAATTAGCTGTTGTTACTGCATCAAGCCAAGTTTCCAATTCAGAAATGTTTTGATTCGTAAAAACCAGGTTTACTGTTTGGTATAAGTCTTCTATTACATTTTAAGAGTTTGCATTAAATGGAAACTACCTTTATCTCCAAAGACAACAAAGGAATAAAAACTATAGGCATCCTTAGAGTTAGTTCTAGATGATCATAATTTAAACTTATTATGAGTTTCCAGACTATACTATTAGTAAGGATGGTGATAGTAATTTATATAAACTGCTAGTTATACATTCACTTACCATACCTTGTAAATCTTTAAGTATGAAAGACAACAAAAGCCTAATTGTTATCATAAAGAATCTAAGACTATTAGAGATTGTTATTGCATTGGTAATAATATGTGAACGTGGATTCGAGTAAACTTCTCCAATTTTGTAGATTATAAAGCTTGAATCCTACAAGTTAAAGTCACTTAAAGAAAGAATAACAAGTCTTATACCATCTATGCAAATCTATAACAATTGGTACTAAGTAGTAGATTTGTAGATAACTATACCTAGCCTCACTTGAGACTAGGGTAAATAGCATTAAAGTGGTGAGTTTAACGAATAGTTTATAACTTAACATTATGCTCATATTATTATAACCTTTATAATAGACATCAAATCTTCTAAGTCTAAAATTCCTCAAGACTTAATCTTGATCGATTGCTTATAATACATGGTTTTTAATATATATATGGCAAAGCTTTAATATATACAAAGCAAGGTATAACAACATCGTTCTAACACCGAGGTTGTTCAATGTATATAATGCATAGGTTAATATCGAACTAGCATAGTCTTGAAGTTTATATTGCATAACTTATTATAGATAATGCATAGTATTTACATGCATTGCTTCTAACATTGTCGTTGTGAAATTATAACGCAGGTTAAAACATAGGGTAGCGACCAACGGATATCCATACAAAGAAATGTTTGGAAAACAAATGATTGGCAATGTTCAACGTGGAACTTTAGACTTCGACCCACTCGTATGCAGAGTATTATTGTACTGACGTGGTCACTCATTGGCCATGCATTGGCGCTATATAATTTTTTACTTAACCCTAAAATTCGCCATTCTTCCTTTGTTCTCGGGCCTTTGGCCGCCGCTCTGCAAACCCTTATTGACCAGATTATTGTTGTTTTGTCTGCCATTGGACCTCCGGTTGCTTCAGCTCTTCGTGAGCTCTGCTATTGCATTGTAAGGGGGTTGGAGTGTTATAAAATTGCTGCTTGCCTCTGTAAAATCCGTCGTTGTTTGGCTTGGCTCGATTGGGTTACAGTTCTACCCCTCTCTGCTCCCGCGAGTGTGATTGTCCCTTCCACAATGCGTGGCTTGTACTCCCTGTTGGCTGTGTGATAGTTGATGGAGAGAACGTTGCTGTTGTAGGGTTACCTTTTTCATCGATTCGCTGGGTTTTCTTTTGATGTTAGAAGTTGAGCGAAATAACTTCAAACTGTTTGCCATCGATTGGCAGGCTCCTTGTTTGAACTGGCCGTGTCGTTCACTGTGAGGGTTTATCAACCTACAAGGTAACTACTATCTTATTTTCTTAAATGTTACAGCAATATACACATGTTATTAAATATCTTTTATACTTGAACAAACGCTAACACTCGGCTGTCTACAGGATAATGCAGGTGTACCTGCTACTTCTCTTGGCTTGCAAATAAATGAAGGTTACGACACTACGACCATGGTAAGCCCTGGTCTCTCCACGGCTTGTTCACCTTGTGTGAGTCTTTAGAGGAATGCGATGGTTTCGTCGTTTCGACTCTGTTTAACCTTCAAGGTTTTTGTTTGTTTTTAATATTATGCATCAAGGTTTATACCCTAGCTCTTATGCAGAGCCTTCCGGCTTTGACCGAGAGTATAAAACCTTGCCTGTAATTATTACGATGATTTATGAAGCCGAACTGGCTATAAGTTCCTTCGTTTTACTATCTTTTTAAAGATGGAACAGGCTATAAGCCATTGTATAGTTCTGCTGTGGGTTTAACTCGATATCAGTTTTTTATTGACACTTAATACTATTGTGTATTTTGTATAGATTAGGTATTTATCTTCGGTTATTAAACCTGTGACTAGTTCTGAAATCTTCTCCTGCATTCTTTACTGGTTTAAAACTATAGTAGTACAAAAGTTTAATTTTTTAATCTTATGAATGTGACTGTGAGTAAAATTACTGTTAAAATTATCATTAATTGCTTTACTTATAAATAAAGTAGAATTTTATAGGGTTTAACCATAATTCCACAATTAAAATTAAGTTCAGTTTATAAAATAAAAGGAGTATAAACTTTGTCAGTTTCTGTGAATAAAATAAATGGTTTATAATATAAAGATTAAGCTCGATGTTCGAACATTATACTAGTTCTCTATTTACCTTTGCGTTTTTAAGATAACGGCTTGGCTTTTAAAAAGAAGAACAGAATCATTATGTTGTTGATATACTCTTTATAAAGATAACTGTATGGTTATATTCTTGATTTACTTATTCATATAATATAATATACAGGGTGTATACCCTTACCACAGTTATAGCTGTTAGTATTACCTTCAACTTATTGTAAATGAGATTTATTGTTAGGTTTTTATGTACTGATTTCTACCTTAACTTCTATTTATTAGAAAGTTATAAAAGTAAGGTGCATACTTTTCAATTTATATAAGCCTGTTGTATTCTTATTATATTTTAAATCGTTTCCAAGTATTAATAAATCATTTTATAATACATAGAGTGTAATTAGTTTATTCATAAACTTTATTTAATTATACATTGAGTATAAATAATCTAGGTTTGTATTGGTAATAATAAAATATTATTGTAAGTGTTATTGTTATACTATAAATAAGATAAATACATTATTAGTAATGCAACAATGATGTACCTTCTAATGTTTTTATAATTATTATTATTGTTATTATCCAATGTATGGTTTATTTATTTAATTATAAAGAGTGTGTATAATCTCATAATATTTATATAATATTTAATCTTTGTTTTAAGTTTATATATATAATACTCTTGTATATACAGTCATATTCCTTAATCATATAAGAAAATATAAAACAATTTATAATCTATTTAAGCTTTAGCTGTAAATACAAGAAGATTCAGTAAATATATGACTACCTTCTTAACCTACATGCAGACTAACAATACTAGGTTTTAACTGTAAAATCAAACCAATAGGTAAATTACATCTTACTGTCAACATTGTCTCTTTCCACAGTTAGATTCTTGCAAACTAGAAGGTAACAGTTATAAGCTTTTAACAGCAGCATTACCTAGTCTACCTTTTCTTTATTACAGCTAGCATTTACTAGAAACAAGATACAGTATCATGAAGTAGTTTTAAAGACTGTAAACAAAATAACTTAGGAAATTTATGAAATGCTTGTAAATAGTGAAAGTATTTAAATAGATAACTCGGTTAAGAAGAATTCTTCTTCACAATACCGAGATACTGTGCTGGAGTACGGTCTGGTGATACCAGATGTGGAAAAACACAACAACTACTAACAGATTTAACTACTGATATTCTGCAATACTAACTTCATTAACAAATCAACTCCTCAGACATATAAAATAAACATAACATGCATCCATTCATACTCAGTAATCATAAAGAAATAAGTGACATAACCTGTTTAAGCTGTGGACAACAACAGTAATGGGAGGCCGTTCCTCCCTACCAACTCCTGGAGAGCGCTCAGACAGCGACTTCTCAGGACCCCCGAGCTTGCTCTGGTCTCCCTGGCTGGAACTAGGTGTAGCAATGTCAAATACCAGTCCTCAAACTCAGTATGATTCCTGAACTTATCAGCAAGTTCTCCCAGCTAAAAGCTGTAAATAAAATCAAGTTACTGCAGCAATCCACTCAGAACACTTCCTTACTGTTTTTCCCTCTTTCCTCAATGAAATTCCTGAATAACATTCACCTGAATGAATTCTTTCTGGAATAAAATCTGAGCAGCCCCAGCTCTCTTCATTGAGTACTTTTAAAAGATTGCCTAGGTCTTTGTTGGGTTAACTGTCATTTAATGAGCCACCTGCTCTGATTCCACTTTCTTGGGGAATCATGACCCCAAATATAGGGAAGTTGCCACCTGCAACTTAGGAAGTGTTTGAGGATGCTGCCACTTGTCTTTTTCCTTTCCACCTAGTTCCATCCACCAGTTTGACCAGTAACCTCTTTTAACAGCTCTCCCATGCTGTTGTCTCCATAATTTATTTATTAATAATAAAATATTCTGAATTACACTCCATTACTGTTGACTCTGTTGAGTCATCAATCCCTACTTAGGATTAAATTTAACATAATGTCCCAGAAATATAATAAAACAAATTACATAATTTTACAAAATTGGGATATGTGACATATTAGGAGTGGTATAAATACACCACGTCCCTTATTTATACTAGTATCACATTCAAGTGTGTTTGGTCATTCTATTGCCTAAAGCCATTGACACCAATTCACTCTACTTGAGTTGCACTATCTTAAAGTCTTTTGTAGTGCCTTTAATTTTAGCTTGATTATTGGATTAATGTTTGTTTGATAATTCATTTTAAATCCTCTATCTCACAATTCCTAACAATTATCATTAATCCTCTTGATACATCATTGATACACCACATCAAAACTTACAAGATCATTTCCTCAAGAAGGCGCATTTCTCCAACTTGAGTAGGGGGAAGTGTCTATCGGTCTCATATTTTAAAAAATAACAATAAAAATAAAACTAAAAAATAAAAATGCATGCATCAATGTGTTGTAGCATAGTAGCTCGATGGGATAGACTTGCAAAGGCTTGGCATCGCATTAATGCATCCTTTGTAAGTAGAGGAAGTGTAAGTCTATCCCAAAAGAAATGCATCAATACAATGTAGCATAGCGGTGAGATGGATGTGTTGTAGTTTAGTTGTAAAAAGTTTGCGTATGTGATTGCTCTCGATGCTTTATAGAACCGGAGTTAGATGAATCTAACATGGTTATCTTAAATTTTCATGTATTTTATTTTGTTAACAAAGGTTATATTTAATAAAAAATTGAAATATAATTTACCAAATGACTAAATTTGTTTAATAAAAACTTTTATGACCTTGTAGATGAGAGATCCAATTGAGTTAACAAGTGATCAAAAAGTAACTCCTCATTTTATGAATTTTCAACAGGGTATAACGTCCTTGGAACCACAAGACAACTTAAAATAAAGTATTTTTGGTTAACAAGAATATAAATTTTAATAGCTTTGGTATAAACTATAATTTTATCAATAACATCTTTATTCCACATTATATTATCGATTAAAATTTTCTTTAACACTATATTAAAATCAAGGTCTTTTAGAATACCCTATTTTAAATTTCTTATATTATATTATATATATAGCTTTTTCTTTTTTATTATGTTGTTCCTTCGGGTTTTTGGATTCTGGGAGCTCCAAGAATCGGGGTCGAGGGCTTTGGCTCTCGATCTTGAGGATTTTCTGGATGTGGTCGCGGCTAAATGGTTCGCAGAATGATGGAAGAGCTTCAAGATCATCAATCGACCATCGTTTGAACCGATTGAAGGCGGAAGAGCTCCATTCTGAAGGTGGAAGAGCTCCAAGAACTGGGGACGAGGGCTTCGGCTCTCGATCTTGATGAACTTCTAGCTGGGTGGTCAATGATCTGGTTTGTGGCGATTGCAGTCGCGGCTAAGATTCTGATGGATTGGGGCTCAGGTTCCTTCTGCGTGTCCCGTAACGGCCCTAGTGGTCGTCCTCAATTCTTTCTTGGGGGTTTGTATCTCGTTTGGCTGCCTATCCTGTTCAATCTTTCGTGATTGAATGGTTCCATATTGATGAAGCCTGCTCAGTGCGGAATCTTGGCGGTGGCAGTTTCTGTGCAGTGGATCAATTGAACTGGGTTTCGTGTTCCGTTTTGCGAGACGCTGAACAGTTTTTCGGCAGAAATCTCGGGTTTCTTGCCGTGGATTCGATTCCATTCACCTAGGTTTTTCATTGATTGCGTTGAGGCTACATTAGACGGATTTCGCCGCGGCTTCTTTCTTTTTGATGGGGTTTCGGCTTCAAGACCGGTGGGCTTCAGGTCCATTCCGGGGTCCGGGGCTTCGGCTCCATGATTCGTGATCGAGTGCTCCATGAGGCTCATTTTGGTCTTGATCAGTGGGCTTTGGCTCCAAGAATTGGGGTCGAGGGCTTCAGCTATCTTTCGTGGCGGCTGGATCCTCTATTGTAGTGTAAGATCGCGGAGGCGGTGACTGTGGATATACTCTTGCGTGGCGACCCGTATTTTGTCTTTAGGGATCTCTGCGGCAGCGACGGCATCTTTAGAGGTGGTGGCCTTTGCTGTCGGCAGTATATCTGATGGTAGTGGGTTTTCTGGTGGTGCTTCATCGGCCATTTCATGAAGCAGTTTTGGATCAGCATTGAGCTTTGGCTCAGTTTTTTGTGACCTGTCATATTTCTTTGAGGGTTGTGATATTTTCTGTGATGTATCTAGCTGAGCTTGTATCTATGTTAATATGAGACAACAAGTATGTGACAATGTAGGGATCCTAGTGATCCTCTTACATGTGCAGATGTAATTTTGTTCTACTTTGAAATAAAATTACGGATTTTTTCCGAGGAAAAATAAATATATAGCTTCTTTAAAACTATTTAATAATATATTTTTTTCTTTTTCTAATACTTTTAACTATTTAATGATATTACAAATCTTTGTTAATGTCAAAATAATAAATCTAAATATAATAAATTTAAATTTCTTAATTGTTAAATAAAATAAAATCTCGGTCAGCTTGAGCCTAAATAGAACCAACTAGGTTTCAAGGCATTATCATATTTGAAAAACATATAATCTTGATTTGACGATGGCGATGAGGAAGTGAAGAAGTTACGACATTAGTTTTAGTTTTGGTTAGAGGTTAGAATCATGAGAATAAAAAATTGGTGTAAATTAAATGAATTATTTGTATTTTTTTATTAGTTAAAATTTGGTTGAAATTGTTGAAGTTGTAATTTTAGATTGTTGGAATTGTAAACCAAAAATGCCCTCACCTTGAATTCATTTATGCAATCATCAAAATTACAATTTGAGTAATAAACATTTATCCAGTCGTCAAAATTACAATTTGAGTAATAAAAACAATCATTTCAGGATTTGGATAAAAAATCACCCCAAAAAAATTGCTAAACGTCTACGGTTAGCTTCTCCAAGTAAATTGAACTAAAAATTCTCCTGTTGGCAAACCTCGACCCCCTCGACCCCAAGGCACAATCCCAAGACCCAGCCATAGCTAGGCAACTCTGACTTTAAAAACAGAAAATTGTTAGTAAACTATGAACAAGACATAACTCTGCCATACCTTCTTGTGCAAAACCAAACGATGATCGTGGCGTTTTTTTAGTGTTTCTTGCACTCTGATTAATATAAGTTTGCCTGTGTCCCTCCCCATCCTTGAAAAAATCTTGAATCAATCCGAAGAAAAAGCACATGCCATCCTGGAAATCTCAGCATCAAGCACCAAGAATGTTAAATCTGCACCAACAAAATCGAATGTGCACTCTTTACTAGAGAAGCATGTCATTAAGCCTCATAGCACCAGGTCGGATCAATCCAACTGACAACAATTTGTTTTTTAATAACTGACAACAGAGTCGGGCATCTGACTCGATTCTGTCACCTCAGTTTGACTTATTCCTTTGCAATTTCCTTTTCAGTGAATGTGTTTCAACCTCACTTGTATCAACTTGTTTTGACTTCTTATACATTAGATCCTTCATAGACAGAAACAATGTTAATTCAGAACTATCTGTCCAAGGAATGTTTCATTCAAAATACTCTTTGGTGGCATCACAATTAAAAAAAACGAGGAGCAATTAACTATGTTGGATATTACCCTAAAAATTCATCACCAATAAGTATTATAACACCCATATTATGAGAAAGAATGCTGTTTAGAAGGAAGAACTCTCGCTGAAATATGAAACAACCCAATTAAATCAGGTCGAAGAGTAACATATACCTCGTCAGGTTTCTAGGTTTATCAAAAGTTCAAAAACAATTGTTAAAGATATCACCCTATACTGTTTATATGATATCTGACCAACAAAACAAAAACCAAAAAAAGCATTCGTGGATTTCATGTGCAGGCATGAAAACTAGAGCTCAGACGTTCCATCAATGATCAGACATGCAACTAGAACCCACCAAATGTTTCAGCTTTGTCTCTACATTATTAACAAAAAACTCGAGCTATTAGCCAATATGAAGCTCTCTCTTACCCGAGGACTTCTGAAACTACTTGCGTTTAACTATAACTGAAGTTTCAAGTAGATATTAAATTTAGTAGTGTATTATTGTGCCCTGATTTCTGTTTTTGTTTCCGTTCTATTCAATTTGACAATAGCGCAACCAATAAATCACAAAATAGACCTATAAATGCATCTTTTGAATACTTGTTCTGGAAATACCTGTGCCTGCCTCGAGCAATCCAAATCCCGGTTTGTTTCAGTTCTATCCCTTGATAATCAACATTCAAAACCCGAGAAGGTCAATGAGCTAACTTATGCATGGCTAGCTGAGACAATAATCATTCCTGCATTTGGTCGTGAAAAGTAACTATTGTAATTTTTTTATTAGAACATGAAAATCTCTTGATATAAAAATAGAAGTATAAATTTAATCCGATCAGATTGCTTTGGATTAATAGCCAATACAATACAGCTTGAATACAGGAAATGCCTACACATATGGCTGATTTTGGCTCCCAACTAAACCATACAAATAAAAAATCCAAATCATACTTCTACCACTCCATTTCAAAGTGCTGCAAGTTCAAAACAATTTTGTTGGTAGTAAATATGCCTCATGGAAACAAGGCACCAAATCTACAGCGACCAGCAAGTAGAGGTTTGATATGATAATGACGCTAAAGTCAGACTACACAAAAAGAAATTACCCAGTAGTATTTGATTGCATATCCTACTTTTAAGCTGAAATATCTCCAAGAATCCTGCTAAAGGCTCACTAGGCCAATCGATTTGACGATGCCATCTCTGTGGATCTTCATTCGGCTAAAAATTTGTTGAAGATCTACATTTAGGACAAGCTGCCCAAGCTGTCCAAGTTATGTAACATAAACTACTCTAAGCCCATATGTTCAGGCAAACCCCAATTTTACAAACCAAACCCTGTATAAAGATAACTGCGGAGGATAATAACTGTCAAATACTCCCTCACTTCCCCCATTAGCCTAGAAATCTATTATAAAGAAATAATGCAAAATGAGATTCACCATATTCTCCTGTAAAGAACTTTTGTCTGGCTCTGTATATACCTTATCTATAAAGAACATCCCCACGTATATGTTGGGAGGTTTGATATGATAATGACCCTAAAGAAAATACCCAGTAGTATTTGATTGCATATCCTACTTTTAAGCTGAAATATCTCCAAGAATCCTGCTAAAGGCCACTAGGCCAATCGATTTCACAATGCCATCCCTGGGGATGTTCATTTGGCTAAAATTTTGCTGAAGATCTACATTTAGGACAAGCTGCCCAAGCTGTCCAAGTTATGTAAACTACTCTAATCCCATATGTTCAGGCAAACCCCAATTTTACAAACCAAACCCTGTATATAGATAATCACGGAGGATAATAACTGTCAAATAATCCCTCCCCCCATAGGCTTGAAATCTATTATAAAGAAATAATGCAAAATGAGATTCACCGTATTCTCCTGTAAAGAACTTTTTGACTGGTTCTGTATATCCCTTATCTATAAAGAACATTCCCAGGTATACGTTGGGAGGTTCAATATGATAATGACCCCTAAAGTCAGACTACACAATAAGAAATTACCCAGTAGTATTTGATTGCATATCCTACTTTTAATCTGAAATATCTTCAAGAATCCTGCTAAAGGCCACTAGGCCAATTGATTTCACGATGCCATCTCTGTGGATGTTCATTTTGGCTAAAAATTTGTTGAAGATCTACATTTAGGACAAGCTGCCCAAGCTGTCCAAGTTATGTAAACTACTCTTCTAATCCCATATGTTCAGGCAAACCCCAATTTTAGAAACCAAACCCTGTATATAGATAACCGCAGAGGTTAATAACTGTCAAATACTCCCTCACTTCCCCCATTAGCCTAGAAATCTATTATAAAGAAATAATGCAAAATGACATTCACCATATTCTCCTGTAAAGAACTTTTGACTGGCTCTGTATATCCCTTATCTATAAAGAACATCCCCAGGTATAATATGTTGGGGGGTTCGATATGATAATGACCCTAAAGTCAGACTACACATAAGAAATTACCCAGTAGTATTTGATTGCATATCCTATTTTTAAGCTAAAATATCTCCAAGAATCCTGCTAAAGGCCCACTAGGCCAATCGATTTCACGATGCCATCTCTGTGGATGTTCATTTGGCTAAAATTTTGTTGAAGGTCTACATTTAGGACAAGCTGTCCAAGTTATGTAAACTACTCTAAAATCCCATATGTTCAGGCAAACCCCAATTTCACAAACCAAACCCTGTATATAGATAACCGTGGAGGATAATAACTGTCAAATACTCCCTCACTTCCCCCATTAGCCTAGAAATCTATTATAAAATAATGCAAAATAAGATTTACCATATTCTCCTGTAAAAAACTTTTGACTGGCTCTGTATATCCCTTATCTATAAAGAACAACCCCAGGAATATGTTGGGAGTTCAAGCACTGGTATAAGCGAGTGACAGAACAGAAAAGACAGAAAAACCACGTATTTTTACAAATGACAATCCATTGTGAAGAGATTTATTTGAATAGAATCTCAATTTTTTCATTGAGACTAAATAAAGAGATTTTAAACTCGTAAAAATTACTCTAAAATGCCAAATATGGAATATTGAAAAGTTTAAGACCTTTTTAATTATCTAATATTTTTTATTATCCACTTGTACACCCACACAGCATATCTCATGTCTCATAATTCGAGGAAAAGCCAAGCAAGCAAGTTTATGCATGTCACAGCCAATCAACTATTATGAGGGCCATTACCTAGTGGGCAGCCTATGTCTCATAATTAGGGAGAAAGCAAAGCATAGTTTAAAAAATCGGTTGAACTGGAATTGGAATTGGCCGATTCATCGGTTCCTTACCAAATTGATTCAAACCAGCTGATAAATTGGTTCGGTGACAAGTTCAGGTATCGAACCGGTCTGCTCGGCCGATTCATGACCCAAACTGGACGGTTTGGCTCGGCCAATTCATGACCCAAACTGGACGGTTTTTTGGGTGGGACCTATGCCAAGTTGCCAACGTTTTTTTTTAAATTTAAATCTTTTTTTTAATTCCTAACCTAACCCGTTACCCTAATTACCCACCCAACCCAACCCACTGTCCCACACTACAAGTCTACAATTGTCAATGACTACCCCTACCCCCACCGTAAGTTCTAAACTTGGAGGCTGGAGCATGCGGTTTGAAGAGTGAAGTCTGAACTGTGGAGAGAGCGCAGCGAGCTAGCGTCGGCTTGAAGTCAGAAGATAAAAGTCTGCACAGTGAAGAGTGGGAGATTTGCAAGCGTGGACGGTGTGAGTGGGCCCTGTGTGTGGATTTGAGGGAGATTGGGACTCAGGAAAGTCTGTGTGCACTGTGGAGTGTGGGCAATTTCCATTTCCACTCTTTTTAATGGTCAAAATTTCAAATATCAGAGGTAAGTGACACTGTTTATTAAAGTTTTATAAAAAAAATGCTATTTACAGTTTATCAAAGGCAAAAAGACTTGAACTTACAGTTTGCCCTCATAAAAGTTTGCAATTTATAAAAATTTGCTATTTACAGTTTGCCCTCATAAAACTGTCATAGTGTTGTTCGTTGGGTTAAAAACTTAAACTTTTAAAGACAATGATTTTATTTATGCCTGAATTTGAAATTGATTCATTAAGTTACTAACATATAACAACATATTGCTCGCTCGTTGTTGTTTTAGCCTATTAGGATTCAAAAAAGTGGTATTGAAATATTGAATCATTGATTTGGTAGACTGACACTACTATCTTATTTAAGCTTGTGGAGTGACACCTGTGCAATCAGAAATGGCCCCAAAAGCAAAAGATCCTGCATGGGCCCATGCAGATGTTGTTGAGGGGGAGATGTATTGCAAATATTGCAAGAAGTTGATTAAGGGTGGGGGAAGTTTCAGGCTTAAACAACACTTGGCTGCCATCAAAGGCCAAGTGAAGGCATGTTGTAACGTCCTCGACCCTCCGACCGGCGAAGAGGATGCTACCATGGCGTTAACCATCCGAGCAACCAGCCCCATGAACATGTGAAACAATAAAATCGCTGAAATGCTGAAATAAAATGCTTTGAACTAGACATGCATACATGATCATTTATCATACACAGCAGAAGCCAACATACGTTCACACACGCATTCAACATGTTCATCACATTCATTAAAAGAAAACATGATTGCAGAAGTAAAATGGACAAGGTTACTTATCTTATGAAGAACTCGTTCCGCAACCAGCTACGTCGCTGCAGCGTTCCACCCAACCATAGGCCAGCGTGCTCCTTGATCTCTCAGCAACGCTAACACCCCCGAGCTGGGCATGATTCTCCAAGGAATAGGGAACAAGCAAGCTTACACATAGCCAAGGATACACAAAAGACAGCCAAGCCAACACAGTTGGGTTTATCAGGCCATCAACAAGACAGCCAAGCCAACATGGTCAGGTTTATCAAGCCATTAAGGAGTTGGGAAAGGCTAAATGCTAAGCTGGTGAGCTCATTACAGAGCTAAGAACACCTACACCAGAACTAGCCTGGCTTCTAAGACACCCACACACACCCAACACAAGGAATCAGTCCCTTCTCTGCTACACAGTCCCTCGGGCCCTGCCTTCCCTTCCAATGCTATTCAAGGGTCGTGGAGAAGAAAACCAGCCCTCTAGCTCTGTCTGTGTGGTTTCCAAACACACCAGGCTTATCAAGCAAACCAAGCCCCCATCCTTGCTCCCAACACAGTCCGAATACCCATTGCACACATGCAACTAATTCAGCAATTACAGCTTAACAGGGGAAAACGACTCCAAACGGTCTGTGCGTGAGGGAAACTTGCACCAGACCCCAAATGTACAGAAGACCACAACAATCACAACGTAAGGGAGACCACAACAACACAACGAATCTTAAGGAGAATGGCGGCAACCATAACTCACAGGAAGAACAACGGTCCCAATCTCAACATCGAAATGACGGGAAAATTACACGACCATACTAGTCTATAAGGAGATCATACAGCCGAAAACGTGAATGGCCCTTCACCAGAAAATCGTGGATGAAAGAACACGGCTCCCAGCTCGCTGTGTGAGTCAAAAACCAGGAAAAATCCTGTGCGTGAGAATAATGAACAGACAATGGTCCCTGTGTGAGGATGAACAGCCAAGGAAAAGAACAACGCCCTGGAGAGAATGCCGTGTCCGCTGGAGTGATGGCGGTGGTTTGCTTGCCATCGTGAGGTCAACCACGCTGGTGGAGTGTGCGTGTGGGCAAGGACTGATAGTCCTACCACACTCCACTCCTAGCCATAACTGCCCCAACTAACATCAACAGTTTTTAATGGTGGTAGTTGGATAAAACAAGGAAAGATGACACATGGCTTTTCCCCTCATTGCCCAAGGTTTGACATCCCCCACCCTTATCCTTGTGAAAATCATGCCCCTTCTCAATTTAGTTGCCGCGAACGTAGCTGGTTGGGTTATTTAATTAAAGATGCATATTTACATGATGACAAAACTCAATATGTATGCTGCATGCCTCGATATACCATCGGTGACAATTTAAATCTGAAACATAGCATAACCAATCAATGGTGGGGCCTTGGCCTTTAGCTCCTCATCATGATTATTTACAATATATACATCATATACATCTAATGCAACGGGGTCAAAACCGGGGTGTTACACATGTGAAGCTCCACTAGATGTTATTAGACAAATTAGAGTTAATATGCAAGAACAATTTCAGACGTTTGAAGAGAGTAAGGCTAGGTAAAGAGAGATTTAGAAAGAAGTAGGAGGCTTGCTAAAATGATGGGTGGGACCTATGATCCTAGTTCAAGTGAAGGCTCTTCATCTATCCCTTCTATCGATCTTAGGGATCCTTTTCAGGATGTTGCACCTTCCAAGACTACACAAGAGCAAGGTAAATAAAAAAAGAAGGGTAGCATTCAAAGTTATTTTACATCCTCTGAGAGTGCCAATGCTTCTCAGTTGCCTCCAACACAAGTTCATCCCACCTTACATGACCACTGAAAGAAGAAATACAAAGAAGTTGCCTATGAGTACATAGCTAGATGGTGGTATGATGTCGATCTCCCCTTCAATGCTGCCCGCTCTTCTTATTACCAACCTATGTGGGATGTTGTTATAGCTGCTAGTAAGGGCTTCAAAGGCCCTAGTATGCATGACTTGAGGAAATCTCTTTTACAAAAAGAGATAGTGTCCATAGATGAATACCTAAAGGATTTCAAACAGTCATGGTTCAGAACAAGATGCACTATCATGTCATATGGATAGACCGATCAAAAGGGTCGTACCCTCATAAACTTTCTTGTCTCTTGCCCACAAGGAACCATGTTTTTGAGATCGCGTGATGCATTTGATCAGGTGAAAGATGCAAATCTGTTATTTTGTCTTTTGGATGAGGTTGTTGAGGAGGTGGGGGCAACTAATGTTGTACAAATCATCACAGATAATGCCTCTAACTATCTTCTTGCTGGTAAGATGTTAGAGGAAAAACAAAAAACCATGTTCTGGACTCCATGTGCTGCACATTGCATAGACCTCATGCTTGAGGACATATGCAAACAAGAATGGATCAAGGACACTATAGAGCATGCCAAAAGCATCACCAAATACATCTACAACCACGGTTGGGTATTGAGCTTGATGAGGAGACAATCTCACTTCCTCACGTTGCAATCTCTCATTTCCCAAGCACAAAACTTGGAGAAAATGTTTTCAAGTGATGAATGGAATTCATCCCAATGGGCCCACAAACAAGATGTAAAAGACACCAAGAAAAGAATTAAAAAGCTCTTCATTTTGGAAAAAAGCAGCAAATGCTGTGGCAATTACTGAGCCACTTGTTAAGGTATTGCGGTTGGTTGATGGGGAAAAATTGGCTATGGGCTATATAGTTATGAAGCTATGGATCAAGCAAAGGAGCAGATAAAGACAACATACAAAGATAGAGTGGCAAGTATGGGCCTATTTGGGAGATCATTGATAGGAGATGGAACAATCAACTCCATCGCCCTGTACATGCAATTGAGTATTTTCTGAACCCAAGGTATCAGTATAGAGATCATATTGATCAAGATCCGATTGGGGAGGTAGCAAATGGATTGTATTCTTGCGTTGAGCACATGGTCCCAAATGAGGCAGACCAATTGGAGATACATCGACGGATCAACTCTTTTAAAATGTGGCTAAGATTTCAAAAGAGGTGGACCAAGTAAATATTTCCATTGTTTGATTAACTTATGTTTTTAAACTACAATTCTTAAATTGCAAATAGTAAATACTGCAATTCTTAGCCAAATTCACAATCTAATTTGTTGAATTAACTACCTTGACTCTTCGCATTTGCAGCAAAATGGTTGAAGGCATTTGGCAACCATACTAAACTATTGCTAAAGTTTGCAATTCGGATCCCGAGTCAAACCTACAGCTCTTCTGGGTGTGAGCGTAATTGGTCTTTGTTTGAGCAGATTCAGACAAAGAAGAGAACCCGTTTAGAGCAGAAACGGTTAAACGATCTAGTCTTCGTATAGTACAACCTCTGACTCAGGTGCAACCAACTGATGAACAAAAGACCTGATACAAATCCCATTGTGTTGGATGATATAGATCCAACCTCAGATTGGGTAGTGGAGACCCAAGCGCTAGAGTTTGGTGATGACTTGGATGTTGAGCTGGAAGACTTGCTAGAGGTTTCGTTGGATGCGGATCCTCTATTGCCGATGCCATCAGGTTCATACAGGTGTAAATCCTGAAATAGCAGTCCAAGCATGGCAGGCACTAGTCGACCAAGACCTCGTACTTATAGTTGTTGACGACGTCGGCATTCAACAAGTACTACTATTTCATTAGTAGATGACTTTGATCCTGAGGAGCCCAAGACTTATCCAGATCATGATGCCTTTGCTAGTCCTTTTGGTTCTTCTTCAAGTTCTAGCTCTAGTTCTAGCAGTGGTCAAGCTGGTGCTAAGTTTGATGATGTATTATGTAGTTGAATATGTAGCATGTTTTTGGACTCTACAAGCCATGTAGCCTTTACTATATAGGACCTAGGCCTCATGGATTATGTATTTTGTTCTAGTTCCAGTATCCAAGATATGTACTGCACACAGTCTAGACTACAGTACACTTTGTGCCATTTTGATATATTATTGACTCCTATATGGTATATACATGAGCAGATTTTGGATATTTTGTCTGCAATGCCTTGGAATCATGGATTAATCTTGAAAATGTTGTTTTTCTTTAAAATTTAAATATATTATGTATTTATTAGCAAACCGATTCATTAAATTCAAATCGGCCGATTTATGACCAATTCATTACTGATTCTGAGTTTTAAAACTATGAAACCATGCAAGCAAGCATATGCATGTCACAATCAATCAGGGCTATTACCTAGTGGACAGCCTATTACCTGAATATCCAGTAGCCCAATTCATAAGTAGAGCATGGACCTTTCAAGCCACTGTAAAATCATAGATACCTAATAAACATGGAATTATGTCAAACACCTTTACCAGCTCAAAATCAAAAGATTTTGATATATACATGAAAATCAAAGATCCCCGTGTGTACACCCCATGATTTGAACCTAATGAGGAAAAGCCAAGCAAGCAAGTATATTCTACAAGTTCTATCAAAACCAATCAACTATTATGAAAGCCATTACCTAGTGGACAGCCTATTACCTGAATAACATCACTGTGAAATCATAAATACTTAATAAACATGGAATTATGTTCAAACACCTTCACCAGTTCAAAATCAAAATATCTTGTTATATCCATCAAAATCAAAGAATCCCAGTATGTACACCCAATGAACACTCCATGATTTGAACCTTTGTCGATCTAAGAGAAGCAATTAATTAATCTCAAATAGTCTATTACAGTACAGGTAATACGGAATGTATACCTTCTCAACAGGTGATTCTTAACCGGTTTTGCAAAAATACAAATCTGTAAATTAGTAAAATTGATCCAAAATAGTAAAATACAATTTATTCACCTATTCCAAATAATTTTTTACATGTAATAATCAATCAAATAACTAAAGCCATTTGAAAGATTTGCCTCATATTATCTTTACATCAAACCCCAGAATATAAAATGGAACTAAAAGCATTTGAAAGATTTGCCTCACATAATCTTTACATGAATCCCCAGAATAAAAGGATCATATCGTCTTTACATGAATCTGCGGAATATAAAAAAGGAACACTAAAGGCATTTGAAAGATTTGACTAAGATAATCTTTACATGAATCCCCAGAATAAAAAGATCTTACTCAGAAAAATTTACACAAAATTGAATTCCCTTCTTATCATACCATTATGTATCTTCATTATCATACCATTATGTATCTTTATGGCAATTTACAAAGCGAAAACTAATCGACAGAATCAAAATCCGCAAGGTTCAACATAACAGACTATTCTCCCCACCTTGTTTGCAAATAGTATTACTTGTTGTTACTTGAATTCTTCTTCATCAGACAGCAAGTCATCTAAAACCCTATCGTCCATCCTGGCTGAGGCCTGCTTCACCCACTTGACTAAATCCTCTGCATCTCGGTTCACCTTCTGCTCTTCCTTGAGAGCTTTTTTGAGCTGCTTCCGATGACCTTTCAATGAAAAAGTACTCAAATCCGTCAAAAACTCATCGTCAGACAGCGAGTCCAGCTCGTCGTTCGGCCTGCTCCTGTCCTTATTCCGAACCCTCATTTTCGACTTTTCAGTAGCGACAGCAGCCATGAGTTCATCGTCGACAATATGGGAATCAGATTTCTTCAATTTACTGGAACCCGAGGATCTCTTGGAGCTTAAGCTTCTCAAAAGCTTCTTAGGAGACCCGCAGAAGCAAGACCTGGGAGGAGAAGGCGACAATGAACACGATCTCCGAGAGCGCACAGATGGCGAAGACGTCATAACCGTTCTTGAAGTCTTCTTAGGGGGTTTCGAGTTCGAATCCCTCCGAGGCGAAGTCGCAGGAGACGTGCTGCATCGCTCGCTGATGGGGCTTGAGTTCGAATCCCTCAGCGACCCTGCGGAGGACGATGGAATATTTCCAGGTATTTGAGCCTCCGCCGACTCGGAAAGGCGACTGTGACGTTCTTCTAGACTGTGAGAAGGACCTGGAGGTCTGAGGTTCGAAACCGATGCCTTGAGCTTTTCATACCTGCTTTCAAGCTCCGGGTCGAGGCCACGACGTGCAGAGTCTCGGCTTCCAACTGGATTGGTGGTGATTTTAAGCAATTCTTCGTCGAGAAACTGAGATAAGAGCTCTTCCACGGCATTTTCATGCTCTGAATCTGAAGAAGAATAAGAGAAAGAGAAATGGCCCATTCGACACCGACAGATTGTCTGCGTGTGGCAACCATTTCTCACAAAGTGCCACGCTCGCTTCAAATTCTACAGATCCATTGACCCTTTTATAGGGCAATTAAATCATTTAAATTTTAATAAAATGCGATTTTCCCATTCATAATAATTACGTTCGCTGAGTGGAGAAGGGACCAGGGTTAGTGCAAAAGAGTTAAAGTTTAAGCATCGGATGCCCGGAAAGCGTGTTTGGTGCCAACGATGCCCTTTGTGACCGTTTGAACCTTTTCATACTATCTCATTGAAAAGTCCCTTTTCACACTGAGTGTGAATGGGTTGGTAGGGGTCAAAAGTTTTAATTCCTTATATTTCGGGATTTCTAAATAAAAGGGTGAGTAATAGATAATGTGCCCCATGTAGAATGTCAATTAATGTTATAAATTGAGCTGTATTTACAACGGGTATGGTTTAATGTATAGTTTTATTTGTATTTATTAATTTTATTTTTTAATCTAGTTTATGGTGATTTTTTTTTTTTAGAACTTGTTGAAGGGTACTTGCATAATGCATAACATTTTTTTTCCTATTTCTATGGAAGTTGTAGAATTTCTTCTGATTTGTGTGGAGAGATCTCTAATGTTAGGGGTATGTTCTTGTGGGCTTGGAGTTTGTCGGAGGCGTGTGAGTAAAGATTGTCTCCACTAAAACTTAATATAATTTGTATTTTCTGTCTCAAACATCAATATAATATATTATGGACCACTTAAAGTGAAATAGTAAATATAATATATTAAAAATTGTATATATATATATTATTTTATTAATTTATTGATTTTTCCTTACGAGATCAATTTTAAGTTAAAATTTCTTCTAATGAAGATCTCAAATATTATAATGATAAAATAATGTCAATAAAAATGATCCTAAACATGACGTTGTAAAAAGTTAAAATCCAGAAGAGTATAATGTTGAAAATAAAGGGAATATAAATAACTTCGATGATTACAAAGTCAAAGATGTAAAACTAGAAGAGAGGATTAAGAAACAAAAAGACATGTTGCAAACCAATATTTTGTATTCCTTAAGCAACGTCAAATTTCCCTCCTTGCCATGTGTCTGTGCTCAAATTTTTTTCCCAGATGTGGTCACCAATGTTGGTCCAATTGCTTCGAGATGTGCCCTCTCTACAAGCATTCTTGTGTGAATCGTTGGTTGCATAGTCATTGTGCTTTTATCTACAAAATCTTATGCACATATTGCATGGAGAAATATGAATGTAAATGTGAACTTTTGTTTCAAGAATTATTGAACCATGGTACTATTATTTGAGATAAACTCTTCAACAAGGTTCGTTTGTCAAAAAGTATCTCATTAAGTTCAATAACCTCCTTGAAGTCACAAGCAATTAAGCAAATACGAAGCTTAAATCAAGCCCTCTTTCCTTATCCAAACTTTGAGGGTGAATATTTTCAAAGAGGGATGGTTTGTAATATACCTAAAATGTATATTACAACTATTATACATATTAGTTTATTTATTATTAGTTAATAGGATTAATTACTAAATAGTTGTTAAGTATTAATTATTATTGTTAACCCGAAAATCACCCACATAGCTCGCAATGGCCTACACCACCCAAGGACACCATCTCACAACACTCATATCACTCCATTAGACCTTCCATTAGACCCCCGCACCTCCAAAATAGCCTAAGGATGAAGAAAAAGGGCTACGCTGTGATAAGGCTCGAAGGGTAGACGCCCCCTGGATAGACTACCGCCCCTAGACGGGATTGGAGTCAAGGACGTCTCGGCCCTTGTTGAGTCATAAGTTTCTGGTATATCTGGCTTGCGGGCTGTTGGATATACCTAGGGTTTATAGTGGTAGCCGACGGCTTTGAACCTGGGCCTCACCCAGGTAATCCCGACGAGTTACCGATTTCCCTAACCTAAAAAAAAAAGAAAAAGGGCTAAAAACCCCAAAAAGGAGCCCAAAGTAGCCCCCTAGGAGCTAAAGCCCTCAAAAAGGGGCTAAAACCCTAAAAGGGGCTAAAGTTAGGGCGGAAGGGGCTAAAGGCCCAAAAAAGGGGCTAAAACCCTGACCAATGGCTTAAAACCCTAAAACCCCTTGGAAAAGCTATAAAAGGAGGGTGGGGGGTCACTCTCAAGAGACTTCTCCCATTGCCTATTGTTATGCTGCCCATGGATGCTTTGAGACCTTTGCCTCTCAAACCATCCACACTCCCTCTCCTTCATTTCCATTCCCCTTTGAGCCATTGCTCCCAAACCAAGTGAGGTGCTCCCATGAGCTAGGGCATGGTGGCCCATTCCCACCAGAGAAGGTATATTTGTGATTCTATGTTTATTTCTTTGCTTCTTAATATGCTTTGCTTTCTAACCCTTATCTCCATTTGCAGGTTTTGTTATTAACATTGTTTTGCAGGTTTTCCATTGTAGCTTAGGTTTTTTTGCAGGTTTTAAGGAGGCAGAACCCTAACCCATTTTCTGCAGAGGAGTTCACCAGTGCTTCATCTCCTTCTTTCTGTTCTATTCTTAGCTTATAGTTTAGTTTAGCTTTAGTTTTCTGTTCTTAGCCTTAGTGTTGGTTTACTGTTTTGCTTCTGTTATTTCCGTTTCGTTTTTCTGCATTTTCACCATTACCAGGAACCTACCCTTGTGCCCTATAGGCATAAGGGAGCCATTCCTGCCCCTGTAGCAGGGAGAAATCCTTGCTACAATTATACAACATGTCTTTTAATTGGCGTATTTTATATGGGTGAGATGTGTTTCATTGAAATATGGTTGAGATGTGATATGTTTGTGATGTTTAGAAATCAAAATAAAAATCAAATTAAGATCAATATTGTAAAAATAATAAATAAATAAAAGTAAAGCAGGACATTACCTTAATATTTTAGTATTTTTTCAAAGGAAAATCTCATAGTTACCCAAAGGATGCTTCCCCACATTTGTGGATGAAAGTCCTAGTAAATGTGTTCGCATAGACTAGTGCATCTCACTCAAGAGAATTCATTTTTGTGGATGCCATCCCTAGTAATCTTACCATTGTAGAATAGTGCAACTCACCAAAGATGATTCAAACGAGGTACTTGTTTACACAAATTTACCCATCAACTTTGATATATATATATATATATATACAATGTACTCATTGTAAATACATTACCACTGATTACAATGCTTGATTCAATATGGACATTGAGTGAAGCACAGAACTGTTGGAATATTCACCAATATTGAGAGAGGGGTTGTGTTATCACTAAAGTTGAACCCCAACTACTAGGGTCAAGCTTAGAGAAACCTTAAATTGGTTTAATGGATAATTGAAAAATGAATTTATGGAATTTGGTGGTAGGTAAGACTTACTACAAAAATCAAGCTAGATTCGAAAGCAAATACTGAACAGCAGTATATATATCACAATCAAGATTAATAAGACAAAGCTACGAGTATGACTTTATGAAAGACATGAACCAGGTTTTGCATATAGCACTTAAGGATAACTTCACATTAATCATGAGAATCTAGCAATGGATTAATAAGACCACACACCAGACAAAATCACAACATATGAAATTCAATTATTAAAACAGAATGGCGGCTCATATCAACATAATCATTTCAAAGCAGTTAATTCCTATTAACAAAAACAGAGTGCATACATGCCCTACCTCAGCCCTCGGCTAGAAATGTCACCCCCCTTTTCCCCTTACAAATCATAGGATTTATACAAAAATAAACTATTATCATTTTTTAGGAAACAAATCACAAAAAATCTAAAAATTAATAGAAATCTTAAAGAATTGCAAAAATCTCGAATTGATGGAGTTGATGACTGATGAATATCCGGGAATAATATTTGATAATGAGCTTATGCTGCCAAACGTTCGGATTTTATGCACCATTCTTCAGATTTGGAACACTTTGTTCAATACTCTGTCAACTATTCTGCTAGCTATCAATTTACTGTTATGGGTTTCACTGGATGCTTTCCACGCATTGATTCCTCAAAATGTTGGTGAACAATAAACTAATTCTGTGTGTCACTCAACTGATTGATATGTACACAAAATAGAATACAAGGAAGCAAGTGTAGCATTTGTGGTCTCCAACAAATCATTTAAAACCAAGACGACCTCATTGAATCTCCAAAACGCATATCTCCCACTACTGCTACAATATGTCTCCAAAGGCTAACAATTAAATTGTAACTAGAAAATAACAATTAGAGTTTTGCTTTAACATTTATCTATCATTTTTTATGCATATGATGAGCTAAATGATGATATCAACACCTGGGCGATCTCTTCCACAACTGTGAATTGAAGTATATTCTTACTGGCAATTTATCATTTTCATGAATTCTTGGACAGAGCATAAGCAATTCAGTTGGTCATCTACAGTCAATGACATCATCAGTTGAGGAGGGCCGAGAGGCAATGGGTCTCCTTTATCAAACTTCCAAAATTGGAAGGTCTTCCCATATGTCTTACATACTTTGGCCAAGTCCTTGTGTTGGACAACAGCAGGAACTCCTAGCAAGAAGAGGACTCCACTCTTTATTTCACATTCATGGGAATGCCAGAGCTGCTTCTCCTCATTAGGCAGTTGCATAAACAGCTTCTCAGTGACAATGCACTCAATTCCTATCAGCCGAGCGTCCTTCTCAGGCGTATCATAGATGAGACACTGCCTCATATCCTCATTATAGTGAGTGCAGTAATGGTGGGCCTCTACTTGCCTGGTCATATCATATGCATAGAAATGAAACCTCATTGAAGAGTGAAAGCTGAGAATTCAAAGGAAACCTTTGAATTTAACCTTTGCGATTTGTGTTAGATAAAACCCTACACGCAATCAAAGCATAAGCATTTATGCTCGTTTTTATTTATTTATTATTAACTATTGTCCATGGCATTCATTAACTGTCGACCTTTGGGATCAATTGAGGGCCACCTTAGATGAAACCATTATGTGTGCTACTGGAAACTTATAACTTTTGAAGGAGGGTGATTCTAGTGACAACAAGTTGAATAAGTATGGCTCACTTTTTCAATTTTTTAACCATAAGAACATCATGTAACATCTGTAAAACCATCACATCATTAATCATAGTACTTTATAAAACAACATCATTAACACATAAGATCATACACATTGCACAAGAGATTTAATGTGGAAACCAAAAAGGGAGAAAACCACAAAAGATGTCATTTTATAATTCATTCATTACAATATCAAGCTCCAACCTAAGAGGGACACCCATCCTGGTGCAAGATCCAACTTGAACAAACTGCAGATATCAACATGTTTAGAGTAAGCTCCAACATACTGATTAGATGAAGGCTCCAACCTTCACTGCAAGCACCAACTTGCAAAAGAAGCTCTAATGTGCTATATAGCTAGCTCTAATCAAGACTAATTTGGGCAAGCACCAAATTGCTAATAGGATCCAAACTATTTATGGGATGAGGGGCATCGATCCTCTTGAGCACCAATTCAATGCCCCTTGTACCACCCTATCACCCTAGTTCTCCAGCACTAATTGGAAGGAAGCACCAACTCCCTAAATCACAAGCATTGATCTACCCTAGAACCACCTTGTCATCCTGATATGAATAAGAGTATCAACCTGTCAATGTCACTGTATTCACACTATCACTGTCATTGTCTCTGTTCGAAGTCTGTCATTTCCATTGTCGATGTCACTGTCACTATCATTGTCATTTTCGTAACCACTATCACTATCATTATCGTTGTCACTGTCACTATCACTATCATTGTCAATGTTAACATGTCAACTTGTACATGCTCTACAAATATGCAATCAAACCCTCCATGAAGAATACCAAAACATATCCACAATATAACCTTCAAATATGCAATAATACCTTCAAGGATAGGACCAAAACATGTCTCTCAGGTCTGTAATAAAACCCTAGAAACAATCATTCATAGAATTCATTTGTTTTCTTCTTCAAACCCTTAACATCATAATCATCTTCAAACCTTAGGTCATTCCAAAAGAGGAACCCTAGACCATGCCAATGACATCACCATAATCCATGCCAATAACATCATAATAATCTATCACGATAACATTATTATAATCTATGCCAATATCACCATAATATATTCCAATACCATCACCATAATCTATGCCATCGCCATAATCTATGCTTTAAACTATTCTAAAACCCTTACTTCCAAAGGGCATGTCACTGAAACTATAGTGAAACAATTAATGGAACTTTTACCACATGTTCATTAAGATCTCTACATCATCTCACATAAAGGGAACTATCTGAAGATTCATAGAATAGAAGTTATAGCAAAAATTTCAAACTCACCTATTTAAAGATGATTTCATGATCATTCAAAAACCCTAAATTCCCAAGGTTGTATCTCTGAAAATATAGTGAATTAGTATATGAAACATTTACCATATGTTCTTTAAGATCTCTAAATCATCTCAGCCAAATGGAACTGTCTGAATATTTCTAGAACATAAATTATAGAGAAAATTCCAAATTCAATGTTTAAGATGATTCAGAAACCGTAAATTCCCAAGGTCACATCTCCTACAATATAGCAAACCGACATCTAAAGTTTTACCGCAAGTACTCACACATATGAACTCCATCCCATAAAAATGTCATAGTCTGAAACAATAAAAAAAGATATATAAAAAATGTCAAGATGACTTGAAACAAATTTCACAACCCCCTCCACTTCATCTTTCCTTGGAAATTTTATCTTCTAGGCTAAAATTCGCTCCTCTTCCTTGTCTTGGTTGATTTTTTTATTCATCCTAATGAATAATGAGGCTCCTCCTATTTATACAAGCCTAAGGTCACCTTTTATTTCTCTTTAGGGTCGGCCTACAACTTAACATTAATTTTGTCTTCCACATTTTAGGGGCTTCTTTAAAGGGTCAATGAACACTTCATGGCTTCATAAAGGGGATTTGACTTGTCTTTTCGACCACTTCATGTCTTCATCAACGGTATTTTGGGAATCCTTCCTTTTCTATGAGCCTACAAGCTTGCAAAGCCACATGGGGTTACTTGACCCTTCAAACCTTTTCCTTTCTTCACAAGTGAGCACATAACTTATCATTAATGTCTTCAATACCAAACAAACTACCCATTTCCAAGTGTCATGATAGGTTGGTTCCTCACTATATCAAGGTGTCCTACTGCACCATCAAGGTGGTCCCAATACATAATTTCTTCATATTTTTTAGGGTTTCTTTCCTACACAAGTGGCAAGCAGGGTGTACATAAATATCTTCACTTACCCTTAGGGGCTTCTTCTCACTTCTCATCATCATGGTCTTGTGGATACATCATCATCACTTTAGGGGCTTCTTTACAGTTCCCATAATCATGGTCTTTAGGAATCATCGTCATCACTTTAGGGGCTTCTTCGCACTTCTCATCATCATGGTATTTAGGGGTTTCTTTAATGACTTTAGAGGCTTTCCCCATTTGTGTACAACTCAAAGTGGGCATGTGGAAACAACCACATGTTATTTCATCCCATGAGGGCCATGCTTAACAACTATGCCATAAGGGAACCACTTTGGATTTATATACACTTATGTCAAGGCTCCTTCAAATATCTTCGAGGATTCAAACAATATCCCTTTATTACTGCCACCTCACCATCATCATTGCCACATCATCATTACCATTGCCACATATTCATTACCATTGCCACACAATCATTACCACTGTTACATTGACATGAATGACAACATCACCCAACAATCTTATAATCTCATGAGAGATTTATTGACCTTGTTGACATCAATGACAACTTCACTCAACAATATCCCCCTTTTTCATTGATGGAAACAACTTCAACTCTCTCTTCCCCTTTGACTTTAATGAAAAAGGGGTGGAGCAACCTTGTTCACCTGCTCCCACTGGGATTATGTTGGCACCCTGTCAATATGCTTCTTTTCTATGATTATGTTTTGTTGATCATTCTCTACCCCTTGCAAAGGATAACTTTACTTGATTGTGAATGCCTTTTGAAAATATATTTCCTTGTTGAGAATGCTCCCCCTTTGATTGTGCTAACTCCCCCTTGGACTAGGATATTTCTTAAACCTTTCTGAAGTAGGCCCCTTTGTGTTTTTGTATGATTTTCCAAACCACTATCTTCTGCTCTACACAATCCTTTAGTCGATGTCCTTTCTTTAGTCTTCCTTTCCTGCTATTTAGAGTCCCCATCAACATTATCCATGATACTGGGAGCCTTCATGCCAAATTGTTTAGAACAATGTATAATGTTGTTATGCTACAGGATCATCATTTGTAATCCTAATACCTTCCTTTTTACTTGTTGATTTATCATTTTACTCAACTCTACAAATGTTGCATGTCCTTTGATAATTTTCCATTGACTTGTTCTTGATGTTTTTCCCTCACATCTTCAGCACACAACACCAATATATTTTTGTTTTCGATCTTGGGATTGTTTCTACTTTCATTCATCATGCTTCCCAACTTCAAGATAAAAGGTTTTCTTTGGTTTTCTACTTTGAGCCTTGAACATTCATCATTTGTATAGAGGACCAATCCACAAGCTTGTCCATTCTATTCTTTTGATTTCTTCTTCCATACCTTATTGGAATTATTCCCTTGATTGATTAGGACATTATCTTTCTCAGTTATCCTAATTTTTTATCTACATAACCTTGCAATGTACCCAGAGTTGTGGCATACATAGCATTCAACACAATTTAGATATGTGTATATATCTCTATTCCTTACTTGAGTATTTCTTCCATAAGCTTTCTAGTTCATAGCCTTATGCCTAAAATTATTACATGAAAAACAATAACCAGTAAAGAAAATTTGGTACCTGGGAGCAAAGGTTCTTTGTGATGAAATACTTATGAATTCATGATTATGGTCTTCCTTCTTGTAGTTTCCTCTTCTTTGATCTCTAAGACCAACAATGGTATTTTTAGCTTCTTCATGGTTCTTGTGCATTTCTTCTAGTTCCCTTGTCAACCTTTCTTCGACTTTTCTTGCCTTTTCCTTTTGAAAAATAACATTCTGCAGATTTGTGCTTAGTTGGGTGTCTTTCTCTTCTAGTTGATTCTTTAGTATTCTTAGCCTTTGCTACTTATGCTTTTAAAATAGTGATAGTCTTTTCAGTCTCACTTAGCTTTTATTCTAGTAATGTATTATTTTCGTGATACCTCTGTAGTTGTTCCATTGGCATCTTGTTCTTCTTCCTTGCATTATTCAAATCATCTAAAGCATTGATTAGTTCCCCATAAAGGTATAATTCAGATTCTACTTCATCATTCTCTTCTTCTTACAAGGCATTCCTTTTTCTCTCATTGACTTCATCATCTGCTACAACATGTTCTTAATATTTTGTATTTGACCTTTCTTTTTTTATTGTCTCTGTGCTTGTCAAAACTGCTTTTATTTGCATAGGCACATCTAATGTCACAAGTGTTTTATTTACAACAAGAATAATTATTTGATTGAACTTCCTTTACCTTTTCTTCATTTGATTCATCAATAACATCTTCATTTGAGCTATTTTCCATCTTTTTTGATGTTGTTTCTTCCTTTTGATCTTCTACACATTCCTGCATTGATTTCGTTGTGTAGTTTCCTTGTAGTTTGTCCCTTAGCTCTTTAGATGATGAGCATTGTCCTATTTTGACTTTCACAGGATCAGATAGCCCATCCAAGATGGTATCCATTTCCGTTCCATTGTTCTTTATTAACTCCTTGGTTGTAATTTTTGGTGCTCTTTTTAGAGCGATGTAACCATTCAAAACATATTCCCATATGCCACAACCTTGTGCCTATAAATATAGTCTCATCATTATGCTCCAACTCATAATATTAACAATTAAACAATGGAGATTCATTGTGAGAGAAGAGATTTTCATATTCATCCATGTGTGCTCTAGATATCTTCCTTCCAATTGTAAGATTATTATGAAGGAACCTGCTCTCATACCAATTGTTGGAATATACACCACTATTTAGAGGAGGGGTGAATCAGTATTGAGCACTTTTTCAAAATTTTAACCTTAACCACATAATGTAACATTAACCATAAAACCATCACATCATTAATCATAGTACTTTGTCAAACATCATCATTAACACATAAGATCATACACAATGCACAAGAGATTTAATGTGGAAACCCAAATGAGAGAAAACCACAAAAGATATTTTTTTATAATTCATTCATTACAATATCAAGCTCCGGCGTGAGAGGGACAAGCTCCAACATGCACAAATTTTAGATATCAACATGTTTATAGTAAGCTCCAATTAACTGATTTGGTGAAGGCTCCAACCTTAATTGCAAGCACCAACTTGTAAGAAAAACTCCAACCTACTATATAGCCAATTCCAACTGAGTAATTTGGGTAAGCACCAAATTTCTTACATGATCCAAAATATCTCTAGGATGAGGACACCAATCCTCTTGAGCACCAACTCAATGTCCCTTGCACCACCCTACAACCCTATTTCTCCAACACCAACTAGAAGGAAGCACCAACTCCCTAACATCATAGGCACCAAATTTCCCTAGTATCACCTTGCCACCCTAATATGAATAAGAGTATCAACCCATCATTGTCATTGTTTTTGCATTATCCATGTCTTCACACTATCAATATTATTGTCTTTATCATTGTCACTATCACTGTCACTGTCACTGTCACTGTCACTATCACTATCATTGTCGCAATTGTTGTCACTACCATTATAATTGTCGATGTCACTATTACTGCCACTGTCATTGTCACCATCACTGTCATTGTCACTATCACTATCAACATGTCAACCTGTACATGCTCTACAAATATCCAATCAAACCCTTCATGAATAATACAAAAAAAAATATATGCAATATAACCTTCAAATCTACAACAAACTAGCCCTTCAAATCCGCAATAAGACCTTCAAGGACATGACCAAAAAATGCCTCTCAACTATGTAATCAAACCCTAGAAATAAGCATCCACATAATTCATTTGTTTTCTTATTAAAACCCTTAACATCATCTTCAAACCCTAGGTCATCCCAATAGAGTAACCCTAGATCATGCCAATAACATCACCATAATCCATGCCAATAACATCACAATAATCTATGACAATAACATCATCACAATCCATGCTAATAAAATCACAATAATATATGACAATGGCATCATCATATTATATGTCGATATTACCATAATCTATGGTAATAGAATTACCATAACCTATGCCAACAAAATCACCATAGTCTATGCCATCACCATAATATATGCTTTAAATTATTCAAAAACCCTTACTTCCAAATGACATATCTATGAAACTATAATGAACCACTATATGAAACTTTTACCACATGTTCATTAAGATCTCTACATCATCTCATCCAAAGGTAACTATATGAAGCTTCCTAGAATAGAAGTTATAGTGAACTTCCAAACTGAGTTGTTTAAAGTTGATTTCATGATCATTCATAAACCTTAAATTCTATAGGTCATATCTTTGAAACTATAGTGAATCAGAATCTAAATTTTTATCATATGTTCTTCAATATCTGTGCATCATATCATCCAAAGGAAATTATTTGAATCTTTCTAGAACATAAATTATCGCAAAAATTACAAACTGGCGTGTTTAAATATGATATAGAAACCCTAACTTCCCGAGGTCATGTCGACTAAAATATAGAAACCAGAATCTGAAAATTTTACCACAGGTACTAAAACATATTAACTCCATCCCATAAAAATTCAATGGTATGAAACATCCCAACAAATATATATATATATATAACAAAAATTCCAAGAAGGCCCGAAACAAATTTCAACACCCCCTCCACTTAATCTTCCCTTGGAAATTTGCTCTTCTAGTTTGAAATTCGCTCCTCTTCCTTAGTTTTGTCACTTTTTTTATTCATCCTAATGCCAAATGAGGATCCTTTTATTCATACAAGTCCAAGGTCACTTTTTTAGTTCACTTTAGGGTCGACCTACAACTTAATATTAATTTTGTCTTCCACATTTTAGGGGATTCTTCAATGGGTCAATGACCACTTCATGACTTCATTAAGGGGATTTGACTTGTATTCTTGACCACCTCATGTACGCAATGCTCATTAAGGGTATTTTGGGAATCCTTCCTTTTCTATGAGCCTAGAATATTGCAAAGCCACAAGAGTTTACTTGACCCTTCAAACCTTTTTCTTTCTTTACAAGTGGGAACATACCTTGTCATTAATTCCTTCAAGACCAAACAAACTTGCTCATTTCCACATGTCATGATAGGTTTCTTCCTCACTATATCAAGGTGTCTTCCTACACCTTTAAGGTGGTCCTAGTACATAATTTCTTCATATTTCTTAAGGTTTCTTTCCTCCACAAGTGGGCAAGTGGGGTGAACATAAATATCTTCACTTGGCTTTAGGGACTTCTTCTCACTTCTCATCATCATGGTCTTATGGACACATCATCATCAATTTAGGGCTTCTTCACACTTCTCACCATCATGGTCTTTAGGACACATCATCATCACTTTAGGGGATTCTTTACACTTCTCATCATCATGGTCTTTAGGAGCTTCTTCATTGACTTTAAAAGATCACCCCATTTGTGTACAACTCAAAGTGGACATGTGGAAACAACCACATGTTATCTCTACCTATGAAGGCCATGCTTAATAGCTATGTCATAAGAGGACCACTTTGGAGTTATATGCACTTATGTCAAGGATTCAAACAATATCCCTTTATTACTGTCATATCATCATCATCATCATTATTCCCACGTCATCATTATCATTTCCACATTATCATTACCATTGCCACATTGAAATCATTAAAAACATCACTCAATAATATTATAATCTCACGAAACCGATCTCTTGACCCTATTGACATCAATGATAACTTTACTCAATAATAAAACTTCATCGGTAAACCCCTAGACACTTCCTCACATTTTGTTGATGGTACTCATTGTAAATACATTATCATCATTGTTTGATTTGATAAGGACACTGAATGAAGCACAGAAAAAAGAAAATTAGCTCGATGGATTGACCCAAATTCCTCCTACATGAAGCTCAAAGCACCAACCGTTCAAACTAACCAACTAGGTCATGTGTGTGTGTAACAATCAAGAACATGTGTTTAATTTTTCCTTGATACCACATAGAGAAGTCACATACGTTCTACATCCCAATTTGGATAAGATGTGTTTTTTCTTGAAATATGGGTGAAATGTGTTGTTTGTGATGCTTATAAATCAAAATGAAAAAAAATAATTAAAGGTTAATCATGAGAAAACTACATTCTAAAAAAATATATATAATGTAAAAATAATAAATAATAAAAGTGGTTATTACTTTAATATTCTAGTTTTTTTCCATGGAAAACCTCATGTGAACTCAAAGGATACTTCCCTGCGTTGGTGGATGAAATCCCTAGTAAAATTGTTGGTGTAGAATAGTGCATCTCACCTAAGAGAATTCATATTTGTAGATGGCGTCACTAGTAAATCCATCAAAGTAGACTAGTGCAACTCAACCGGGAGGATTCAGATTGAGCACCTACTAACAAAATCGGATAAATACCCCTCAACATTGAAGATTATTGGTTCAATTAACATCATCTATTTATCCCTCCTCTCTACTTGTGATTAATACAAAGACATATCATATTTTGGAAGGAGTCCTCCAATCTATTTTTAGGTAGAACCAATTTTAGAAGAACTTCCTCGGAGGAAAGTTTATCTAGCATAGATCCATTTTAACCTTGTTTCTACCAAGATTCGTGAGGAATCAAATATCTTGAGGTGTAATTTTTTTATGATTCAAAATGGGTTTAGGTTGGTTATATTCTCACTCAAATTAGTATAACTTAGAACTCACAACTTATGCAGAGATGAATATGTAAAAATATGGTTTTGATTATTGTTAAGATAATTATATTTACATTGTGACACTATTTATATGTAAATATGATATATATAGTATTTTTATTTATGTGTAAATATATCCCTCTTTTTATCACTTTATATAATAAATTTTATATTAGCTGTACACGTCAAATTTCTTTCTTTCTTATATATCAACATAATTTTATTTCTACTTGTATGTATATTTGGCTAACATGTAGTATTACTATTAATATTTGTATAAGTATTATATTTTTAAGTAAAGTGTTACCCATGTAAAAACATCTTTATAATATTAGATCATAAATGCACCTTACTACTCTTAGTGCATAAAAAATAATACTAAAATATCTACAGTTGCTCACATAATCAATTATTACAAGCCTATTGGGATAGCTCGAGTGGTTGAGTGTTTTGAGTTGCAAGTAGGAGGTCATGGGGTCAAGTCCCTTGACTTGCTATCTATGTGAATGTTGACGGGCTTGCTCAATGTCCTCACTGGGTTAGGTTGCCAAAACTGTAACCAAACAATTTACCTCAGGTACCATCCTTGAAATGAAGGGAAGTGCTTGGAGGGTTTCCTGTGATGTATATTCCATCAGAAAATTCAATTATTACAATCTTCCTTATGTCCTTGGCTCATTGAGCCCTAAAATAATGAAGGAGACTATAAAGTCTTACAAGCTACCATTGAGTAGTTTTATAAAATCTTCATGTATTTCTTCCTTCTCTCTTCTTATGCCTAATATAAAGACATCAACTATTTGGGGAGGGGTCATCCACCTATTTCAACTAAACCAAAGATCCATGTTGAAGAAGAAGATATAACTTTATCTGCCCTTTCATTAACTCTATGAATACATGTGCATAAGTGATATTTTCAAAATTACTTCTCACATGTTTTATTATGTCCCCGATTAGGGTGAATAAGCAAATCGGCTAGCACATTTTTCTCCCTTGCCCATTATATAATGAGCTTTGAATCTCCCAAGACTTGAATATTGTTGATGCGTTTATGAGAAGTAGTTTTTAACAACAATCACAATGGAAATAATTCTACCTTGTTGTCTGTACCATCGTCACTAATTACTCTAAAGGATATATATTGATTTCTCTCAAGAAGATAATACATACAACTCTCTAAACTTGTAGAGTCCCTTGACATTCTCAATCAAGGAAGCTCAAGGGCCTTGATTTATATATATCTGAATGATTTGTAATTCTTGGATCCTTTTCCTTAATAGGTTTCCATATTCCTCCATAGGCATAATTTATTTGATAATTGACCTAAAGTGGAATAATCTATTTCGTCGAATGTAATTTCATTTATTGTTAACCATAACACCTAAATAATTGCACAAGGTAATGCCTTATGATTTGAAATAGATTTGTGTCCTTATACTAATTCTTGAAGCAATCATTAACACATTCTCCTTCCCATTTTCCTTTATCATTAGTCACTTTCCAAATTTATTTACTGTAAGGGCAATGCACAAATAAATGATTTTGAAAAGAACAAAGTTCATTTCCCAAATATGAACATAGTTCATTTAGTAAATATCCAGTATAAGAAGGATAACATGTTAAAATCCATAAAGGACAAGTATACATAATAATTGTATAATGAATAAGAAATACATGCTTACAATGCCATGGGATGGTATACGTACTTATATACACATTGACTAGTCACCATAGTAGAGAAGTCATGTACCTTTATTGGGTTTTACCTTTTAATTATGATGTGTCAAATGTTTCTTTATTATTAATTATGATTATTATTGTTATTATGATTTATTGATTTATATGTACATTAGATTACCCACCCTTTTAAAATGCATCTCCCTCAAAACACAAAAAAGTAATGCCTTTATTCCGGCTTATATTGCCCCTTGGGATTCTTCATTCTTAAGTTGTTCATGGTTGAGGACATGAGACAATATGGACTATGAAGCATTGAGTAGATCTGCCCCACTATGAATGGGTTAGACCACCCTAATTATTTTTTTTACAAAACTGTGTGGGGACTACTTCTTTGATTTGGAAAATGATAAGATTCCACACTTGGACTTCTCATTAATATGGTTGACAAGATTTCGATTAGATCGCTGTTGGTTCATTTTTCTAATGTCTTGATTTATACATTTGTTGACTTCTTTATTTCAATGAGATTAGTTATTGTTTCTTCATCAATCGTTGGTTCTTTGTTGATGAGTTGTTATAGCTTCCCCTGTAGTGACTTTTTATCACTCTTTAGCTTCTTGTTTTGGGTAAGTAAGATTTGATTACGAACCTTTAAGTCTGAAAGTCCTTCATCGTTCTTTGGCGTGTCAAATTTATGTTTAAATTCTTGGTTTTTTTATTTCTTATCTTTTAATCTTTTGACTTGTTCAAGCAACCTTTGATTAAGGTTCCTTAGGTTAAAAAAATCCAGCTTTTTATGATAACTTCTTCTCAAGATTTTGATTCTCTTGTTATAATTTATGATTGTACTGGTTCTTATCCTTTGGTTTCTTGATTTTTGCATGTTGAAAACATTAATTTACATGGGTTAATTTTTTATTTTGGTATTATTATGCACATTCATTCCAAGAGTCACATGTGAATGTGAATAATCATTAGGAGTTCAAGAGACGCCTTGGATATATGAATCCAATGGTCATCTCAATGTCAATGTATGTATATGTACATTTGTTAATGAGTTCATGTTTAATATATCTCGTGTATTTGAATTTGTTCAATAAATTGATTGTCTTCCCTAATTTGTTCAATCAATTGATTGTATTCCCTATTGAGTATCCTAACAGTGGTATCCTGCTATCCTGAACCTAGTTTGTGCTATTCTAAGCACACCTGCAACTACCATATTCTTTTCCTTCAATTCTCAAACCTCTACATTGTGTGAATTCTCTTGGTGACATTAGATGTTACCTTAAACCTCTACCAAGCCCAATGCTAAACAACTAGCCACAACTGCATGTACTCTCATCGCTACTGTCTATTAAAAACCCTAATCCTACTCCAACCCATGCATCGTCACCCCTAGTCTTTCAGTTTGTGTAGTTATTGGTTTGTATGAGTTCCCTCCAACGTCACCTCATCCTCTAGCATCCTCTGCATCTTCTTGTTTACTTCGATGACAAAAACCTCAGTTATCTTCACTCTATGTTCTTATGAAGTGAACAATAGATTTTTAATCTGCTCTCTACTAGTATTTGGTCAAAGTTTTGTTGTGACCTAATATAATTTAGAATACATGTAACGACATTGTCTTGGAAAAGTAGGGTGTACATAAATATCTTCACTTGGCTTTAGGGGCTTCTTCTCACTTCTCATCATCATGGTCTTGTGGACACATCATCATCAATTTATAGCTTCTTCACACTTCTCATCATCATGGTCTTTAGGACACATCATCATCATTTTAGGGTCTTCTTTACACTTCTCATCATCATGGTCTTTAGGGGCTTCTTTATTGAATTTAAAGGCTCACCCCATTTGTGTACAACTCAAAGTGGACATGTAGAAATAACCACATGTTATCTCAATCCGTGAGGGCCATGATTAATAGCTATGTCATAAGGGGACCACTTTGGAGTTACATACACTTATTTCAAGGATTCAAACAATATCAATTTATTATTGCCATATCATCACCATCATTCTCACATCATCATTACCATTGCCACATTGAAATCAATGACAACATCACTCAATAATATTATAATCTCACGAAACAAATCTCTTGACCCTATTGACATTAATGACAACTTTACTCAACAATAAAACTTCATTAGTAAACCCCTAGGCACTTCCTCACATTTTGTTGATGGTACTCATTATAAATATATTATCATTAATTACACTGCTTGATTTGATAAGACCAACGAATGAAGCACACAACAAAGAAAATTAGCTCGATGGATTGACCCAAATTCTTCCTACATGAAGCTCAAATCACCAACCGCTCAAACTAATCAACTAGGCCATGTGTGTCTGTGTGTGTAACAATCAAGAACATGTGTTTAATTTTTCCATGATAAAACATAGAGAAGTCACATACGTTCTACATCTCAATCTAGATAAGATGTGTTTTTCTTGAAATATGGGTGAAATGTGTTGTGTGTGATGCTTATAAATCAAAATGAAAAAAAATAATTAAAGGTTAATTGTGAGAAAACAACATTCTAAAAAGAGATTCATATGGTAAAAATAATAAATAATAAAAGTGGCCATTACTTTAATATTCTAGTTTTTTTCCATGGAAAACCTCATGTGAACTCAAAGGATACTTCCTTGCATTTGTGGATGAAATCCCTAGTAAACTCGTTGGTGTAGAATAGCGCATCTCACCCAAGAGAATTCATATTTGTAGATGGAATCACTAGGAAACCCGTCAAAGTAGACTAGTGCAACTCAACTAGGAGGATTCAGATTGAGAACCTACTGACAAAATTAGATAAGTACCCCTCAACATTGAGGATTCTTAGTTGAGTTAACATCATCTATTTATCCCTCCCCTTTACTCGTGCTTAATACAAAGGCATAACCTATTTTGGAAGGAGTCCTCCAATCTATTTTTAGCTATAACCAATTTTAGAAGAACTTCCTTGTAGGAAAGTTTATCTAGCATAGATCCATTTTAACCTTGTTTCTATCAAGCATCGTGAGGAATCAAATCTCTTGAGGTGTAATTTTTTATGATTCAAGATGGGTTTAGTTGGTTGTATTCTCACTCAAATTAGTATAACTTAGAGCTCACAACTTATGCAGATATGAATATGTAAAAATATGGTTTTGATTATTGTTAAGATAATTATATTCGCATTGTGACAATATTAATATGTAAATATGATATATATAGTATTTTTTATTTATGTGTAAATATATCCTTCTTTTCATAACTTTATATAACAACTTTTATATTAGGTGTACACATCAAATTTCTTTCTTTCTTATATATCAACATAATTTTATTTCTACTTGTATGTATATTTGGCTAACATATAGTATTATTATTAATATTTGTATAAGTATTATATTATTTATTACCCATGTGAAAACATCTTTATAATATTAGATCATAAATGCACCTTACTACTCTTAGTGCATAAAAAATAATACTAAAATTTCTACAGTTACTTACATAATCAATTATTACAAGATCAGTGGGCTAGCTCGAGTGCTTGAGTGTTGTGAGTTGCAAGTAGGAGGTCATGGGGTTGAGTCCCTTGACTTGCTATTTATGTGAGTGTTCACGACCTTGCTCAATGTCCTCACTGGATTAGGATGCCAAAACTGCAACCAAAAAGTTTACCTCGGGTACCATCCTTGAAATGAAGGGAAGTGCTTGGAGGGTTTCCTGTGATGTATATTCCATCAGAAAATTCAATTATTACAATCTTCCTTATGTCCTTGGCTCATTGAGCCCTAAAATAATGAAGGTGACTATCAAGTCTTACAAGCTACTGTTGAGTAGTTTTATAAAATCTTCATGTATTTCTTCCTTCTCTCTTCTTATGCCTAATATAAAGACATCAACTATTTGGGGAGGGGTCCTCCACCTATTTCATCTAGAACCAAAGATCCATGTTGAAGAAAAAGAGAAAATGTTATCTGCCCTTTCATTAAAACTCTATGAATACATGTGCAGAAGTGAAAATTTCAAAATTACTTCTGACATGTTTTATTATGTCCCCGATTAGGGTGAATAAGTAAACCGGCTAGCATACTTTTCGCCCTTGCCCATTATATAATGTGATTTGAATCTCCCAAGACTTGAATATTGTTGATGGGTTTATCATAAGTAGTTTTTAACAACAATAACAATGAAAATAATTCTACCTTGTTGTTTGTACCATCACCAATAGTTACTCTAAAGGATATATATTGATTTCTCTCAAGAAGATAATACATACAACTCCATAAACTCGTAGAGTCCCTTGACATTCTCAATTAAGGAAGCCCAAGGGCTTTGATTTATATATATCTGAATGATTTGTAATTCTTGGATCCTTTGCCTTAATAGGTTTCCATATTCCTCCATAGGCATAATTTATTTGATAACTGACCTAAAGTGGAATAATCTATTTACTTGAATTCAATTTCATTTATTGTTAACCATAACACCTAAATAATTGCACAAGGTGATCCCTTCTTATTTGAAATAGATTCGTGTCCTTATACTAATTTTTGAAGCAATCGTTAGCCCATTGTCCTTCCCATTTTCCTTTATCATTAGTCACTTTCCAAATTTATTTGTTGTAAGGGCAATGCAGAGATAAATGATTTTGAAACGAACAAAGTTATTTTCCCAAATATGAACATAATTCATTTAGTAAATATCCAATATAAGAAGGATAACATGTTAAAATCCATAAAGGACAAGTATACATAATAATTGTATAATGAATAAGAAATACATGCTTACAATGCCATGGGATGGTATACTTGCTTATATACACATTGAACAGTTACCATAGTTGAGAGGTCATGTACCTTTATTAGGTTTTAGCTTTTTTTTATGATGTGTCATTTTCTTTATTATTAATTATGATTAATTATTGTTATTATGATTTATTAATTTATATTGATTTATATGTACATTAGATTACCCACCCCTTTAAAATGCATCTCCCTCAAAACACAAAAAAGTAATGCCTTTTTTCTGGCTTGTAATGCCCCTCGAGATTCTCATTCTTAAGTTGTTCATGGTTGAGGACATGAGACAATATGAACTACAAAGCATTGAGTAGAACTGTCTCACTACGAATGGGTTAGACCATCCTAATTAAATTATTTACAAAACTATGTGGGGACTACTTCTTTGATTTGGAAAATGATAAGATTCCACACTTGGACTTCTCATCAATATGGTTGACAATATTTTGATTAGATCTCTAATGGTTCATTTTTCTAATGTCTTGATTTATACATTTGTTGACTTCTTTATTTCAATGACTTCAGTCATTGTTTCTTCATCAATCATTGGTTCTTTGTTGATGAGTTGTTATAGCTTTCCCTATAGTCACTTCTTATCACGCTTTAGCTTCTTGATTTGGGTAAGTAAGCTTTGATTATGAACCTTTAAGTGCAAAAGTCCTTCATCATTCTTTGGCGTGTCAAATTTATGTTTAAGGCCTTGGTTTTCTGATTGCTTATCTTTTAATCTTTTGACTTGTTCAAACAACCTTTGATTGAGGTTCCTTAGGTTAAAAAAAATCATCTTTTTATGATAACTTCTTCTCAAGATTTTGATTCTCTTGTTATAATTTATGAGTATACTGGTTCTTATCCTTTTGTTTCTTGATTTTTGCATGTTGGAAACATTAATTTACATAGGTTAATATGAATCCAATTGTCATCTCAATGTCAATGTATGTATATGTACATTTGTTAATGAGTTCATGTTTATTATACCTGGTGTACTTGAATTTGTTCAATCAATGTGGTACATGTTTATTATACCTGGTGTACTTGGATTTGTTCAATCAATGTGGTATCATAACTTAGCCTGAACCTAGTTTGTGCTATTCTAAGCACACTTGCAACTACCATATTCTTTTCCTTCAATTATTAGATCTGCGCAATGTGTGAATGCTCTTGGTGACCATTAGACATTACCTTAATCCTCTGCCAAGCCCAATGCTAAACAACTAGCCGCATCCCACGTTCCAACAATTGCATGTTCTCTCATCACTACTCTCTATTCAAAACCCTAATCTTGCTCCAGCCGATACATCGTCATCGCTAGTCTTTCAGTTTGTGCAGTTCGTGGTTTGCATGAGCTCCCTCCAAGTTGGTCTCATCCTCTGATCCTCTCCATCTTCTTGTTTAATTCGACAGCGATCTGAGTTATCTCCACTCTATGTTCTTATGAAGTGAACAATAGAATTTTAATATGCTCTCTACTAGTATCTAGTCAAAGTTTTGTTGTGACCTAATATCATTTAGAATACATGTAACCAGGCCTAGAATTTAACGTCCTGTAGAACGTTTTTCTCATTTGAAAACGTATTTGATAGGTAAATATAAATGACACACGTCAAGAATGATGGCCATCAAAAATTTTAAAACGTGAATTTGACGTTTAACTATTTACAGTTGTCGTCATAAAATTTATTACTCTTTGTAAATACAAAGCCTACAATTATACCTATTAGTAATACCAGGTCCTACCCTCTGCACTGCTCTCTTCTCTTCTGTTTACCACCCAATTTCTATTCTTAATTACTTGGTCCTACCCTCTATAATTTTGTCTTTTGTTTTGTTTTCCGCCTAGTTCTCATTGAATTATTGCCTTGCTGGATTTCGAGAGGGAGGAAAGGACAAAACGAAAGAAAAAGGGACAAGACAAACAAATGAATAAAATTTAACCAGCATGAATTCATGGTATGTTTGGGTTAATCGAACAATGAAATCCTCCTTAGCAACCTTCCCTGCTAAATTAACAAGGCACACACCAAATCAAAATCCTCGTTATTTGATTATGTCAAACATCAAAGTATATAGAGAGGAGGACAGTCTATAAGAATATAGGTTGGAATGCTTAACAATAAGGACTACCCATAGGTTTTTTTATGATAGAACAAATTTGACACTCCATGAATTTGAAAAAACGTAAACTGACGGGCAGTAAAAACTTGTAACCGTCACCAAATTTCCAATTGACAGGCACTTATAATTTGAAATTCTAGGCCTGCATGTAACGATATTGTTTAGAAGACCGACCCAAATCCTACCAAAAGGATTCCCGCATCTCTCTTATTGTTACTAGCATTTTCAAATAAAGACTCAGTATTTGTGAGACATCTCCACGAATGCTCAACATAACACCTGACTCCATCGACTGAGTGATTGATGGCTGGTGCAACAAACTCTAGAGCATGTAGAGCTGTGTGAACTGTGCATTTAATGTGTGGTTGGTTTTCGATGTTGCAAGATTTTAATTGGTGATTGTGTGGTGCAATCGAATGAAGTTTGCTTGGCATGTGGGGGCGCTTATAATTAGTGCTTGGTGGAAGGGACTCTGTATCATATAAGATATACAAATCTAAGTGGCATTGAAGCATCCACCAATTGCATATCTGAAGAATCCAAAAACAAGGCTAACACTCTTGAACTCTTGTTATTAATTTGTGGAGTAACACATACTTTATTGCTCCTGACTATAAAGCAATACAACACGATTCAAAAACTTTTGAAACTACTGGGCAATCATTTGGAGGGTTCACATACAACTATGATGAGATTTCTATTCAAATCCTTTAACCGATTTTATTAAGTTTTGTCGAAGTAAAACATATATTGGAGCGATTTAATGGAACTCTATATTGAGGAAAACATTGTAAAAAAGAATAGATGCTAGTCGTCTGTGGTTCTCTTTTGTTGGGTTTAACTTCATTGTTCTCTGTGGAGTGTATAGTCCTACAAACCAAATTCATTTCCTTGTTGTAATGATCTTTTCTTCATTCGTTGTGGTTTCATCAGTGTGACTTCATGGAGTGCAACATTCCTCTAGACAAAAGAAAGAGCATTCATTTTCAACATTGCCCTGACTTGAAACCTAGCGGATTTTGGGAGATTCTTGGTTCTAATTGGGGTCTGATGTCTCTGTTATCTCCCAAAATAAAATATATTTATTTTTGATAGTATGAAGAATTTAAATGATGCAATGAAGGATATGAAGATGACTAATATTTTTGAAGGCCTCTATTTTTTATGCAAATTTCACAAAGTTGTGACTTCGGTGGCTTGGGCGAGGATCAAAACATCTCATTAGCCATCGAAATATGGAAGATAAATAACAGGTGGAAGACCCCTTCAACAGTCAAGCATATTGCTAAACTTTTCACTGCCATCGGAGTGTTTTCTAACAGCAATCGAAGGTTTTAAAGGCTACAGGTTGATGAGCTAGTTCCCAAAGGCGTCGCAACTGCAGAGAAAATAACGATTAAAGGCTCCGATGGTGAGAGGTTTTGAGCACCGACAAAATTGGTTCGGGACTTAAAAACTTTAAAATCATCGACGGGATAGTCCACTACAGCACCGAAACAGAGGAAGACTTACAGACTACGGCTTCCATTAGAAGAGGAAATCGTCGGCATCGAAGGTGCTAAATACTAACCGACGGCAACATAGTCCGCTGAATAGCCGCAATGGTGGAAGAAAAATAAACTACGGGGTTCACGAGCAGATGAAACTTTGGCGTTGGAACTCAGAATCACTAGTCGTCGGCAAGATAATGAAATAGGGAGCCGCAACTGCGGAAGAAAAATAGACTAAGGTTTTCGATTGATGACAAGAATCATTTCGATAGCGTAACAATAGAAGACCATCAATGATCAGAAGACATACAGACTAACCATTGGCAAGTTAGTCTAGTAAAGAGCCACAACGAAGGAAAAAAAAGACAGACTAAGGCCTCCACGATCAGATGAAAATTTCGGTGATCGGAGGAACTGAAGACTACGTAGCGGCAACGTCCAGGAAAAAGGTTTCGATACATGAGTTGTCACAACTCTCGATCACCGACGAGCTAAAGGTGGATAGTGGTAGCGTAGAGATTTAGAGCACCAACGAGCTAAAAGAAAAAGCCCCTGATCGGTGACGACGGAGGTAAGGCTGTAAATTGCGGAAACATTGGGACTTGGATGCTGAAACTGCGGCCACATTTAGATAAAGGTCTCCGATATATTTTATTACCACTCCCGATCATCGATGAAGAAGTCGTTGCGATGCTGGTGATCTAAGGAGTCGACACTGCGGCAAGGATGAGACTTGGGGCGTCGATGGAACAGAATAAAAAGCTTTCGATCAGTGACTGCGGCGGTAAATAGCGGAAACATCGGGACTTGGGGCGCCAAAACTATGGAAACGATGAGGCTCGGGGCACCGATGAAACATAAGACAGAGCTTCCGATCGGCGACTCCGACAACAAAGTTAAAAGGTTTCGGGCGGATTGGACAAGGCTGGGCACTTCAGTTAAACGCTGATACACTGACTGTTGACGTCAATTTCACAGTGAACCAGCAGTGGGAATGATCATCAACCACTTCAATCATTAAAAGATCGTTCAGTGAACTAGATCTTCACAGTAAATAAACAAATAGTTAGCAAGGGTTTGAATCCCTAATGAGGAAAAACTATCCCTTTCAATTATTTTTTGTGTAAACAAATCTGATTTTTAGGATCTGTAAATTTTGTAAAAGGCTATAAATCCCATGATTATTTTATGAATAAAGGTTTGACTCTGGGGATTTATGAGCCTGTTCCATTATCAAGTGTCTCATCTGGTTTACTCTAAGTATAAGCTCTTTTGTTGTGATTTGTTTAGCCATCTCTTTCTTTACTGTGTTTATTGCCTAAATGTACATTTAGGTAATTTTTAGATTTATTAAAGGGATGATAGTTGTCATCCTATTGGTTATTATGTGTGTAAGTCTGCCAGCCTGGTGAGTTCTCCATCCCTGCACCTTTTTGTTAAACTACTGAACAAGTTGTAAATAAAAGCCTTGTGATTGAGTGAGCTTCATGCATGTCTTGAGAGTGAGAGGTTATATAGGTTATCCGGCTTGATCCAATTTAGAAAAACCCTAAAAACAGTTTAAGTTACCAGGCATCCTCGAGCTACAACCTAGAGGAGTTTCCTGGAGTGATAACAAAGTGGCGCCATTGCCGGGGACAGGAGATTGAAGCTCAGCTTCCTTGGGAGACGACATAGATGCATGCTTTGATGATAGACAAGGCTTGGACATTATTATGGTTGTAATCATCTATCTGGCAACTCCATTGATAAAAGGAGGCTTCAAGAAGACCAAGTACCAGAGCAAACCCAAAGGGGCCACCAACAACACCAATTTCAAATCCAAAAGAAATTTTGAGGAAAGCTAGGGCTTCGCTAAGATAGTCCAGCAGTGCTGCACAAAAAGCTACATCAGGTATTTCAGGAAATATTTTTGCTGATTTTTCTTTTGCTGAAACTGTTAATTTCGAGGAATTTTTAGATATATCATAAAAATCTAGGGCTTGGGCATATTCAAGCATTGTTGCTTGTGAAGATCCAATCCTTGGTGACTCCACTGGGATAAGTATACCACTGCCTTCTCAGCAAATATCCCCATCAGTGCTGCCTTCCACATCCCTGTCCATACCCATTTCCAAGATGGTTGCCCCTCCATTGTCCAAGATGGAAAGAATCCTAGTAGCTAGGTATGCACCCCTAGTTTTGCCAAATCCTCCCGCATCCATGCCTACTGGGGATTATCAAAAGTATATGCCTAAGTTTACAGGGGAATGGGACGTCACTGCTGAAGAACATCTAGAGGCTTTTTACAGCTATGCCAAAAATATTAACATAGAACAAGCAGATGTATGGACCAGAGTTTTTGTGCAAAGCTTAGATGGCCAGGCTAGGAAGTGGTTTAAGGAACTACCCGCTGGGTCAGTAGCAGGCATAGAAGCCCTAGATGATGTTTTACTAAAGCATTGGGGAGAGCGGAGAGACCACCTCTAATATATCACAGAATTCAGCATCCTGAGAAGAGAAAATGGTGAGTCTGTCTCCAAATTTACAAGGAGATTCAACGACATGTACAACAAGATCCCCACTGAGATTAATCCCACCGGTGCCTCAGCTATGAGAACCTATGCGAATGCCTTTGACTCTGACTTCTGCCTACTTTTCAGAGAAAGGAGGTCTGCCTCCTTATGACTCATGCAGGATGCTGCCCTAGAGGTAGAATCAAACATTTTGGCATCTCAAAAGGTCAAAGGGAAGGTAGACAGGAGAAGGCGGCCAGCAGACTATAATGGGGCTTCTGCATTAGAGAACAAGATTGACAAGATGACCAAACTTTTAGATAACTTGACTGCTGAAATGTCTAAATTGAGGGGCCAAGGACATCTGTCAATGAGGGGTATAGGGCCAAATGATTTTGCCCCTAGAAACCTAAATTTCATTCCTTATAGAAGAGGAAACCCCCCTGTTCAGATTCTCAGAAGGGAGAGAAATCAAGGGGAAGACTAGAGGATAAGAGATCCATTTCAAAATGCTGTATTAGAAGAAGAGCCATAATTGATTGAAGATGAAGGAGAAGCTGAAGACAATATCCACTGCATGGAGGATGAGGTGGCTATTCTTTTCTGACACAGACAGAATATGAGGAAGCCCTGATTGCTGAGCAGATCACCGAAGAGGCTGTCTACCAGGATGATGATCAGGGAGGTTACCAACTGAGGTCTAGGTTGGTTGCTCCCCTCAAGAAGAATGCTGTTCCTATCAAGCAGTCTGTTGCACCTGCTAGAAAGGTTGCTGTTTTACCAAAGAAAGTAGTTGTCCCATCCAAAACATTGCATAAACCAACACCTTCAACCACACCTGATTAAGTCCAACTCAAACCTATAGCTCATGAGGTAAGATTTCCAGATAAGCTGCATTATTCTTTCAACCTTGAGTCTAAAATTCAAAAATTGAAAATCTCGTTCCCTCTAATCGAGTTGATGAAGAACGATGCATTTAAAACCTCCATTCTAAATTCCCTTCAGCCCAAGGTGCACATTGACACTGACTTCATGAACCTGCAAGATGACAAGCCTGTTGTAACATTGGGCCCCTTGATTGATGACCTAAAGGACTCCTACCCACCATTCTATATATCCTTGAACATCGATGATAAAATCCTCCATAACTGTCTGTTGGATTCGTGAGCCTCTCATAACCTAATGTCAAAAGTTGTGATGGATGAGATCAGCCTCGACATTACCAAGCCCTACCATGATTTATTCTCTTTTGACTCCAGGAAGGTAAAATGCTTGGGCCTCATCAAAGATCTTACTGTAAACTTAACCCAGCTGCCTCCGAAAAGCGTAATGATGGACATTGTAGTGGTCGATATTCCCCCAAAATTCGGCCTCTTGCTGTCCCGGTCGTGGACCAAAATATTAGGTGGCACCCTCCAGATGGATCTCACATATGCTACCATTCCCATGTTAGGAGGGGAAACAAAGCGGCTGTACAGAGAAAATCAGCTAGCATACATCATAAGCAAAGAGAGCCTCTCAGTGAATCACCCAATTTACGCCGTGGAAAACGATTTCAGATCCTGTATTTTGCAAATTGATGATAATCAACAGACGTCGGTTCAGCTCACTGAGCCCACTCGTTCGCGGCCAGAAGAAATCACAACAGCGATCTGGACCATGTATTTCGATGGGGCAAGCGCTCAGAACTTAGCGAAAGCAGGTATAGTCTTGATCTTCCCAGCTAACGAGAACATTCACTTATCTTATCAGCTCGATTTCAAGACCACAAACAACATAATAGAATATGAAGCCTTGCTGCTAGGATTTAAAGCGGCCAAGGAGATGGGGATCATGTGCGTGAAGATTTTTGGGGACGTAGAACTCATCATACAATAGGTCATCAACACTTTTCAGACAAAAAATATCAGACTGAAGGCCTACAGGGACGAGGTATGGAAACTGAGAGAGTCATTTATGTTTTTTGAACTGTCGTATGTTCCTAGGGATTTGAATCACCTGGCTGACTCCCTGGCTGTCTCTGCAAGTCTGTTTGTTCCTCCTTTACCCCCTAGGCTCAGCTATGATGTTCAGGTCAAGTACAGACCCTCTCTTCCAGACAATGTAAAATTTTGGAGGGTGTTTGAAAATGATGGGGAGCTTAGTAAATTCCTTCAGTTAGTGGATGAATTCTCTGACATACACATAGACAAGGAAAACCTTAACCTGGAGGAATCCAAGTAGCTCAAGATAAAAGATAAAGTGACTGAGCACGATATTGTCCAATTGCCCAACAACCACATACCCCGAGGTCTAGTACCATTGGAAGAACTGTTTGACCACAATGACATCCCTTGCAAGACTGCCAAAAGGGAGATAGATCCTGCCATCCAAGAGCTGAACATAGGCAGCCAAAGCCATCCAAAACTGATAAATCTATCCACTAGGATGACTGCTGAACAAAAGTTTGAATATTGCAGCTTGATAAAAGAGTTTGCTGATGTCTTTGCATGGGAGTATAGTGACCTAAAAACGTATGACACCAACATCATCCAGCACATGATTCCTTTGGAGAAGGACACCATTCCTTTCAAATAGAAGCTGAGACCCATCAGCCCCCTTCTATTACCAGTGATTGAGAAAGAGATCCACAAGCTCCTCAAAGCCAAGATCATAATCCCCATCCAATATTCCAAGTGGATTGCAAATCTAGTAGTGGTGAGAAAGAAAAATGGAGAAATCAGGTTGTGTGTGGATTTTAGAAACCTGAACAAGTGTTCCAAAAAGGACAACTATCCACTACCCAAGATGGAACATCTGGTGCAGAGAGTCTCGGGGGCCATGGTCATGTCCTTCCTTGATGGCTACTCTGGATACAACCAAGTTGTTGTGCACCCAGATGACCAAGAGAATATTGCCTTTACCACTCCCTGGGGCACCTTCATGTATGCTAAAATGCTATTTGGGCTAATGAATGTTGGGGCTACATTTCAGAGAGCTATGGATCTAGCTTTTGTAGGGATAAAAGATAAATTTGTGCTGATATATTTGGATGACTTAACAGTTTACTCTCACAGCCATCATGATCACTTGCAACATTTAAGGAAGGTATTTCTGAAGTGCAAAAGGTATGGAATATCACTGAACCCCAAGAAGTCCTAGTTTGCACTCAATGAAGGGAATCTGCTAGGCCACATAGTCTCAGCTAAAGGTGTAAGATCAATCTGGTAAGAGTGGAGGCAATTCAGCAACTGTCAATACCAAGGTCAAAAAGAGACATTCAGTCCTTTTTAGGCAAGATAAACTTTGTTAGGAGATTCTTTCCAAATCTCTCTGAGCTGTTAAAGCACATAACAACCATGTTAAAAAAGGATGTAGAAATCAAGTGGACCGACCAGGCAAGAAATTATTTTAAAGATATTAAGAAATCCATCATGGAGGCCCCAACCCTAATTAGTCCCAACTACACCAAGAGTTTTTACATTTTTTCTTTTGCATCTTATGACACAGTGGCAGCTGTACTATTACAAAAGAATGATGAAGGTCTTGATCATCCAATTGCTTTCTTCTGCAGAACCCTGAGAGATGTTGAGCTGAAGTATGACCCAATTGAGAAGCAGGCTTATGCTCTCATAAAATCTTTGAAGAACTTCACAATCTACATTCTCCATGCAAAGGTCATTGCATATGTCCCTTCAGCTACAGTGAAGGATGTTTTGACTTAGCTTGACATTGATGGGAAGAGAGCTAAGTGGATTGCCAAACTCATTGAGTTTGATGTAGAAGTGAAACCCACCAAGCTGGTAAAGGGATTAGGCCTAGAAAAACTCATGGCCAAAGAAAACTGTGAGCTGATGGGAATAAATTTCACATGTGTCGGATCAGCAAAGGTACAGACTATGGTAGCAGCTGAAACAGAAGTAAACCAAGATCAAAATGACAGTCCACCAATAGTTGAGAACATATCTTCCTGTGAGTGGTACTCATGTATCATTAATTTTTTGCTTAAATTAAAAGTTTCTCCTGATCTCACTTCTAACCAAGCACGAGCTCTTAAGTTGAAATCTGTTAAGTTTTGCATAACTGACAAACTGATGTACTAGAGGGATCAGTCTAGGATTTTGTTAAGGTGTCTAGATAAAGAGGAAGCAGAGCAGGTCATGTATCACTTTCATTCCAGTACATGTGGAGGCCACCACTACTGGAAAACCACAGCCCACAAGATCTAAAAAGCGGGATACTATTGGCCAGCCCTCTTTGCTGATGTATGCACTTTTGTAGGGGCCTGTGACCAATGTCAGAGATTTGTAGGAAAGTAGCAGCTCAAATCCTTGCCCCTTAGGCCTGTTATAGTGAATGGGCCTTTCCAGCAATGGGGTCTGGATTTCATAGGTGAAATAAATCCATCTTCCAGTGGACAACATAAATGGATCTTAGTAGCCACTGACTACTTTACCAAATGGATAGAAGCAATACCCACCAGAAATGCCACTCATCAAGTCATCATGGGATTCTTATATGAGAACATCTTCAACAGGTTTGGTTGCCCAGTAAGGTTAGTAACTGATAATGCACAACCCTTTAAATCTGGGGCATTGGTTAAATTATGTGAATCAATGGGTATTCAACTAGTGGACTCCACATTCTATTACCCACAAGACAATGGCCTGGCTAAGTCATCCAACACAAGCTTAGTCCGGATCATTAGAAAATAGCTAGAGACAAATCATAAAAGTTGGGATTCAAAGCTTAAGTTTGCCTTATGGGCTGATAGGGTGATAGATAAAACATCCATATGGACTTCTCCATTTAAACTAGTTTATGGCATTGAGGCCATCTTTCCTATCCAGCTCATCCTTCCAGTGGCAAAGTTCTTTCAAGAAGAGGAAGATGAACCAAATGATATGATGAGAAGGATGATGGATTTGGTGGAGTTACAACAGATCAGGGAGCAAGTGGTAGGACAATCAGAGGCTCATCAATAGAGGATAAAGGGCATGTTTGACAAAAGAGCAAAGGCAGAAAACTTCCAGGTCGGAGATTGCGTCCTCAAGTGGGATGCTGTCAGATAGGACAAGGGGAAACATGGAAAATTTGACTCTTTATGGATTGGCCCTTTTGTCATAGACCAGGTATATGAAAATAACACCTTCAAATTGCAGAATCTAGAAGGTGAAGAGGTATTCGATGGCCCAGTAAATGGGCAGTTCCTAAAACTCTATTTTATTTGAGGCTCTGAGGCCTTATGATTGTAAATTAGTATATAGTAGGTTGTTTTGCTTTCAGAATAAGACTCCATGCCCAATGGAACAATAAAGAATAGTGTTAAGTTACTTAGTTACTTTCAGGGCAAGGAAATTTGTTCTGGGGTTCTTGGGACCTCACAGGGAGGTTCCCATCCTCGAGTAGGAGCCAGATGTTATCTCCCAACATAAAATAGATTTATTTTTGATAGTATGAATAATTTAAATGATGCAATGAAGGATATGAAGATCACTAACAATTTTGAAGACCTCCATTTTTTATGCAAATTTCACAAAGTTGTGACTTCGGTGGCTTGGGTGAGGATCATAACATCTCATTAGCCATCGAAAGGTGGAAGATAAATAACAGCTAGAAGACCCCTTCAACAGTCAAGCATATTGCTAAAATTTTCATTGCCATCGGAGCGTTTTCTAACAGCAATCGAAGGTTTTAAAGGCTATAGATCAGCGAGCTAGTTCCCAAAGGCATCGCAACTGCAGAGAAAATAATTATTAAAGGCTCCGATGGTGAGAGGTTTTGAGCACCGATGAAATCAGTTCAGGACTTAAAAAATTTAAAAGCATCGGCGGGATAGTCCACTACAGCACCGAAATGGAGGAAGACTTACAGACTACGGCTTCCGCGAGAAGAGGAAATTATCGGCGTCAGAGGTGCTAAAGACTAACTGGTAGTAAAATAGTCCACTGAGTAGCCGCAACAATGGAAGAAAATTAAACTACGGGGTTCACGAGTAGATGAAAATTCGGCATCGAAACTCGGAATCACCAGCCGTTGGCAAGATAATGAAATGGGGAGCCGCAACGGTGGAAGAAAAACAGAATAAGGTTTCTGATCGATGACAAGAATCATTCCGATAGTGCAACAATAGAAGACCATCGTTGATTGAAAGACATACAAACTAATCGTCGGTGAGTTAGTCTACTAAAGAGCCACAACGACGGAAAAAAAAGAGACAAACTAAGGCCTTCACGATCAGATGAAAATTTCAGCGATCGGAGGAACTGAAGACTACGTAGCGGCAGCGTCTAGGAAAAAGGTTCTGATACATGAGCTATCACAGCTCTCGATCATCGATGAGCTAAAGGTGGAGAGTGGTACCGTAGAGACTTAGAGCGGCGACAAGCTAAAAGAAAAATCCCCAGATCGACGATAACGGAGGTAAGGTTGTAAACTGCGGAAACATTGGGACTTGGAGCACCGAAACTGCGGCCACGTTCAGATAAAAGTCTCTGATGAATTTTATTACCACTCCCGATCATCGATGAAGAAGCCGTCGCGATGCTGGTGATCTAAGGAGACGACACTGCGGCAAGGATGAGACTTGGGGCGTCGATAAAACAGAAGAAAAAGCTTCCGATCAGTGACTGCGGTGGTAAACAATGAAAACATCGGGACTTGGGGTGCTGAAACTGTGGAAACGATGAGACTTGGGCACCGATGAAACAGAAGACAGAGCTTCCGATTGGCGACTACGGCAACAAAGTTAAAAGGTTTCGGGCGGATTGGACAAGGTTGGGCACTTTAGTTAAACACTAATACACTGACTGTTGATGACAATTTCACAGTGAACCAGCAGTGGGAATGATTAGCGACCACTTCAATCATTAAAAGATCATTCAGTGAACTGGATCTTCACAGTAAATAAACAAATAGTTAGCAAGGGTTTGAAGCCCTAATGAGGAAAAACTATCACTTTCAATTATTTTTTGTGTAAACAGATCTTATTTTCAGGATTTGTAAATTTTGTAAAAGGCTATAAAGCCCATGATTATTTTATGAAAAAAGGTTCAACTCCGGGGATTTATGAGCCTGTTCCATTATCAAGCGTCTCATCTAGTTTACTCTAAGTATAAGCTCTTTTGTTGTGATTTGTTCAGCGATCTCTTTCTTTACTGTGTTTATTGCCTGAATGTACNTGTCATCCTATTGGTTATTTAGTGATATTTGATTTATAAACACCATCCTCAGCAGGATTTAGCCATTTATATGCATGTGTTATGTGTGTAAGTCTGCCAGCTTGGGGAGTTGTCCATCCCTGCACCTTTTTGTCAAACTACTGAACAAGTTGTCCATCCATCCTATTGGATATGATAAGGAAGTGACCTTCCATATTCCATATTATTCTAGACCAATGTAGTTTTAGAGTTCTTGATTTATTCAAGATGATTCCTCTTCACATGTTGTAGTTGAACATCAATGCCAGCATTGTAAGTGAATTGGCCACATATAAGAGCAATGATTTGATCTCCATCCTTGTCAGCGGAAAGCATAATCATTTTTCAGATAGATCCATGACATTAAAAAAAACTAGAAGATTGAAGATACAATATGGGTGGGCCGATTCTTGGCAATGGTCAACAACAACCAAGAAGATATATCATTCATATCACAAAACCTAGTCTCGAGTTCTGACACAACTTGCGACAATTTTTTTTCCTACTACTCATTTTGTACTTGATAGGGGGGAATATGACAAATTGATAGTCAGGGTTCAAGTTTCAAATCCATATCAATTTGACAACAAACCATCATGACATTATTCAATTCCAAGTCAAGTGGGCCTAATCCACATCCATCTCCAATTGCTGGGTTCAGTGCTGTAGACACAAGACAAAAAGAGAGCCATGTTCCAAACCATTCATTAAATTGTTGTATTATATGTCTAGTATTGACACTCATAACCACCATGATATTTTCTAATCCTCACTCCGTTTTTGACAAGGGGGGATTATGGATCATCAAGAACAAGCGAGCGAGAATGAGTAAGTCAGAACAAGCAAGCATGAACTAGAGCTAAAGACATAGCTAGAACCTTGTTCTAGTTGTCAGAGCCTTGAGCTAGAGACACCTAGCAGAGTCAGAGCTACAACTAGAGATAGAGTTAGAGCCATGTTCCACTAATCTTGATTTGGTTTTTGGCCAGCCTAAAACCACCCATTTGGTAGAAGAAATCAGCCTCATATTGCTTATGCTAGACATTAGTTTATGATGGTCCTTAAACCACCATTTTCTAGAAGGAAACACTAAGCCGGAGCCAAGTTCCATATATAACTATTGAGATAGAACCAAAGTAAGTGCTAAGTTCTAAAGGGGACCACTCATCCAGAACCAAAGTTATCACCAAGTTCCAGAGTTTTTGGTCAGCCTAAACCACCCACTTAGTAGAAGACACCAATTTTTGTTGCTTATGCTAGCCTTTTTGGTTTATGGTTAGCCAAAAACCACCAATTCAAAGAGCACTTATATTTAGAAGAAGACATCGTCTTCTTCTAGCTTACTTGTCTAATTCTCATTGTCACGTTGGAGATGTTTAGCCTTTGGCAACTATCCACTTCCAGTTTTTTAGCTCTCTTTTCTTGGACTCGCACGTATCCTTTCGAATTAAACAGGGGATGTTGGAAACATTATTATGTATGGGATAACTATTGTATTTTGGTATTATTATGCACATTCATTCCAAAATTGACATGTGAATGTGAACAATCATTAGGAGTGCACGAGACACCTTGGGAATATGATCCCAAGGGTCATCTCAATGTATTTATATGTACGCTTGTTAATGAGAAGAATGCAACTCACGCTTATCATATCTCATGTATTTGGCTTGTTCAATTAATTGATTGTTTGCCCTATTGGGCATCCCAATATTGCTAGTAATATTTGTCTATGATCTTTTAGGTGATTAATTTCTTAATCTTTTTCTAGTAATTTCTTGTCAATCGAGATCTTGAATTTCTTGTTCTAATATTTCCTCATTTTGTTTTCATTTCACTTGTTCATTATCTAGTTTCTTAATTTGCAATATAAATTTATATGTTCATACATTGCATACAAATTGCTTTACAATGCAAAATTGTTTACAATTATAACAAACGATGATTTTTTATTTTTAAAAAATTGAGAGACTCAAACTCCATTGCATAACAAGGACATTAGTCTAAAAGAATGGATCATATATGAAATTCATATCCAATATCAACTTAGAAATATCTTCATAAATTAAAAAAAAAACATATCTTTAATAAACTACCTCTTCTTTCATATTTATAGAAAAGGGTTTATACTTTGCACCATTTTTTGAATTGAACTATGTAAAGCCTAATAGTCCCAATTTCAATTTCTTGAGTGAATAGTGGCCACCCCTCATTAAGGGTCTAGTATTAAGCTCATTTAAAAAAAAATAGTTTAATATTTTTTTTTTTTAAATTTTGGGACTTTATGACTCCTTTATAAAGAACCCTTAGCTCTTCACTTTCGATTTCCCTTTTGTGACCACTTTTTTATCGTTAAATATTTAAAATGATATTACTATTAATATCCTTTCCTTCCATGGTTGCATTTGTTTCGGGAATGTCGGCATTCGTGGCGGCTTATGGGATTTTGGAAAATGATTGGCTATTTCTTGGCGATAATGGGACACTTGGTACACAAATCATGTGCTAGAGAGGTTAATGTGGAATCCATATATGTTTGAAAACAAGACTTTCGACCATGTACTCGTTTTTCTCTTCTAAATAATGAGTTTTATAAATTTACAACTTTTTTAATTCTACAAATAGGTGTTATTCTTTCCACTTTTGGGAATGGAGGTTGATCTCAAGAATCTAAAAAATTCATAAAGATTCATAGTAGTTGTCGTTATTTAAGAATCTTAACTGACAACAAAATTTTAGTACACACTAATTTTTAATGGGTTAAGCAGAAACGATTCTAGTGTGAATCTGTGGTTAGTTACCCATATCACCATTCATCGCATAACTACTTCCCTAGGAGGATCATTTATTTTCTACTACCGTTGCATGGGAAAGCCTACAAAAATCTATAAGTGATAGATAGCCAAGGGAATTAATTCCTCGTAGCTACAAAGGACAAACCATTGGCAGTGATGGCCAAGAAGCAACAACCGACGATGGTGGTGAGGGAAAAACCACCATTGAAGACGCTTCCTTGTTCGTGGAAATGAGCATCAATCAATGCAAATATTTGAAATGTGATCATTGGAGTCAAGGTGGTGCACTTGCCGGTAATTTTCATTCTTCACTTATAGTTATAACAAAGATTTGTGAGATTTTATGAGAGACCGAGAACATCCATGCAATTTTTTTTTTCAAATTGCTGCAAAATTAACTTAATAATGTCTTCCAATAACGCGATCAATGAAGTCAAGATGATGCCTCTGGTGGTATATTTCAGTCTTTACTTTATCGTAATAGAGGTTTGTGATATTTTTATCATAGACCTAGAAATTTGATGCAAATATTTGTTTTTACATCGATGCAAAATTAACTTATCTTGATGATATTTGTTCTTACATTTTCTCTCTCAATATCGATGGGCATTCATACTTTCAGACTTTCTCCCTGGGAAAAAAATAGAAATTCCATTGTGTAATTATTTCCAACCACTTAATGGTCGGTGGTCTATCGACGCTTATTAGCCACAAGTTAAGAGGCTTTGCTAGTTTATTGATGTTCTCCGATTGTTTGATTCTATTCTGTTTGGTAGTTTTCAACATCAATGTATTGGAAATATCTTCTAGAATTTTCACAATGTGATTTCATTATATACGCTATTTTTTTCCAAATACCATTATGTAGCTCTTTTTTTTCTAGGTAATTATGCTTTGTAAATACTTTTCTTCTTCAAATCTACAATGGATATAATTTTATTCTTAATGTAGTTACACGCTTTGAATTCTCAAGGGTTTATTTTTGTTTTATGCCATTACTGTTATCATTTTAGTGAAGGACTCGGGGTTCAAAGAAACTTTGAAAAATTAGTTTCCAAATGCCATTGGTTTTATTGCCAAGAAAAATAATTTTAGCAAAAAGTTTGGTAAGAAATGTGCATAAAAGGTAAATCAGGGTATGTCTGAAGGGGTGTGGCCAAATGCCAAATTAGGTTGGGTTTGAAGAGGCATGGCCAAAGGATGAGATCAAACAAAGTATGATAATAGAGTGTGGCAAAGAGCTCAATCATAAATAAATATTTGATACCAAATTAAATGAACAGAGTTCATTTCTCAAATATGAACACGATTCATTTATTGAATATCCAATTAAGAACTACAAAATTCTATAATCTATAAAGGACAAGCATATATAATAATTATGCAATGAATAAGAAATATAGGCTTCTAATGCCATGGGATGATATATTTATATATGTGACTAACCACCATGGTTATAGGGCATGCCTTTTGATTAGGATGTGCCCTTTCATTTATTATTAACTGTGGATTATTATTGTTATAATTATTTATTTGTTGATATTTATTTATAAATATTTATGTACATTGCAAATTTATTGATTCATCATTGTGTTTGCAGAAAATACAACTGCTAGCGCCTTTTCTACAATTGTCCTAGGTAAGAACTTCTTTAGATGGGTTTGACCATCATAAGAAATGAGATTTTAAATGACATTCAACTTCCAAATTGATTTCTACCACCACATATTGAGTTGTCCTTTGTAACTCTATATAATTTTTACTTCATACCCTAACCTTGCTATGTAGACTCCTAAGGCTTTATTCTTCAACTAAATAATTCCATATTCTTCTTCTTTATGCATGCATTATGCTTCAAGATGCGTATATATTGCTTCTATTCTTCCATTTCCCCTCATTGTTATTCTATTTTAGAGGTTGATTTCCAACCTTGACTCAGTATAGAACTAGGACTAGAATTAGTTGCATCAGCTAATCTATGTATCCCTTAGTTATATAGGACAATATTTGAGGGTCCTAAAACTTTGAAGTTTATTAAAAAACCCATTTAAGGATCCTCCTGTATTCTTACTATGTTTCCTTTACTTGCATTCCAAATCAACCACTTCCCAAGCAATGTAAATGCGTTTACTAGGGAATTATCAATAATAGATCCCCCTCCAAAGGCATTCTCTTCTTTTGTAACCTACCCTTTATTGATTCCATGTTTATGTACTTTTTGGTAGGATTAATTAATCCTCCCTTTACCCAGATAGTCTATTTGTTCATTTTTCCTAGCTTAGGAGGTCATCATCACCCACTAGTGCACGGGGGACACACCTAAGGGACATCTACCACTTACTGCACCTGATTGCATGAATTTAGTTTCCCTAGGGACCAATCTCTACATTATAGGAACCCACTCTGAGTGCCACTAGTAGTCACCTTTAGTTGTCTGTGATAGGTAGTCAGTCATGATCAATTGTGCTCCGATAACCACTAGTTAGTTCACCGGTAGTCATCCTAGCACCAATTTGCATGATTTAAGTGAGTGTGGCACCTTTTGTCCACCTACCTCATCATTTAACTGATTGTGAATTGAATTAGTTGTTCGGAGTTAAACTAGTGAGCTCCAGCTGTGATTATTTCCACGGTGACTTAGCTAACTAGTCAGTTTGAGTTGGTGAATTTGAATCTTATCCACATTATTCAAATTCTATTTATTGTATAACTATTGTATTACTGATTAATTAATGCATATTGATGTAATGATAATATATTCAATACTTATCCGATTTATATGAAATTTCTGTCATGAATCCGTTGTTCAGTTTACATGGATTTGATAATTCCATTGCATCCTTCTTTTTAGATAGCTCTCATTTTGGCTTATATATATATGGTTCATGAAATTTAACATGGTATCAGGGCCTATGTTCAGCCTAGCAACAAACCTCACAAACCTCCATGCTTGCACCATAAGTAGTTGAGTTTCCACATAACTCCTGGAATCTTAGCATTGCTCCCTCTGGATTCTATCTAGGGAAGTCTCTCCAAGTGTGATGGACTCATAAAAAGTGCTCATGTCGAGGTGGAGAGGGTTGAATTGAAAAATGTTTGTGAAATGAAGTTTTTTTTGTAGGTACCTAAGTAGATATTAAATATTTGTTGATCAACATATAGTGAAATGGAGAATTCAATTGCTCTTTCACCGAGGATCCTTACACCCTTCAATTATATTGATTGGAGGGCAGATATGAAGATATCCTTGCGTAACAAAGGCCTATATAGGATGACAATGGGAAGAGAAGTCGAGCCCCAATAGTATGTTGAGAAATTTAAGTTTCTGAATAGGCTAGATGAAGCCTTCGACTTCATGTGCATCCACATCTCCATGGAGATGTTTTCCCACCTTGAGGGACTCAGAACTACAAAGGAAGTATGGGACAAGCTTGAATATTTGTTTGGAAAACAAGGTGATCTAAGAAGCCATATTATGGAGAATGACATCATTGCACTCTATCCCACCAACTTCAAGACAATTCAACAGTTCTTCTTGAAATACAAATCCCTAGTATTGTAATGCAAGAAATGTGGGATAGAGAGGAAGGATGAGTAGCTTGTGCTGTCAATTCTGAGAAAGTATGGCTTAGAATTCTCAGTATTTGTATCTACATTCCACTCTGGAAGAGTATCCATCCCAAATTGGAAAATGCTTTCTCTAGATGCATTTGCAGAGTCATTAATCTAGGAGCAAGACAAATTAATTCAAATGGGAGTGCTCAATGCCTCCAAGAATCAGGCCCTCTTAGCTAGAGACTCTATGAATGTGCAAGATAAAGGGAAGAAAAAAAGAAAGGAGAATAAAAATGTTGATTCAAATCCAAAGGAGAAGCATATCCATTCCAATAGATCCTTAGGTTCCAAGAAGAATAAGAACAAGAATTTTGAGAAAGATAAATGCTCCTACTATATGAGAGGATTTCATCTAGAGAGTAAGTGCATGAATAAGACCATTGATTAGCTGTCAAATCTCCTTGAACAAAAAAACATTTCCCTTCCACAAGGCGCAAAGAAGTCTGAATATGAACACCAGATAGAAGAACATGAGAGATTCCATGCCTTGAAAGCAAGCTTCACTTGGTCAAAGGACTATCTGATTGATTCGGGAGCATCCAACCACATGGTTTCTTCCAAAGAATCCTTCACCTATTTAGATCTCTCAGGATGACCTAGCATTCATATGGGGGATTATTCATAGATCTCAGTTATAGGGAGAGGCTACCTTAAAATCCAACATGGAGAGTTCAAAAATGTGTTCTATGTGTCCTCTATTGCAGCAAATTTGTTACATATATCTCAGATGACACATACTAACCCACCAAAGCAAGTGGTATTTTGGTCCCGACTTAGTGGATATCTCAGTATCTCAAGTGGGAAGATTATAGCAAAGGGTGTTGCAATCCATGCCTCCAAAGTATATGCATTCACACACTTTATGCCATACTAAGATCCAGTACAATATCAACTATCATTCGAAGCAGATGAAGGTATAAAATCTCCTTTATTTCCATTTGTAGATATAGATTTATTGTCTAATGTTTCATATCCAGAAGATGAGGAAGAATATCAGCATGATCTTGATATTGATATTAAACCTCAAGAAGATCTAGATCTAGATCCAATATCTATTCCAACTTAAAAGCCCAAATGGGCCCAAAATCTCATTAAAGCAGCTGGGGATGTTGTTGGGGATCCATATGATAGAAGAAGGATGAGGTCCCAGTATCAGAATGAACATGTTGCACTCTCCCATTTATATCCACTTCTCCTAGAGAGATGTTTCATGATGACGATATTAGATCTTCAATCATTCAGAGAGGCTTGGAATGATCCAAGATGGCAAGCATCTATGGATGATGAATTTGATTTGATACAAGACAACAAAATTTGGGAGCTTGTCACCTTGCCTCCTGTGAGGAAGTTAGTCCAGTGAAAATGGGACTACAAGACTAAGCTAACATTTGATGGAACCACAACCAAGTACAAGGCTCTGTTGGTGGAAAAAGGATACTCACAAGTCCATGGGCTGGACTACAATCAGACATTCACTCTAGTAGCAAGAATGGACTCCATTAGATTAGTCTTGGAAGTTACACCTTCAAAGAGGTGGGAGGTACATCACATGGATGTGAAGAGTGCCTTCCTCCATGGTGACCTGAAAGAGGAGATCTACATGAAACAAGTTGAGGGGTATATTGAAGATTCATCTTTAGCCTGCAAATTGAGTAAATCTCTCTATGGTCTCAAATAAGCCCCAAGGGCATGGTATTCCAAGATGGATGCCTTTCTCATGTCATAAAAATTTGAGAGATGCAGATTTGACTATAATGTCTACATGCAACAGAAAGAAGGCTCATTATTGCTGATTGTCCTATATGTGGATTACTTGTTCATTGCTATCAACTTTGTTGCTGGATTGAGAAGCATCAAGTTAAATTCGAGTAAAGCATTCACTATGACAGATCTAAGACTGTTGAGACAGTTCTTTAGTATTGAAGTAAGTCAGAAGCCTTCGGGAATCATGATTTCATAGTCTAGATACTCATCATATTTGCTTAAAAGATTCCACATGGAAGACTGTCAAGTAACTCCTTTTCCCTTCCTATCTAGCATCATGCTAGAAGAAGGTGGTTCTACACCATTGGTTAACAGCGGTCTTTTCAGACAACTCATTGGGGGCCTTCTATACCTCACACATTCGGGACCATATATATACTATGTTATGAGTGCTGCTTCTAGATACATGCAGGATCCACATGAGCTGCAATGGAAGGCAATGAAGCGCATCTTTCATTATGTGCATGGTACTAGAGACTATGGGATTCATTATACACTTGATGCATAGTTAGATCTCGTTGGATTCATAGATTCAGACTAGGATGGAGATGGGAATGATAGGAAATCCACTTCAGGTTCTGTGTTTATGTTGGGATCTGGGCCAATTTGTTGGTCCAGTAAGAAGCAAGCAACTCTTGCACTCTCCTTAGTAGAAGTAGAGTATAGGGGAGATGTGAATGCAACTATTCATGCAGTTTGTCTGCATGGCATCTTGACATAGTTTTGGATTCACACTTCACCTTCAGTAGACATCTATTGTGACAACCATAGCACCATAAAGATATCCAATGATCCAATTTAGAAGCAACGGGAAAAGCATATTGAAGTACACATGCATTACATTCGGGAACTAGAGCATGACAAGACTATCACACTACATTAATACCCTACAGAGGAGCAAATTGCAGATATTTTTACCAAGTCCTTCATTAAAAAGATATTTATTTACCTTAAATCTCTTCTCGGTGTAGAGGCTTGACTCATTATTCTTGATTACCTGCTTATTTTGAGGGGGGGGGGGGTTGCCCATGAGGTTTTCCCCATTTTCCTTGTTTATTAAGTAGTATTTGTTTTTCATTTAGAATGTATGGGTGAATTTTGGCCCAGTTTGTAGGGCCCAAGTTGTCCAAAGTTGGAATTAAGGGGTGGGGGGGTGTTAGGATTAGTTAATCCTCCCTTTGCCCACATAGTATATTTATTCATTTTTCCTAGCTTAGGAGGCCATCATCACCCACTAGTGCATGGGGGATACACCTAAGGGACATCTGCCACTCACTGTACCCAATTGCATGAGTTTATGAGTCCTAGTGACCAATCTCTATATTACAGGAACCCACTCCGAGTTCCACCAGCAGTCACCTTCAGTTGTTTGTGGTAGGTAGTCGGTCATGATTACTTATGCTCTGATAACCACCAGTTAGTTCATTTCCAGTCATCATAGCGCTAGTTTGCATTATTTAAGTGAGTGTGGCACCTTTTTCCCACCTACCTCATCAGTTAACTGATTGTGAATTGAATTAGTTGTTCGGAGTTAAACTAGTGAGCTTCAGCTGTGATTATTTCCACAGTGAGTTGGCTAACCAGTCAGTTTGAGTTGGTGAATTTGAATCTTATCCACATTATTCGAATTATATTTATTGTATAAGTATTGTAGTATTGATTAATTAATGAAGATTGATGTAATGATAATATGTGCAATACTTGTCTGATTTATGTCAGATTTTTGTCATGAATCCGTTGTTCATTTTACATTGATTTGATAATTCCACTACATCCTTCTTTTCAGATAGCTCTCATTTTGGCTTGTAGATCTATGGTTCATGAAATTTACCACTTTTTATTCATAACTTTTCCTGAAAGAATTTATATACATTAACCTCCGTAATATTTTTCTAGGCAAGGATTGCCTAAAAAAATATTATACTCTTTAAACACCAACTCATTCTCTTTAGGCCTTGTAATTTTTCTTCCATTTTACCAAAGGAATGCCTTCTTCATCTCTTATTCGTGTTCTTATAAAACTAAAGCACATTTTCCCTTTTTACTAGGTCCTTCTGGATAATGAATCCTCCTCAAAAGGTACTCTCTTCTTTTCTAACCATTCTATATTGATCTCATGCATTATAGTTTGCACTAGTAAATTTTCCCAAAGGATTTCAGTATACATTAACCTCTATAAGATTTATCTAGGCAAGGTTTTCTCAAGAAAATATTATTCTCTTTAAATTCCAACCTCCATCTTCTTCAGGCCTTGTAATTCTTATCCATTTTACAAAAGGAATGTCTTCTTCATCTATTTCCCATGTCCATATAGAACTAAAGCACATTTTCCTATTTTTTTCTAACATACCTTTATGAATACGAGCTATGGATAATCAACAAACTGTTGATGTATTTGTAACTTCGGAATGTGTTCATCTGTATATCTTATGTATTGTACCCCGATGTTTATTCCGGGAAGTGTCTGTAATGTATTTGAGTCATGTCATGCCCCGATGTTCCTATCAGGAGATTCAATAATGTAAACATGTCATATCAAGTCATTGTGGGTAACCCTCCTATTGATTAAGGGTTAAAGTCCCCGCAGTTGTGGGGCCCTAGGGTTATTAGACTCTCATAGAGAAGTAGGCCCTAGTGAATTATTGTCAAGTTGGGAATTAGTATAATTAAAGAGTGAGCCTCTCTATTTATCACACACTCACTCACACTCAGTTGTAGCACATAGCTGAGGGAGAAGAAATAGTTGGGACTAGAAAGAAAGAAACTACTGCTGTCGGGAGATCATCTTACTGTTTTTGGGGTTTTTCTTTTGGTGATGATTCTATCTCTGAGGAAGTTGTGGGGTTTTCTCCTTTATGGTTTCCCCAAGGAAAAACATTATGTTCATTGTCTCTTGTGTTTGATTGTTGTGCTTGTTATTCTCTCAGTTAAAAGCTCCTAATATAATGCTAGCTTGAATGATAAAAATCTAACATGGTATCAGAGCTAACTTAAGAAGAAGACACTATGCAGCTGTAGAAACTAGGGATTCCTACTTTTTGGATCTCTCTCCACAGATTTTCAGCAAAAGAAGGTTGGGCTGACTCTCCTCTCCAAGGCGCATCTTTCTGTCGAAGCAGAATCTGATTTTGAGCATTTTCAGTTTTTGACCCGACACTACTGCTGAAAATTAGGGCTTTCCACAGAAGTGGAATTTTTGAGTGAGCCCAGGCCTGGATTGATCTCCTCCTCAAAATCAAAGTTTAGAGATCAATATCAAAGCTTTTGGTTGGATGAAACTCCAGGAAAGTCAAACCCTAATCTGCTCCTGAACCAGCTATGCAGAAATTCAGCTCCAGATCCAGTTCCAACATCTTAACATGCTAAGATCTAAATATTTTGTATTTCCATTTGAGGCTCTCAATTAAGATGTCTCATCATACCAAGCTTGATGAAAAGATTGAGGGAGATGATAACTTCCGAGCTTGGAAGTATAGGATCTCCCTGGTCCTGGAAGAAAATGAGTTGGACTCCTACATCAATGAGGAGGTTCCAATTCCAGAGGGAGATGAGGCTAAGGCCTTACACAAAAATAAGTTGGTCATGGCTAAGAGGATTATTATTGATTCAATCAAGGATCACCTCATACCATAGGTTTCCTCCCTAAAGACACCTAAAGCTATGTTTGATGCCCTAACCAAATTGTTTGAAGGAAAGAACATAAACCAGAAGATGACTTTGAGGAACCGGTTGAAGAATGTGAAGATCCAGAATGCGGAGACCATACAATCATACTTCACAAGGGTCTCCCAGATCAAAGAACAGCTTGAAGCAGTGGATGAAGAAGTAGAGAATGCAAAGATTGTAATGACCACCTTGAATGGTCTCCCTAGCTCATGGGACTCCTTTATTCAAGGGATTTGTGCTAGAAAGAAGCTAATCAAATTTAGCAAACTATGGAATGCTCTCAAGAAGAAGATTGGATAGTAGCTCGAGAAGAAAAGATGGGAAGTGAATATCAAGATCTCACAGTACACTCCAAGAAAAGCAAAAGAAGTTCTCATCACCCCAGAGGTAAGCACTTCCATAAAAGTAACACTAGAAAAGATTTGTCTAAAATCAGATGTTATACATGTGATGAAGTAGAACACTATGCAAAAGATTTTCCTAAAAGCAAAAATAAGAAGAAGGGAAACAAGAGAAGACATCATGCTCATGTTGCAGAGGATGATGAACCTTCCACAAAGAGAATCAGACAAGAAAGTTATGATTCTTCAAGTGATGAGGAATATGTCTTGATTTCCGCTCTCACGGGAAACATCACACATGGAAGCGATGATTGGATTATAGACAGTGGGGCTTCCTAACATATGACAAGATTCAAAGAATCCTTTGTGAAACTATCAAAACATGAATCACCCCACAAGGTGAAACTTGGAGATTACTACCAGTATCCAATAAAAGGTAGTGGGGAATCCTCCTATAAGCTAGACTCTGGAAAGTCTATGGTGATGAAGGATGTATTATTTGTACCAAGACTAAAGAAGAACCTCCTCTCCATATCTGCATTGGATGCAAAAGGCATGAGGGTTGCATTTGTAGATGGCCAAGTTCTCATGTGGCCAAAGGGAAAGACTATTGATAATGCAGTAGTAATTGGGGAACAAGAGGGAGGTCTATACAAATTGAAGGGCCATCCAGAACAAGCCTTGCTCCATGAAATAGTAGAGCCAAATGAACTTTGGCATAGAAGGCTTGCACATGTGCGCTACAAAGCACTACCTCTTGCAAGCAAAGCTGTTGAAGGACTTCCAGAAATCCAGTCAAAACATGACAGTGTCTGGAAAGGATGTGTGAAAGGAAAGAACACAAAGAAGACATTTCCAAGTAGCGAGAGCAAGGCAAAAGGAATCTTGGAAATCATTCACTCTGATGTATGCGGTCCTATGTCATCCAGTTCATTAAGCGGGTATGTATACTATGTTTCTTTTATTGATGATTTTTCTAGGAAGACATGGATATACTTCTTGAAGAACAAAGATAAAGTATTCAACAAGTTCAAGGAATTCAAAGCCTTGATCGAGAACTATACAAAAAATAAGATCAAAACCTTTTAAACAAATAATGGTGGAGAATTCACATCAAATGAATTCAAAGCATTATACAAAGATTCAGGGATTAAGAGGGAGTTAACTACTCCATATAATCCACAACAAAATGGGGTTGCTGAAAGGAAGAATAGAATGATCATGGAAGCAGCAAGGGCCATTCTTCATGATCAAGATCTTCCCATGCATCTATGGGCAGAAGTTGCCAAAACTGCGGTATATGTACAGAATCGTACTCCACACAGAGTACTTGAGAACAAGACCCCTGAAGAAGTCTTCTCTGACAAAAAACCAGAAGTCAGCCATCTCAGAATATTTGGCTGCCCAGTATACATACATAGTCCAAAAGAAAAGAGGACAAAGGTAGATCCTTCAGGAAGGAAGGGTGTATTTGTGGGATACTCTGAAAGCTCGAAGGCTTACAGAATATACTTCCCAGGATTCAAGAAGATTGACATCAGTAGTGACGTAACATTTGACGAATATTCAGCTTACAACAAATCTAGAAAGAGACATGCTGAAGAACCTGAAGAAACAGAAGCACCCAGAATTCATGACAAAACCATGAACAAAGAAATTCAAGAAGAAGAATGAGAATTAGAAGAACCTCAAGAACTTGTAGATCCACCTTAGGAGAAGAATCCTCATAAGAGGAAACCTGCTTGGGTACGAGAAACTATACAAGGTGCAGAAAGATACGGGGCTCCAAAAGAAAATCACAAAGAAAGAAAAAGGACCAGGTCTTGCTTTGGGTATGTAGCCTTATTATGTGACTTCATCGATAAAGAACCTTCCAACTATGAAGAAGCGACAGAAAGGAAAGAATGGAAGGATGCTATGATCGAAGAGTATCAATCGATCATGAAGAATGATGTCTGGGATATTGTCCTAAGACCAGAAGGGAAGTCTGTTGTAACTTCCAAATGGATCTACAAGATCAAGCATGTTGCAGATGGTAGCATAGAGAAATATAAAGCAATATTTGTGTCTCGTGGCTTCTCCTGGAAAGAAGGAATAGATTATGAAGAAAATTTTGCACCTGTAGCCAGATACACTTCCATCAGATCAGTACTTGCTTTGGTTGCAGTGATGAAATGGAAGATACACCAGTTGGATTTCAAGACCGATTTCTTGAATGGTGTAGTGGAATAGGAAGTGTATGTGGATCAACCACTCGGTTTTGAGACACATGATAGGGAATCTGATGTGTGTAAATTGAAGAAAGCCCTGTATGGTTTGAAACAAGCACCCAGGACATGGTACAACAGAATTGACAATTTTCTATCCAGTTTGGGCTTTACCAAGAGTAAAGAAGATTCTAACCTTTACTACAAGGTTGAAGATGGTAACCTAGTGATACTCCTACTGTATGTAGATGATCTGTTTGTAACAGGTATGGATGGGTTGATTACTGATACGAAGAGGAAGCTTGCTATCGAGTTTGAAATGAAAGACTTGGGTATGATGCACTATTTTCTAGGCATGGAGGTGTGGTAGAATGCAAATGGAATATTCCTCGGACAAGGGAAGTATGCATTAGAGATCTTGAAGAGATTCAGGATGATGGACTGCAAGGCCATGACCACACCTATGGCATCAAACCTGAAGCTATTGAGCGATGCTTCATCGGAATTAGTTGATGCTATGATGTATCGTTAGATGATTGGGTCCTTGATGTACGTGACGAATACAAGACTGGATATTTGCTTTGCTGTGAACACCTTGAGCTAGTTCCTGACAGATCCGAGACATGTTCACTTGATTGTTGCAAAGCATATTCTGAGGTACCTGAGGGGTACAGTTGATTATGGGCTCAAATATGAGGCGAATCAGAAGATTAACCTGGAGGGTTATGTTGATTCAGATTGGGCAGGCAATGCCATCGATAGGAAGAGCACTTCAGGGTGCTACTTCAGTATGGGATCAGGTGTGATCTCTTGGTTTAGTAGGAAATAGTCTTGCGTGGCACTGATTACAGCTCAAGCAGAGTATGTCGCAGCTTGTTCATCTAGTTGTGAGGCAGTACGGTTGAGGAAGCTACTGTTTTATTTATTTGATCTCCAACTGGATGCTACTTGTATATATTGTGACAACCAGAGTTGTGTGAAGTTGTCGGAGAACCTGGTGTTCCATGACAAGTCGAAGCATATCGAGATCAAGTATCACTATATCAGGGATATGGTGTAGAGAGGAGTAGTGAAGCTCCATTATGTTCCGATGGATGAACAGATAGCTAATGTGTTGATGAAACCATTGGCCAGAGTGAAGTTTGAGTACTTCAGGGAGAAGCTTGGTGTTCTCTAGATCGAGGTTTCCCCCAAGGGGAAGTGATGAGTCTGTGAGACATTTTGACATGTCGAGAGGATTGGTTCCTTCCATGGTTAGATGTAAGGGCTGAGCCATTCTGTCATGGTGAGAGGATTGGTTCCTTCCATGTCAGATATGAGTGCTAAGCCATTCTGATGTGACTGTAGGATTGCTTCCTGGAGGCACCTGGTCACATCAGAGTACCTTGTACTTGGTACCAACCTACCTTGTCACATGCCTTAGATATATCTAGTTTCATCACCATTGTAAGAAATTTCCTCCCTTTATTTTATGTAAACATTACCACGTGTGTCCCCACTACGTCATGGGTTTGCCAATTATGTAAAAATCCAAATTGTTCTTTTGATACAATATCAGAAGATATACCCTTGAGTTTGTTATCTAGTATTGTTGTAAGGATTTTATATTGAATTAAAAAATGGAATCAACCTATAATAATCACAATTTTATAGGTCATTCTTCTTAGGAATCAAGGCTATGAATGTTGCATTCAGAGCCCTTAACTATTTCCTTGGAGTTCTTGATTCTTCTATGAATCTTACCAAATTTAGAGCCCTTAAGCATTTCCTCGGGGTTCTTGCTTCTTCTATCAATATTAACAAATTTAGAGCCCTTAAGCATTTCCTTGGAGTTCTTTATTTTTGTATCAATCAACAACTCTTCCTAAAAAAAACCCATAGAAACCCATTTAAAATTCAACTGCCCATCCATCGAGGCCTAAAATCTTAGATTTTTGTAAAGAAAGTAATATTGATTTTAATTCCTCTTTTGATACTTTTGCATCTAAATCATTATTATGTTGATCATAAATCGACCTTGGGAATAAGGAATATACTTTTAGAATCTCTACTATGGTTGACCTTGGAGGCTCTTAAAAAAAGCTTTTGAAATTATTTTCTCCTACAATTTCCATGAATTATCTAACCTTAAAGCCTTCCTTCTTGCTTATCTCACAAACACCGCTTATACTATTCCCATGTTTTGCATAATTTTGGAATAATTTCTATTTTCATCACCTTCTTCCAACTAGATAACCCTTGTTTTCAACCTCCTCTCCAATTCCTCTTGTTCCACAATGTCCTTTTTACTCCCATTAGCAACTTGAATTAGATTTTTATTCATTTGTAAAAATGAATCCTTTATTCATTTCAAACATTAGTTTGATTTGTTTTTCTACTTCTAACAACTCTTTTTTGGTATTATATGCTTTTAACTTTCCCCATTCTACTACTTTGTTCTTAACATTTTTCAAGCCTTTTGCAAATTGAAACACAATTTACTCTCTTGATTTTGGTGTAAATTTCTTCCAATTTTGAAGGACCAGGATACTAAAACCTTCTTCATAAACCCAGGATGATTGAATTTAAAGTGACAAGAAGGTTTATGATCTTCTTTATCCATTTGAAGCAAACTAGGTAGATTATTTGAGGGACCTCCTTCCTTTACCCATGATTTTAATCCGTCTTCTTCTTCTAGAATTTTTTAACAATCATGGAACTTAATATGAAATGGATCATTATATATTTTTTCACCTATTTTTGTACTTTCAATTGGAAAAATTGGATCTATTGGCTTGTAAGGCCATTTTATGGGCAAGCTCCACTTTGGTGATTTGAGGTTTAGAACCTTCCGAAGGCCATTTGATGCCTTAAATGACCATTTTTTGTGTCAAAGTTTTGTAAGATTAAATTACAACCTCTTGATGTTGTTATACACATTGAGATATTTCCAACAACACAAAAGTCACCTCAACTGAAGTTGATATAAAAAAATTTATGCCTCTTACAAGTTTACTTATCTTATTGATAAACATGGTACCGAGTGAAAGCCACATTAACTTCCCATACTCGTACACGTGGATATAGTCACATGATAAATTTCAAGTATATTCTAAATATTCCAAAACCCTATTATTAATTACGGGTTGAGGCATGTAAAAACCGTAACAGTAACCCTAAATGACTATTAAGCTATTTTAATTATTGGGTCACTAGGAAAAGAAGGAGCTCCATTCTTATTGTATTGTTTATTATGCCATTGAGCTTTAGCATATAGGATTTTGATATTGAAGCATACTAGAGGAAGTAGAGGATCCAATGGCATCTATTCAAGCCACAATGCACATGTCAACTCCATAATGAGTACACTTTCTTTGTCCTTTTATTTTATAACTAAGAATACAAAAGAAAGAGCATATTCTTACCTTCTAGTTGTGTTCTTACCATATTGTGTTTTCCTAGGGTACATACTGTCTTCATTGAGTGGATGGTGTGTGTTATTTTCCTCTTTTATTTTAATTTATTCAATTTTCATGGATTAAGCTAGTAATTTATTCCTAACTTCGGTTAAAGGACTAGTCATCCCAACATCTGTAACTTCTTTTTGATAATATAATCGTGTCTTATAAAAAAAATTGTATTTTTAAGATTTTCTCTTTAAACAATTCACCATAACAATGCATTTAGTGTGTGTGTGTGTATGTGCGTGCGAGCGCGCGTGAGAGAGAGAGACAGAGAAAGGTGAGGAAT
>LPNX010497543.1:69417-167546 GCA_001517045.1 Pseudotsuga menziesii | reverse complement strand
CCAATACAAAGTCCACCCTGTGTATGTCATCACTACTTCTAATTTTCTGCGACATGCTGCTCATTCCATCGTCTTTGCTAAAATCAACTCCAATAGTACTGCCAGCATATGGCGCGTCCATTTTCTTTCTTAGCTCGATATGATGATGGGAGACTTTGATGTGCTTCTGCTTCTGCTTCTGCTTCTGCCTAGAGGATATAAGCTTAGAGGACCATTTCTCAGTTGTGTCTGCCAAAGTGTTCGTAACGGCCTCGATGGGGAAATTCAAAGAGGCCCAAGTTTCGCGATTGAGAAGAGCAGCTTTATCATAAGCCATGGCGGCTTCCTCGGCCATTTTGAAAGTCCCGAGCCACACCCGAGCTCCTCGCCTCCCTGAATCTCTTATTTTCGCCGCGAATTTACCCCACGGACGTTTGCGGAGCCCTCTGTACCGCTTTGTACTCGGCTTCTCTGCAGCTTCACCCTGTGCCCGGGTCATTTTAGTGTTGCAGATTGCAGGTGTATAGGCCGTGGATCCAGTCGCTCCAGGGATCGCCATCTGCTGCTGGTTATGAATTGCAATCCATCCAAGGTTGGCAGCAGGCTCGTTGAGAAGCTAGAAGAGTATCATGTCCTCTGAATCGTTCTCCTTCAGAGGAAGAAGTAGAGGATATTGTACTTGATCTTGATCTTGATCTTCTACATTGCAGCAGCTTTCTTCTTTCGTATGATTCGCTGGTTGCAGCCCATCATGTATTGGTTGATCAGACTTCCGTGCTGCAATAAAATGAGCCCATACATCTTCTAAAAGCCTTTCTGCTGATACCACTGGACCATGCTCATGCTGATAAGAACCCTCTGCGTTATTAGGAGAAGCTGTTTCCAACGCCATAAGTTATGATTACTGCTCACTTTATTTTACTACTCAGCTAAGAGAGCCTGGACACCAAGATCAGCTAATCCAAAAATAATGAAAAGGAGCTATTCACTCTGTGTTTCTGATTAAATTTGAGAAACTTCAACACTGGAAACATGAAAACAGATGGAAATTCTCTACTGTTTGATATAGTTGCAATAGCCAAAGCAATTCCAATTGAAGGCTGGATTTTAGCAGGTGTGTTGGCTAAATACTCGTCAAGCTTGAGGAGTAGGCCGTGGTAACGCGGAGAAAATCCGATGAACAAAGAGAGTTGCGTTCACTTTACTTCTTCCATGCAAGAATCTTGTTTTAAATAATAATAGTGATTTAAAACTCTTATATTATAAGTAGTTAGGGTTGGAATCAGTGGATAAAATATATTTTAATTTTATTTATCATTTTTATGATGGAAAAGGAGTTCGATTATAAATTTTACAAATAACAAAAAAGTTTAAAATAATAATCATAATTAAATTTTAATTTTAAAAAATTAGTAAAGTAAAGGATAGATTTATTTATTGTTTTATAAATTTTAAATATAGTAATCGCTTTGTGTTTTATACTTACAAAATAATAAAAAATAATAAAATAAAAATTAGCATTAATTCATAAAATAAAAATAATAATTAAAAAAACAAATCATGTTGTTTAATAAAATTAAAAATTAAAACTGTGTAAATTTTCTATAGATATTTAAAAAAATTAAGATTAAAAAAATTTACACCTTACAAAAATTGTATCTCTCCATACTTAATAGATAAAGTTTAAGATAAATCTATAAAAATAATTAAAAAATTCATGTGGACTAATAAAATTAAAAATTAAAACTAGGTGTAAATTTTCTATGGATATTTGAAAATTTTAAAATTAAAAAATTTTACAACCTTTAAAAAAAATTGGATCTCCCTTAATAATTAATAGATAGATAAAGTTTAAGATAATTCTAAAAAAAATAATTGTTTGCTTTGATTTATAATAATTTAGTACTAAAATTTGATATTCTCATGGTTTAAAATAGTTGTACGAATTAAAAGAATAGTCTAATTTGTCACTTGTGAGATTTTGATGTTGATTTCTGTTTCCTTATCAAATTAAATGGACGGTTCTAATTTAGTTACCAGGTGAACCATTTTTCAATACTAAATGTCATATCAAATATCTAGAGTGCCGAATATTCTTGTTTAAAGTCAAGATATCTATGTGGAATCATCGGTTAATTCAAAAAAGTAGGTATCAAATGAAAGCAAATTTAAGTTTTAAATATATGAAAGCAATTTTAAGTTTTTATTCACCAACTTAATGCAAATTTAAGTTAATTATGGCGTATGGCTTATGTAAAATTAATATAAATGTTTTATTTTAAATTTGATAATATATTAATACATTTTAGTGTAAGATTTTTTTAGAATGAGAAGTATTAAAATTAATATAATTGTTTTATTCTAAATTTGATAATGTATTAATTTTTTTTTAAATGAGAAAATTTGATAATTCTTTGAGATTGGGTTAAGATTTAGATGCATTATTTTTATAAAAGCTTGTAAATATTTCCTTTTATTATTATTTTTCATTAGATTAGCATATATTTATATACAACAATGCCACACATTCTATGTTTTTAAAGAATTATCTTCTTGAAAGTTTCAGTGTAATAGTTGGTGCTTACATTGGAATTCAGATTTTTCAAAATCTCCAATTGTTGTTACATTTTTAATATCTATATTGTTAAGTATTTATTAGGCATTCAACATGGTTAATGTTATTCAATATCCATTTCTTACATAATATTTGTTAAACTATTTTTAAGAGCCAAGTACTAGGCATCTATGTTGCTTATCTCAACTATTGGTAGTGACAAAAGCTCTCCTATTCACAAAGACAAGTAAACTCATTTTGGATCTTTAATTTCAAGGACTTACTTAATAACTAATTAATTGATATCCACATAGAAATATAAACAATGACAGTTACAAGAAGTAACAAGTAATGCAACAACGTATAAACAACAAATAATCTCACATAGAAATATAAGTACCATGGCAACAAGTAATACATTGTTTCAAGTTTGAATGTTTCATAATTTCTTTAACTTTTAGCTTTAAACTATATACAATATCACAATAAAATATTTCTAAGAGGTAGGTATAAGTAGCCTTGCTGCCATTTCACTTGTTTAAGTTTGATTTTGATTATAAATGTAAATAATACAATTTCAAATCATTCAATTTGATTTGAAAATTTTCAATCTAATTATATGTAGTATATAATTTATAGTAAAATTTTAATAATAGTTTTGTTATAGCGTAAATTTTTTTATATTGTATTTGAATTTATATTGATGATGATAGTTAATGTCCACTTAGACTAATTTTGGTTTATCGGACCTTAAGAAAGAAAAATAATGAGCTACTTGATTTACTTTAAAGTTTTATTTCTACGCTAAAAAAGCTTGGACAATCTAAATATAAGTGTTTTTCATCCTAAAAAATGTGTTATTGATACTTTGATATTATTATTTTATATATTTGTAGATAATCATAAATATCTTATTTAATAAAATCATAATTTATATTTTTTTAAACTAAAATTAAAGAGATATTAATGTACGAAGGGGTTTCAAAAGAAATTAAGTTTTATATTGGAGTTAAGCAGGTTATATCCGCAATCCGCAATCCACATTGTGGAATGCAGAAAGCAGAAAGGAAAATTGTTAAAATATAAAAGTTTTCTGCGATCCTCAATCCGCATTGCAGAATGCAGAAAACAGAAAGGAAACTAGTAAGATAAAGCAGAAAGCAGAAGAAGAAAATTGTAAAAAGTCAAAAGGTTCTGCAACCTACAATCCGCATGGCAGAAAATTGTGGAAGGGAATGTTGGTTTGTGGAAGGGACCTTTTATATGCGGAAGGACTGTTGCTGAAACGATTAAGCATGGGAATGAATGTTAGAGGAAGATTCATGGCCCAGGTCTTATGTGGAAGAATTTTTTATATATATATAGTTTAGCAGGTTGTATGGGTATGTTACATACTTTGAAAGGAATTAACCAATAATCAGAGTATATTATTTATGAGGCAAGCGTGGATGATAAATATAAACACAGTTTTTATTTCTGTAATAGAGTATAAAACTGAAGTGTATTCATAAACAGAAGTGTCGTTTTCTTCACCTTCTCTCATTTCACAACATATAGCAATTCTTCTCAGTGTTTCATTCCCCCCATTTTGGGGGTATGCTAGTATTAATCCATTTTCACAATTTATATTTTAATTAAAAAACAAAATTAAATAATTATTTACACTTTGTTAAGCTTAAAGGTTTGCAGATTGCGGATTTGACTTCGACTTTCTGCTTCATATGTTCATGCATTGCATACAAATTGCTTTGCAATGCAAAGGCAGGGGTTTGACTTCCACTTTCAGCTTTCCGCAATCCGCATTGCAGATTGCAAAAAGTCCTTATATTCATTATATTTTTAACCCTGTTTCCGCTTTCGCAATGTGGATTGCAGGTTGCGGAAACGCTCCTATTTCTTATAATTTTTACTTTGTTTTTGCTTTCCACAATGCAGATTGTGGATTGCATAAATTCCTTATCTTTATGATATTTGTAACACTATTTCCACTTCCACAATGCAGATTGTAGAAACACCCCAATTCCTTACAACTTTTACTTTGTTTCCGCTTTGCGCAAACCGTTGATCTCTTGCGGAGTCTTTCCTGAGTCTTTTTTAGAAATTTTAATAAAACCAAAACACGGTACTTACTGTGAAGATGATAAAAGAATCCCATAACAAGACTATGGCTTTAGAAGCCAATTTAATGAATAAATGGGGCTCACATTTTAAGTTGCTAAAATGGGATTTGTTGCTGCTATTGAATATTAACAAAGGAACATGTGATAAAGTGGTTAATTGCTTTGTTGAATTAAACCATTAAAAAATATGTTACAGAAAGAAAAAATCAGTTTAATTATTTTTTATCTATTTAATTGTTAAAAAAATAACAAAGGGGTAAGTAGTGATCAAATCATTTCTCTAATTATATTGGAAATCAACATTGGATGTTCATTTGGAGAGGATAGTGCATGAATTGAGAGTTACAATGTAAAATCTGAAAGAGATAGAGAATGCAGGCGTGCCTCTTCTTTATTTCGAAGTGAGATATATGAAGTGTCTTGCATCATGTCTCAGAAACTTTATGTTTTGACAATTTTCCTTTCCGCTTTCTGCATTTCGCAATGCGGATTGTGGAAACCTTAACATTTTAACAATTTTTCCTTTCCGCTTTCCGCATTCTGCAATGAATATTTCAGATTGTGGAAACCTTTATATTTTTTAATTTTTACCTTCCCCTTTCTGCTTTCTACAATGCAGATTGTGGAAACCCACTTATTTGTTTATAATTTCCGTCTGCCTTTTGCTTCTGGAATGTGGATTGCGGATTGCGGAAACACATAAATACTTGACAGTTTTAACTTCCACTTTCCGCTTTTCTCGATGCAGATTGCGGAAAGTCCTTATATTCATTATATTTTTAACCTTGTTTCTGCTTCTGCAATGCGAATTGCGGGTTGCAAAAATGCTCCTATTTCTTATAATTTTTACTATGTTTCTTCTTTTCGCAATGTGGATTGCGAATTGCAAAAACACTCACATCCTTCATAGTTTGACTTCCAATTTATGCTTTCCACAATGTGGATTGCAGAAAGTCCTTATCTTTATGATATTTTAACCCTATTTTCGCTTCTGCAATGCGGATTACAGAAACACCCCAATTCATTATAAATTTTACTATGTTTCCGCTTTCCGCAAATCGTCGATCTCTTGTGGAGTCTTTCCTGATTCGTTTTTGGAAATTTTACTAAAACCAAAACACGGTACTTACTATGAAAATGATAAAAGACTCCCATAACAAGATTATGGATCCAGAAGCCAGTTTAATGAATAAATGGGGCTCCCATTTTAAGTTGCTAAAATGAGATCTCAATGCTTCTAGCAATATTAACAAAGGAACATGTGATAAAGTGGTTAATTGCTTTGTTGAATTAAACCAATAAAAAATCCATTACATAAATAAAAACTTTGTTTAATTGTTTTCGATCTATTTAATTGTTAACAAAATAACAAAGGGGTAGGTAGTGATCAAATTTTCCTCTAATTATATTGGAAATCAACATTGGGATGTTGGTTTGGCGAGGATAGTGCATGAATTGAGAGTTACAATGTAAAATGTGAAAGAGATACAGAAAGCAGGCGTGCATCTTCTTTCTTTCGAAATGAGACATATGAAGTGTCTTGCATCTTTGCATATCGTTCAAAGGAGAATGATGGCAAAATTTTCATTCCTTGCAATGTTGTTGCTCGTGACATTTCTATGAATGTCAAGCCTCGACGTTCAATGTTACCAATGTCAATGGTTGACCATGTTAATGTCAAGCCTTGGTATTTATGGATAGTCAATTCCCAAGTCATCTTGAGGAGAATTTGTTTCTTGTTACTTCGTTGTATGGGTGGAATTGGTATGTGCTTTGGTTTGCATTGGTCCCATGGAGGGCCAATGTAATTATCAAATTCCACGACAACATAAGCTGGCAACTTAGGAGGGATAAATCCAGGTTTGTATACAATTTGGATGATCACCTCGAGAGCGCCATTTACTAATCCTGATTTGACCCACAAATTACATGATAACATGACTCATTTCTCGGCACATAGTAATATTTCTTTTTTGAATTGATGGTCATCATCTTTTTCTGCATCTACTGAAGTGGTGAAATTTGTGACGGATCTTGCAATAGGCATAGCCAACTATTGGATCATGTATTTGTTATGATTTTTTGCAAGCACATTCATTGAAAATAGATGTATTGTTGTGTTAAATTGTGAACAATCCTCTATTGACAAGAATCTATTAGTTCTAAACTAGAGGAGGGTCTAGTCCTCCATTGTTGGTGTAGCATTGCGGATGTTTGTCAGTAGCTGACAAAAAAGTAGTTGAGTGACATCAGTTCCCATTTGACGGAATATTGTTTCCAAAATGATTACAGTGGTAAATTCTGTCCATAAATACTTTCCCAGAGTTTCTCCTACATATATAGGCCTATCCATTACAAGTGGGAGTTGGACCAAATCACCAACAAGAATTATTGACCGATTGTCGAATGAGTGGTTGTTTGTTTCTGGAAAGCATTCACGCAAACGATTCTTAATCTGCACAAATAGCTTAGGCACTATGAAGCTCATTTCATCAATGAGAATGTATTGAATATGTTTCATCTCTTCTTGGAACACTGATAGGGCTTTCCCATGTAAAGGATTCATTTCCTTTATAGGAATTCGAAGTCCTACATGTATGTTGAATGTTGCAATGCCAGTAGGGGCGAGGAGTAGTAGTGGACTATGGACATCGATTACTTGACAAGATAGTGCATTTTTAATGGTGCCAATAAGGTATGATCTATGTAACATACCCATATAACCTGTAACAATGCATATATATATATATATATATATATATATATATATATATATATATATATAATTCAAGTATAACTTCTTTCACAAGAATTTTGGCTATAACCTTTCATAACACATCATCTCTAGGATTAAATAATAAACTACGTTAAATTTCTAGATTTGAAACCACTTAAGAAGTTAGAAGGTTGTTTCCACACTAAAATGATCTTTTGACTCGTGCCTTCTACATTCCTCCATTCTGTAGATGAAATTCGGATCGCGGAAAGCAACGCTCAGCCGCATCCTCCTTCTGATGTTGTTTTTCCTTCCCGCTTTCTGATTTCCACAATGCGGATCACGAATCGCGAAAACTTAACGTTCTTGTGACTTAACCTTTCCTTTTTGCTTTCTAGTTTCCGCTATGCAGATCATGGATCATGGAAATCTTAACATTTCTGAGACTCCACTTCTCTATTCCGCTTTTTGCTTTCTGCCGTGCAGATCATGCAAGTTTTAACATTTTTAAGGCTTCACTTTTCTTTTTTGCTTTCCACTTTCCACTGTGTGGATCACTGAAGTCTTAACATACTTAAGAATTCACTTCTCTTTTCCGCTTTCTGCTATGTGGATCGTGGATTGCGGAAGTATTAACATTCTTAAGACTTTATTTTTCTTTTTCGCTTTCTGCTTTTTGCTTTACAGATCGTGAATCGCAGAAGTCTTAACATCCTTAAGATTTTTGTACGCCTTTCGACCCAAGGAATTTTTTCCTAACTTCACAGTGAATCCTTGGCACGACTACGGAAAGATCCCAAACCTCAAAGGACTCCCGACGTAAACCGTTAGAGTTACTTAAACCAACTCAGACTTAGGTGTTTTGGTGGTATACAGTGGCCAGTTCTTAAGAACTTCAGCAAGCAAACTCTCCTTCATAGTTTCTCCCTTTTAGGGACTTAGAGCATTACACAAGGTTTCACTCAACAGGGATGGCCAGGCCTAGGAGAGCACATTGGCTTCCCTACCAGGGGTCCCTTAGGTAGGCCTTAACAAAAATAAATACAACATCCTGGTAGAACTTTAAAGGAATCGTTCTACACCGTTTGAGCAACCAAACACCAAACATAAGTTATAATCAATCAGATAGAGAAGGATTAACCTTTCTAGGAACTAAGACAACCTAATAGGTCCAAGGAATGGAAATAGAGTAAGTGCATATCCTACCAATCATAAAAATCAAGAGCTCAAGAAATCCTAAACTTAAGAGCACATCCCAAACATTAATCCTACTTTTCATCAACCATGATATAAGCCTACTTGATAGATAAACTCTAAATCGTAGAAAAGAAATGATAAGCTTCGAGTTTCAGGGGGAATTGATCCTTCTAGTGATCAATTCTAGTGAATATTGCAGAGTGTAATGAACGTACATCTCTGGTAGATCTGAGGTCAATGTCATTGGATCAACGGTTGAGAATGACTCTGCTGAATGAAACCAACACCTGAGATAAGCGCTAAGAACTAGAGGTGCTCGTGGATAAAACACCCTTATGATCAACGACAGGGAAAGATCACAGAGAAGATCAACGAATGTGAGCCATTTCGCGGTGAGAACTAGAATGGACAAAGAAAAACTTGTGGTGGATGATATAAAATGTGCACAAAGGACGTGTCCTCTCCCCATTGGATATCATGCTCTAAGATTGGAGGTGCAAGCATCACTTTACGGAACGTGATGGTTTAAAAGGCCCACATATTTCAATTGTCGGGACTTGGGAGAGGAAAGGTCAATGACTGTGGATTATTCCGCTAATTCAACTAGCACGGATTAATTAACTCTTAGTGTGCACGAAATTTTTATAAGATCCGCCTTATGGTATTTGAGGTCCACCATCGGTCTAGATCTGGCGGTCCTAAAAAATTCCACGTATTCAACTAGCACGAGATTTAACGGTGGGGATGTGCACAAAATTTTAATACAATTCAGTTTTGTGCTAAATGGAGTCCTCCGTTGATCGATGTTGGTAGAGATCCAATGACAGAGGATCATTTCACTCGTTCAACTAACAAGGGGTTGACAGCAGAGGCTGGACGCAAAGTTCTTGTGAAATCCAATCCAGCATAGGTTTGAAGTCCGACTCTTTGGTTGGATTTAGAGGGACCATAGGATAGGTTGGTTAACTTTGCGATTCGGCTAAATATTGAACCGACAAAATGTAAGACATTCTATCTATAGGTTTCATACAGAGGGGCTTGGCGTCAACCCATTTTAAACATTAATTTTGTCTGTAAACCCAATGCATTATCATTGCAACAATATGGAAAAATACATTCATACCTCTACAAACACAACTTAAGCTCATAAATTAGAGGAAAACATGCAAATGCTCGTGAATTTTAACAAAAACTATTACATCATTTGTGTCACCATTTTCCTCAATACATAGCACAATCATTTAAAATGGAGAGCGTGATTAACAATTTCATAAGCTTCATTCCATTAGTGAAATAAAAAATCCTAATTATCATTTCCTTGACATTAGAACACAAATATACATGGAACAACATCTCCTAATTTTAGAAGAATAACAAGAATAAAACCTCAGTAAGGAAACTGATTTGTAACATAGCTGCAATGAAAAGGGAACAACCACATTCCACCCAACCGTAGATTAGGCACATATCACTCCGTCCTTAATCACCCTCGAGATAAACTATGCATGCCGAGAGTGGTGACAGTCAAACTCACTCAAATTCTCCAGTGAGAAATCCCTTTCCTAACATAGAGTGATCACACATCAAGTATTCCTTGTTCCATCATACTCAACAACGTCTCGCCTCCTAGCATATGCTTCCTTATTTATCCTTTTTGTTTTTCCTAGGTATTTTGGAGCTAATGGACCATTCCCCCCATGAATTTCTGCTCCAATACATATTTGATTCCCCAGGGTGGGTTTAGTGCCATACTAGCATTCCAACGCCTGGTGCAACTCCCTGAGAGTGACCCTTCACGTCCCCCACTCCAGCATGCATGGTTTCCTCATTCAACACGGTTGTCCCTATCATTCTAATTTTTTTATTACAAGCATAATGTTTCAGTTACATTTGTCCTTCAAGGAACTATTGGTATATTCCAAGTCAGCCAATCACATTCAAACAAAACAAAAAATAAAATAGTCTTTCAAAAATATTACAAAATTGGGGGATATTACATCCTTTCTCCCTTAATGTAACACTATCCATAGTGTTCTCAGTCGTATTCCATACTTTCTAGAAACATACATGGGTACTTCTTTCGTAGGGCATCTTCTAATTCCAAGGTCTCCTCCTCCGGGATAAAGTGCTTCCATTGCACCTTAACCCGAGCGACGAATCGGTTCCGAAGCACAGTTTCTTTCCTATCTAGAATGCGCACAGGTTCCACCTGGAACTCGCCCTCTAGTTCCACCTGTACCACATTCCAATCAATGACGTGAGTGGAATCATATATGTATTTCTTCAGTAATGAAATATGAAAAAAATTATGAATTCTTATATGTGTTGGAAGAGCCAGCTCGTATGCCACGGGTCCAATCCTTTCCAAGAATTGAAAGGGTCCACACAAAAGTGGTGCTAATTTAGTGCAACTTCCCATTTTTAGGGAGCTCTTTTTGGGCTTGACTCGGAGGTAAACATGGTCTCCGGCCAAAAACTCTTTATGCTTCTTTTCAAGGAAACATAACTCTTTTGGCGATCTTACGCCAGCTTCAGATTCTTCTGCACTTCCCAAATAGTTTGTTCCATGTCTTACAACATTTCAGGTCCTATCATCAAACAATCCACAGGGCTATCCCAACTGATAGGGGTAGTACACTTCCTTCCATACAAGATTTCAAATGGTCTCATCTTGGCAGAGGCCTGGTAGCCATTATTGTATGCAAATTCTTCTAGATGCAGATATTCTTCCCACTTGGTGGGTCTCTCCATGACATACATCCTTAACATGTCCTCAATGACTTGGTTTGTTCATTTTGTTTTCCCATCTGTTTCAAGGTGATAGCTAGTGCTGAAGTTTATATTGGTTTCCGACCCTGCAAACAATGACTTCCAAAAGTTGGATGTAAACTTGACATCCCGTTCAGAAATTACCATCTTTGGCACTCCATGAAGTCGAAATATATCCTTCAGGAATATTTCTGCAACATTGACATCCTTGTAAGTCAATTCACAGGTATAAAATGAGCAGAATTGCTTAATTTATCAACTACAACAAGAATTGGATCATGTTGCTTTTGAGTCAAAGGCAAACTTGTCATAAAATCCAAAGATGTTATCTCCCATTTCCATTCAAGAATTGGTAAAGGTTGTAAACAAACCTGCTGGATGTTGGTGTTCATCCTTCACCTATTGACATTCCAAACATTTAGATAGGTAATCAACTACATATGCCTTCAAGTTAGGCCAAAATAAATGCTTCCTGAGGGTTATTATCATCTTTTGGTAACCAGGGTTTCCTGCATAAGGAGGTTTGTGCATTTCATTCAAAATAAATAGTTTTAAATTTGCAGCATTAGACATGTATATTCTTCCTTTAAACCAAATTAATCCTTTCTGGCCTATCTTGAATTCTGTCCCATTCAAGTTTACCTCTTCTGTCAGCAATTTATTCAGTAGATTTCCATATTCAACATCATTGTTTCTAGCTATTTTTATTCTACTCAACAAATCACCTTCTGGTTAACTCACAGTGATCTCATATACTTCGTGAGTTCTTTGGCTGAGTGGATCAACCAATTTATTTTCCTTACCTTTGATATGCTTCACTTCAAAGTTGAATTTGCTTAAGAAGGCCATCCATCGTGCTTGTCTGGAATTGAGTCCAGGTTGAGTAAACATATGCTTTACGCAGGTGTTATCTGTCAATAAAGGGAGCTTTTTCCCTAGCAGGTAGTGATGCCACATCTTTAAAGCATGCACTACTGCTGTCAATTCTAGATCATGCACTACATAATTTCGTTCATGATCCTTCAACTTGCGATATTCGTAACATACCACATGCCATTCTTGAGATAGTATTCCCCCCAATCCCTCCTTGCTAGCATCAATACATACTGTGTAATCTTTATAGGGGTCAACCACCTTTAGGATCAGGCCATGGTTAACAATCTTTTTAGACTTTCAAATCTCTCTTGACATTTCATAGACCATATAAACTTTACTCCCTTCCTTTGTAAGGAAGTAGTAGGACAGAATATCCTTCAGAACCCTTGGATGAACCTCCGACAGTACCCGATGAGTTCCATGAAATATTGAATGTCGATGACATCCTTAGGCACAGGCCATTCCAGAATTGCTTTTATCTTCCATGGATCTACCACAATCCCTTTTTTTGAGATGACATGTCCTAAGTACTGAATTTATTTCTTGAAGAATTCACACTTATTGAACCTAACATACAATTGGTGGTCTCTGAGGGTCTGTAGCACGATTCCCAAGTGTCATTGATGTTCTTCTTCTGTCCTTGAGTAGATCAGGATGTCGCTAATGAAAATTAACACGAAATGATCCAAATATTGGTTAAATATGCTATTCATCAGACACATAAATGTGGCAGGGGCATTGTTCAAGCCAAAAGGAATTACTACAAATTCGTAATGCCTATATCAGGTCCTAAAGGTTGTTTTGTTAAAATCTTCTTCCCTACTTCTGATCTAGTGGTAACTAGATCTCAAATCCAACTTGGAGAAGACTCTTGCTCCCCCTACTTGATCAAAAAGTTCATTTATTTGAGGTAGGGGATACTTGTTTTTGATGGTCACTTTATTTAATTGTTTGTAGTCTATGCACAGTCTTAAAGTCCCAACCTTCTTCTTGACAAACAAAACTGGGGCTCCCCAAGGTGATACACTAGGCCTGATATAACCCCTATCTAGTAGTGCTTGTAACTAGATTTTTCAGTTCTGTTGACTCAAGGATACTCATTCGATAAGGTACTTTGGATGCTGGAGCAGACCCAGGTATAACTTCAATGGAGAAATCTATTTCTTGTGGAGGGGGCAGTCCATGTATCTCCTCAGGGAACACATCCATGGATTCACTTAAAATTGGGTGGCCCCTTACAGATGTTGGGTTTTCATTAAGGAGTAGGTAAACAATCTTTACAACATAGATACTACATCCCTTCCTCAAACACTTCCTTAACTGTAAGGCAAATATCTGCCTTAGAGAAACAGGTTTACTAAAACCACTTACCTTCCTAACAATTTTATCTTCAGTTGCATAAGTAAAGGTTTTATCAAAGAAATTTAGTACTACTTTATAATTTTCTAACCAGTCCATTCCAATAATCATATCATAAGACCCTAGAGGCAACACATTCAAATTGATCCTAGTTACATGATCCTGTATTGAAATTTCACAATTAGCAACAAACTATGTTACCTTCCTTTTTGCTCTAATGGCCAGTTGGACTGACCAAGGCCTTGCATGCCTTACCTTGGTGAGCTGACAATTCTCCATCATTTTAGAAATGATGTAACCACTAGTACAAAATGAGAGATTAATGACCAGGAGACCAAAAGTTTTGGTCACCATAGTCTCTTGAAAGGGACAAATGACCAAAATTGATAATTCTAAGTGAGTTGACTAAAATGACCAAGTTAAATGACCACTTTTGGTCATAGTATAGAAACCAACTAAAAACAACCAACATAAATGACCAAATTTGATCACTAAATATGTAGGCTACAAATGACCATATAACAATTGGTCATTTATTTGGTCATTTTTAATTATATGACATCAACAATGGAAAAAATTGAAAAATTGAGAATGAATTTGTATATTTTACTAAATTCAAACACTGCAGATGAATTTAGAGACCCCCAATCCATCTGCAATGTTAGAATTTAGTAAAATATAGACCTCCCTATGTGTCACAACTCAACTAGTATAACACCAAATCAACTATCATCATATTGTTCTAGCACATGTCCTTGGACTTCTAGACTAGATTATCATCATTGAGTTGGATTCCTTCCCTTAGAGTATGATTCCACATAAATGTTATTAACTCATTTGAGTTTCTCCCAGTGTTCTACTAATTCAACATGGGTTTTGAAAACTATACTCCTATAAACAATGTTAATATAGGCATGACATAAATTCCTTGTAACATAAATTTATAGGTTTCTAGCACCAAATTTTTGGATTTGTTGGAAGGGGGCTTAATTATGCCTTCTGGTTTTCCTCTTGCCTTTTGGTTTTCCCTTTCCTAATTCAAAGCAAACATAGCAGATGAACATAGGAACTCTCTCTCCTCGTTCATGGTTTGGGAGACCACAATTTGAAAAAATAGGATAACCAAATTAGTGCATTTGAAAAACAATTTGATCTCTTCATCCTAGACCTCGTATTCTGTGAGACTCCACAACTGCAAGCTCTGAGAGTACTGAGATTTTCCAAGAGGAGTTCCTCGAGAATATGCTCCAATGTCCTGGACTGGAGAGCATGATCATGGTTGGGCATATTATGGTGGCTTCATTTCCAGGTGCTTTACTTCATATAGAATTTTATCATTTGTGTTTGAATAACAGCCGTGGCAAAGGATTTTACTAGATCCTAATTAAAAAACCTACATCATATTCAAAAATTTACATTATATTTAGCATTAATATGAATATATATTAGAATATATATCTATTATTATATACTACTAATTATCATTATAATATAATTATAATAACTATCTATTTATATAATATGAATTATTTATTAGATTAATTCATATATTCTTTTACTAAATATAATTAAAATCATTAAAAAAAATTCTTTCAACATTTTAATCAAAAATATCCAAAAACTTACAAATTAAATTTAATAAAAATTAATAAAAAAAATTATACTTAAATAAATATATTAATTTGCAATATTTTATTCAAAAATGAATGATGAAGCTTTTATGAAAAGCTTCTTAGTGAGGGTTCCAAACCCTTCAAAGCAAACCTATACTCTGCATCTACCTGTGCATTTCAGGCATCCAACATCTTGGTGGGATACTCTGCATCTACCTGTGCATTTCAGGCATCCAACATCTTGGTGGGAGACATTGTGCAATCGGGGGTTTTAGGCATCTCAACAACAATTTCTATAGCCACCGAGATAAGCAATGGATCCTTCTCCCATTTATATTAATTTTATACATGCATCCTTGCTTGCATTTCCATTTTGACTGATTGTTTTTCAAACAAAAAACAAGAAGTATTTTTTCTTTGCTTGTTCTTTACACTTCATTACTAAATTACATTTTTTATTCTTGGATTTTGGACTGATAATTTTAACACTGAGGAATTTTTCAATGGAAGCGATCCATACAATGTACCTCTTTTTGAACAACCGGCTTTGTAGATCGGATTCATTTGTTGGGGATATATAATATCTTTCTGGTAGCAGTAGTAGTTCCAAAACTCTTTCTGTCTTGTTTCTGAAATGGTGTGATTTTGGCTGGAAATGAAAATATAAATACCTACCTTTTCTAAAAAAGAAATACACAAAACAAAAAAAAATATATTTGTTGAGTAGCAGAAAGAAAAAACAGGCACCTAAAGCTAAAGCCCTCTTGCTTCAAATGCATGTCCCTAAATTCTCATCGTGTTAAGCTTGTGAAAGTGCCTGTCTGTGATAGGCCAAAATGCCTCTTGTGCTTGATCTCGAATCTATTCCAGTGAGAAGCTTCACAATACCCTATAACTCCATAGGAATTGAGAGCCCTCTGCAGCCCCTTGTGCACAGGCATGTTCAAAGACTCCATTAATGGGTACTTTGAAGTTGGGTTGTAGCCACTATCTATAATTGCTACGAAAGAGGCTTAGTATGCTGCTGGAGGATGTTTAGGAAGATTTAGGCTGTTGATGGAGAACATATGGTATATTATTATTTTGTAATGAATATTTGTCCATCAAATTGTTGGTTAAGCAGAGTAATCATGTGCTAGAGCGACAACATACAAGGAATGGCAACTGCAAAGAAAGAACAATGGTGTATTAATTATGTAGACTCTATTTACTTAAAGCGTTGGCCCACAATGTGATAGGGTGCCTGGATATTATATGGGTACCATATCTTTGCTTAAGTGAAGGAGTGAGGATGTGTATGGCTCACAGTGTTGTTGGATTGTTGCCTTCTTATACCCTAAGAAATTGGTAGGAGTAAGAATGATCTGCTCAGCATGTTCATAATTCATGCTTCTGCTGGTATAGTTATAGAGGTGCTGTGGGATAATAACTAGGGTCTCATGAGAACATTGGTTATGTTGCTGCATAAAAGAGATGGAGATCACTCTAGATTGGACTGAATAATGTCTGGAAGTGTGGGGAAGTGTAGGTGTTTTATAAATCTCCAAAAAATGATAATACCAAATGAGGCCATTCAAATGAGGTGGGCATGCAAGATATTTTCGACTAAAAATGAAGCTTTGTGTAACACCATTGTGAGCACTAGAGCTGAGTTGGAGGCTAGCATGTGTCTCTAGGAAAATAAATTGAAGTTATGGCCACATTGTACCCACAGTGGATGGCAAGGGAAGCCTACTTCCTGGATATCGCACCGCATAAACCTATATAGTAAGGAACAACACTATGTGGTCAGCGCTAGGGCTGGGCTGGAGGAAGTCATACTTAATAAAAGGAATGTTGATGCCATATACAATGTTTCTCATGTGTGTTCGCAAAAAGAATAGGAACAGTATGCGTGCTGCTGTGAAGATATATACTGGTGTGGATCTATTCTATATCAGAAGGTGTATGGTACTCATATGAGGATACCCATAGATATGTAAAATCCTTATGTGGGGAGCAATAGAAGGAGACATAACCATCCATGTGCTACCAAACCTGCTCAAAATAGGCAGAAAAAAATTCACCGATCCACTAAGCTTATACCTAGGTTATGCAGAATTACTACAAAAAATATAAATGCAAAACAATAGCTATGTATGAAACAACTCTCATAACTGAAATTAAACTTAAAAATTCATCACACATAATTTAACAAGAAAATATCAGATATTAAATGGCACAGAGAAACAAATTTGTACATTAGGAGATAGATTCCAATAGAGACTTCACCACCCATATGTAGGAATTCATACTCAAATATCACCCCCAAGATGGGGCTATGAGATGGCATGGGATTACAATAAAAATTGAAGGCTTTATCACTCTCAGTTTTTCTAGTAGTAACTTAATCCACCTTGCTACTCCCAACTATCCTTAGGTCTTCTCATTGATTCCCTACTAGACAAGTTTAAGATGTTGATCTAAAAAACTAGCCACAACTAGCTGAAGTTATTTGTTGTTGAATCCCAACATACCAAGGGAATAAGCTTAGTCCACATTTCTAGCCCATCCCCTAACTAGTTCAATGTCTTTTATCCCTAGATTTCAACCAGACTAAGGGTACAATGTTAGTTAGCGTGGCTAACCCCCACTAGCTCAATGTCTTTCTTATTGGCTCTCAACAACACCAATGGTATGATGTCATTCCACCTTGTTAACAAAAATTAAGTGAGGTTCTTCCTTATTGGCTCCTAACTTGACCAAGGGTACAATGTCAGTCCACATTGCTAGCTACCAACTAGCTCATGGTTTTCCTTGTTGACTCCCAACCAAACCAATTGTACAATGTCAATCCAACATGCTAGCCCCAAATACCTCAAGGTCTTTCTTGCTTGCTACTAATAATTCAAAGTGAAAAGATATCATTCTACCTTGCTAGCCCCCAACTAGATCACTATATTACTTGTTGGCTACAAAGATATCATTCTACCTTGCCAGCTCCCAACTAGACCACTATATTGCATGTTGGATACAAACACTCCAAGGGAAGAGATATCAATCTACCTTGCCAACACTAAGTAGATCAAAGTATTCCTTGATGGTTGCAAACAATCCAAGGGAAAAAATTATGTAATTTACATTTGCTAGCTTCAACTAGATCAAGGTCTTCTTGCTGGTTGCAACCAGGCCTAGAGAAAACATGTCTTCATTTCTTGCTGCAACCAATCCAAGGGAAAATATCAGGTCTGCCTCGCTAGCCCCAAATAGATCAAGGTCCAACTTGTTGGCCACAAGTCTAAATGTGTTACGAACTGGTCTTTTTTTTATTACTACAAGAAAGAAAAATCTATTTTGGGTTGAAATATAGCAATAATTATGTTGGATTGATGAAATTGTAGATATCATATGTTAACATTGCAAAATCAATTACAGTAAGATATTCCATGATGTTGAATCCATTACTATATTAAAACAACATTTTAATCTATCTAAAATTGCATTTTTAACAAACATTTCTAACCATTCCTATGCGAACAATCCAAAAAAATCTAAGTTCATATTTTCATTCATTTGTTCCTCTCCTATTGATTCAAACTCTTAACAAAACCTTGGATTAGATTATTCTTCCCTATGGGTGTTGGGTTTGCAATCAAAATTCAAACCCGTTTCCTTTAGGAGCGTAGGATATGTTGGATTTTTTGTAACTCAATCAATTATTGGTCACATTAGTTGGCAACAATTTCTTAGTTTGCTTGCTTCTATGTTGGCCACACGTTTCCAGGCCTTTCATTCCCTTTCAGATTTTCTACTCGTGTTTCCGACTTCCTATTCAAATTTGAATTTCCAATTTTTTTCAAACTTGGGTCGATTATCTTTGCATCCAAATACATGACCCTCATATACGAGTCCACTATTTCCCATTACAAAGTCCTCGAGATTGAGTAGAGTATAAATAAACTTGGCATTGCCTCCAGACTCTTTGAATACAACCTGTCTAATAATATCCTCATAGATATAGACTAATATTCCCCAATTCGGGGACTCCCATCATGCATCTCTCTTTCAATTTATTTATTAAGTTGGTTTTAAGTAACTCGAGAATCGTATAAGAATTGAATCAGAGGTGTAATTGGGTCTGGCTCATAGACGCTTCATCCAACATGCATGAGATATTAATTCAAACTTGTTTTTTATCCAACATATGCTATTTTGAGGCATTTTTAATTTTTTAGCCTACCTTGGAAGTTGTTCACGGAGCCGTCTAATTAGGGGACGATTTTGACTTTCAGGTTGATTTTTTTGTAGAAATTTGGTGAATTTAATCCACCAAAATTATAATTTTTGTTGTTTGTTGGGCGATTTTAATATTAAAACTAAAATTACTTGACACAAAAATCCCCAAACACCCATACTTTGTAAAATTTAACAGTGTTTTCATGTATTTTGAAATTCTGTAAAATTCAAAACCAGTAACTAGTAAAAAGTTACAACTAGTCCAAAGGAAATACCTCAGTTTACCTAGGTAATGGCTAGCCTCAATTAGGTCAAGTTCTTCCTTTTTGGCTACAACTAGTCGAAGGGAAAATATCTTAGTCTACCTTGCTAGCCCCAACTAGGTCAAGTTCTTCCATGTGGGCTACAAGTAGTCCAAGGAAAAAGATCTTAATATACCTTGTTATCCCCAATTAGGTCAAGGTATTCAATGCTGGCTACAACCAATCCTAGTGAAAAGATATTAATCTACCTTGCTAGACCCAACTAGGTCAAGGTCTTTTTTTCTAGCTACAAATAGTCCACGGGAAAAGATTGTGTTCTGTTGGGTTTCTAGGGTCTTCTCTAGCTATAGTGCAGTGAGTGGAACCTCTAATTCCGATGCCTTACACTTCCAAGAATTCACACCTATATTGTATTCACACACTTCACTTTGCAACCTATGAGTCTCTTCTTCTAACACTGTTCTTCTAACACTGCTAGGAATAAAACTGCAGTTGGGATAGGAATAAAACCGCAGTTGTGGTTTTGTGCATCTTCTCTTTGTGAGTTGAGGCACAAATAAGTTACAAGAATTTGACCGAAATGTAAAACTCTATTTTTGTCAGTCTCTTCATGTTGGAAGGTCTTGGAAAAATACTCTGTTTTATATTTATCTAATGAATTCATAAATGGCAGATGAACATTGTACAAGGAACCTATTGTGGATTGGAGGAAACAGAAGGTGTGTTGCTTTAGAATTCAATCTGTATGTATTTTATGTATTTTAGAGTTTCATCTGTTTCTGAAATATTTTGTGTGTATTTTAGAGTTCCATCTATTTCTGAAATATTTTGTGTCTTATGGATTTCACAAGTTCAGGAACCCGTGTCTTATGGATTTCACAAGCCAATATTTTGTGTCTTATGGATTGCAACCTGTGATTCTCTTCTTCTAACACTGTTATCTCATGAATTTGTACATTTTCATCCTCAGAAAATTTCAATATCATCTTGAGAGCCAACATCTCATTGGCTTTATCTTTGAATAGGTTGACTACAAGGGCCTCTTTAGCTGAATTTTTTGATAATTTGATGACTTATTTCTCTAGCTCTTTGATCCTATTGAACCTAGATTTGTTTTTAGTTTTCTCATGCCGGAGTTGTCTCTCCAAATTTGTAATAGTCTTTTGTGCCTTTTTGGCACCAGTAGTAGACAAAAACACATCATTGCACAAGACTTCATCGCTTCGTCTATGTAATTATATCCTATCCAAAGGATTGGTATGGTGTAAGATAATTTTGATTATGTCCCCTTAAGTCCACTACTTTTTTTTATCTTTGAGGCTATGGTTTTTAGCAGTGTTACGTTGAATATTTTTTTTCATAGTTAACTATTGACAACATTTTGTTTTGGGCCTTTTCTTTTCCCCAAGCATTAAGGGATGCCTCTTTCCTTTCTTTAAGACTCTGCCTTTTGATGTCCATATATTCTATAAATAGGGAGGGAATTTTCCTAGATTAGGTTGTTCTAGGATCTTATGCCATTTCTACTTGTTGAATTTTCAACACTGGTGGATTAGGCTAGTCAGGATCGCTTGGATTTTGATCAGACCTGTTTAATTTTCCTTAAGCTCACTTGATGGCACTTCTATTCCTTCAACCTACTGTGTAGTTTCTGTTAAAGTAATTTGTTGATTTGGCACTTCTTCAAGATTTATTTTCTTTGCTTCTTTCTCTTCTCCATCAATTTATCTATCATCCCGGGTATCTAACAATGTTCTAGTATTGGGTTTCTCTTCCACTATATGAGTTCTTAGCAGAGAGGATTGAGCTAGTATAGTGAGGTCTAGTAATTCCAATGCCCCACCCATATTGAAAGATGGAAATGTTTCCTTGATATCAATATAGTTAGCATTCAATATTTCTTCAAACCTTTGATCATTACAGACGAGAAGCCATGCTACGCTGTAGGTAATTCCCCTGCTTGATATTATTTGGAAACAATGGTTGATTCTGTCTTCAAGAATATATGTGAAGTAATCTGAAAACTTGACAAGTTCCTGAAAGGGCCATTTTATTGCAGTCTTAAAGCAATAGAGACCGAGCTTCATAGAGTCCAGATCAAGAGCCAACAACTAGGGGTAAGCAACCACCATTTTTGTTACATCTTCTGCTTTGAAACCTCATCCTCTCAAAATTATTTACATGACTTGTAATCCGAGTTTTAGGAAAGTGTACAACCTGTGGCATTTTCTGTAACAATTGACCAAATTCTGCAAGACCAACCTGAATATTAACATTGAAAAAATACTATTAAGAATAAAATTTTGGCTTCAAAGAGAGTCCCAATATCTCTGGATATTGTGCTATTATAGAAACCATGCCCTCTTGCTTTACACCAAAACTAAGCAAAATCTCCACATTTGGCTTCATTTTTTCCTCCAAATCATACCCGATAATATGTGGTATTTTCTCGATCATTCAGGAAACAACTTGTATAGGAAACCCGAGATTCTTAAGATAATGAACAATTGGTTTGATCATCGTTCCAACTCATATACCCAAAATCTAAGGATACTACATCAACATAGATCAAGTATCTCTTGTATTTACTCCAATATTGACTAATTAAGCTACCGAGGTACTCATTGTATCCTCTACTTTAAAACCTAAAACCTCAGGATGTTTCTTTATTACATGTGAAAGATCAGCTTTCTAAATGTCGAGCCCTCTCGTAAACTTGATAATAAGCACAAGTTCTATTACAACACTCGAAGTCAACACATGTGGGTATCTTCTAAGCAAAAAGGGGAGTTCTGATTTCTTAAAACCCAAATTAAGGAAACAATCTAGTACAGGTATCAGGTTCTTCCTCACACTACATCCCAACTTGAGAGGATATGCATTGATATCATCAATGCTGAGACCCATTCCCTGCAGGAATTCCACCCTTTCCTTCATAATATCGATTGTTGATGGAATTTTCAATTCCTAGGGAAAACATGTCTTCCTTTCTTGCTGCAACCAATCCAAGGGAAAATATCAGGTCTGCCTCGCTAGCCCCAAATAGATCAAGGTCCAACTTGTTGGCCATGAGTCTAAATGTGTTATGAACTGGTCTTTTTTTTATTACTACAGGAAGGAAAAATCTATTTTGGGTTGAAATCTAGCAATAATTATGTTAGATTGATGAAATTGTAGATATAATATGTTAACATTGCAAAATCAATTACAGTAAGATATTCCATGATGTTGAATCCATTACTATATTAAAACAACAATTTAGTCTATCCAAAATTACATTTTTAACAAAGATTTCTAACCATTCCTATGCGAACAAACCAAAAAAAAGATAAATTCATATTTTCATTCATTTGTTCCCCTCCTATTGATTCGAACTCTTAAAAAAACCTTGGAACGGATTATTCTTCCCTATGGGTGTTGGGTCTGCAATCAAAATTCAAACCTGTTTCCTTTAGCAGCGTAGGATATGTTGGATTTTCTATAACTCAGTCAATTATTGGTCACATTAGTTGGCAACAATTTTTCACTTTGCTTGCTTCTACGTTGGCCACACGTTTCTAGGCCTTTCACTGCCTTTCAAATTTTCTACTCATGTTGCCGACTTCCTATTCAACTTTGAACTTCCAATTTTTTTTCAAACCTAGGTTGATTATCTTTGTATACAAATACACAACCCTCATATATGAGTCCACTATTTCCCATTACAAAGTCCTTGATATTGAGTCAAGTCTAACTAAACTTGGCATTGCCTCCAGAGTCTTTGAATACAACCAGTATGATAATATCCTCGTAGATATAGACTAATATTCCCCAGTTCGGGGACTCCCATCATGCATCTCTCTTTCAATTTCTTTTCCAAGTTGGTTTTAATTAACTCGGGAATCATATAAGAACTGAATTGGAGGTGTAATTAGGTTTGACTCATAGACGCTTCATCCAACATGCTTGAGATATTAATTCAAACTTGTTCTTTTATCCAACATATGCTATTTTGAGGCATTTGTCTTTTTTAGCCCGCCTTGGTAGTTGTTCACGGAGTTGTCTAATTAGGGGACGATTTTGACTTTCAGGTTGATTTTTTTGTAGAAATTTGGTGAATTTAATCTACCAAATTTATAATTTTTGTTGTTTGTTGGGCGATTTTCATCTTAAAACTAAAATTACGTGACACAAAAATCCCCAAACACCCATACTTTGTAAAATTTAACAGTGTTTTTATGTATTTTGAAAATTACGTAAAAATTCAAAACCAAAAACTAGTAAAATGTTACAACTAGTCGAAGGGAAAGGCCTTAGTCTACCTTAGTAATGGCTAGCCTCAATTACGTCAAGGTATTCCTTGTTGGATACAACTGGTTGAAGGGAAAATATCTTAGTCTACCTTGCTAGCCCCAACTAGGTCAAGGTCTTCCATGTGGGCTACAAGTAGTCCAAGGAAAAAGATCTTAATCTACCTTGTTAGCCCCAATTAGGTCAAGGTCTTCCATGTTGGCTACAACCAATCCTAGTGAAAAGATATTAATCTACCTTGCTAGACCCAACTAGATCAAGGTCTTCCTTGCTAGCTACAAATAGTCCATGGGAAAATATTGCTTTCTGTTGGGTTTATAGGGCCTTCTCTAGCTATAGTACAGTAAGTTGAACCTCTAATTCTGATGCCTTACACTTTCAAGCATTCACACCTAGCTTGTATTCTCACACTTCACTCTGTAACCTATGATTCTTTTCTTCTAACACTGCTAGGAATAAAACTATAGTTCGGCTAGGAATAAAACTGTAGTTGTGGTTATGTGCATCTTCTCTTTGTGAGTTGGGGCACGAATAAGTTACAAGAATTTGAATGAAATGTAAAACTATATTTTTGTCAGTCTCTTCATGTTGGGAAGGCTTGGAAAAATAATCTCTTGTATATTTATCTAATGAATTCAGGAATGGTAGATGAACATTGTACAAGGAACCTATTGTGGATTGGAGGAAATAGAAGGTGTGTTGCTTTAGAATTCAATCTGTATGTATTTTATGTATTTTAGAGTTTCATCTGTTTTTGAAATATTTTGTGTGTATTTTAGAGTTCCATCGGTTTCTAAAATATTTTGTGTCTTATAGATTGCAACCTGTGATTCTCTTCTTCTAACACTGCTATCTTAGGAATTCGTACATTTTCTTCCTCATAAAATTTCAATATCATTTTGAGAGCCAACATCTCATTCGCTTTATCTTTGAATAGATTGACTATAAGGGCCACTTTAGTTGAATTTGTTGATAATTTAATGACTTATTTCTCTAGCTCTTTGTTCCTATTGAACCTACATTTGTTTTCATTTTTCTCATGTCGGAGTTGTCTCTCGGAATTTGTAATAGTCTTTTGTTCCTTTCTGGCACTGGTAGTAGACAAAAACACATAATTGTACAAGTCTTCATTGCTCCGTCTATGTAATTCTATCCTGTCAAAAGGATTGGTATGATGTAAGCTAATTTTGATTATGTCCCCTTATAGTCCACTACTTTTTTTTTATTATCTTTGAGGCTATGGTTTTTAGCAGTGCTATGTTGAATATTTTTTTTCATACTTAACTATTGACAACATTTTGTTTTGGGCCTTTTGTTTTCCCCAAGCATTAAGGGATGCCTCTTTCCTTACTTTAAGACTCTGCCTTTTGATTTCCATATATTCTATGAATAGGGAGGGAATTTTCCTAGATTAGGTTGTTTGAGGAGCTTATGCCATTTCTACTTATTGAATTTTCAACACTAGTGGATTAGACTGGTCAAGATCCCTTGGATTTTGATCAGACCTGCTTAAGTCGACCTTAAGCTCACTTGATGGAACTTCCATTCCTTCAACCTACTGTGTAGTTTATGTCGAAGTAATTTTTTGATTTGACACTTCTTCAAGCTTTATTTTCTTTGCTTCTTTCTCTTCTCCATAAATTTCTCTATCATCTTGGGTATCTAACAATGTTCTAGTGCTAGGTTTCTCTTCCACTATATGAGTTCTTACCAGAGAGGATTGAGCTAGTATATTCAGGTCTAGTAATTCCAATGCTCTACCCATACTGAAAGATGGCAATGTTTCTTTGATATCATTATAGTTAGCATCCAATATTTCTTCAAACCTTTGATCACTACAGAAAAGAAGCCATGCTATGATATAGGTAATGCCCGTGCTTGATATTCTTTGGAAACAAGGCTTGATTCTGTCTTCAAGGCTATATGTGAAGTAATCTGGAAACTCGACAAGTTCCTGAAAGGGAGTTTTTATTGCAATCTTAAAGTAATAGAAACTGAGCTTCATAAAGCCCAGATCAAGAGCAAGCAACTAGGGGCAAGCAACCACCATTTTTGTTACATCTTTTGCTTTGAAAACTCGTCCTCTTAAAAAATTTACATGGCTTGTAATCAAAGTTTGAGGAAAGTTTACAACCTGTGGTATTTTCTGTACCAATTGACCGAATTCTGTTGAGAAGAAAATTTTGGCTTCAAAGAGAGTCCCAAGATCTCTGGATATTGTGCTATTACAGAAGCCATGCCTTCTGGATTTACAACAAAACTAAGCAGAATCTCAACATTTGGCTTCATTTTTTCCTCCAAATCATACCCGAGAATATGCGGTATTTTCTCGATCATTTAGGCAACAAATTGTATACTAGAAACCCAAGATTCATAAGATAATCAACAATTGGTTTGATCATCGTTCCAACTCACATAACCAAAATATGAGGATACTGCATCAACATAGATCAAGTATCTCTTGTATTTACTGCAATATTGACTAAGTAAGCTACCGAGGTACTCATTGTACCCTCTACTTTAAAACCTAATACATCGGGATATTTCTTTATTACATGTGGAAGATCAAATTTCTCAATGTTTATCCCTTTCAGAAACTTGATAATAGGCACAATCTCTATTATGACACTCAAAGTCAACACCTATGGGTATCTTCTAAGCAAAAAGGGGAGTTCTTATTTCTTAAAACCCAAATTACGGAAAAAATCTAGTACACGTATCAGGTTCTTCCTCACACTACATCCCAACTTGAGAGGATATGCATTGATATCATCAATGCTGAGACCCATTCCCTGCAGGAATTCCACCTTTCCATCATAATATCGATTGTTGATGAAAGTTCCAATTCTTCCATCTCATCAGGAACAACCCCCAAACTTCTCAAGTATTCATATATTATGACTCGAGACGTAAGCTTGTCCTTGCCCCCCATCACAGCACCCCATGCCACTGTAGGCATCTGATATTCTGCATGTTTGTTTGACTATGCCGAATCTGCCTTTGTGGGCACTACTGAAATGACCCTTTCTTGATCCAACATGCATGCCCTCGATGCCATTGTCACAAAAATAGGCCTATACCTCGCCAACATGAGGTATTTATCAAACACATTCCTTCCTGAAAAGAAATTGAACTCAGTTAGGCCCTTGTTAATATTTTTGTCAAACCTGATTTAGTCTCACTAGGATGTCTTTTGGTTAGTTTGATAGAAGATGCTCGAAAAGGTATTGTTGCTAAACCAAGACTTATTTCAGTTGAATTTTTCTTGTTTGACTTGGCTGAGATTTCCCTAGTAAATACTATTGCCAAACCTGATTTAATATATGTTGCCTTCTTCTGGTTCAATTGGGTTGAAACAACTAGTGTTGCTTCTCTTACTATACATTTTTCAGGCTTTGTTTGCTTGGAAAATGATATGGGAGGTGCCAAAATAAAATTTGTTTTGTATGGGTTCAACTGAATTGCATCGTTTATAACAATTAAAACAAACATGGGCCTTAACAAGATCCAATTTTGTTCATATGGATTGAATTGGGATGCATTGATTTCATGTGGATCAAGCTTGGCATGGCCTAGAGATTCAAAATAAGCACTGAAAGGGTATAACAATAATGACAAAATGCATTCTTGCGTTGACTCTAGCATCCTACGTTGAGCTAAGCTTCGCCAACAATATGAACCCAGTGCTACCATTTCTGTTCTTTACCCAATACATTTACCAGGATTCATCATGTATATTACCTCTTTATACTGTCGCTTTGACTTTTTTTTGACCCTGTAACTCAGGTTGCTATCCTTGCTTCAAAAGAAGGGGAAAAAGGTGTCTTTACTTTAGAATCTAGATAATAAGAATATGTAGTTCAAATGAAATGGATTTCTGTGTATATATGTATATATGTTTGTAGTATTGTACTATGTTTGCATTGGTTTGATACCATTTGGCCCATTATATTTGCATACAAGCAAGAGGCAGCCAAAAGTTGAAACTGAGATTCAACCTTTATCAAAGAAATTAAAATCTGCTACGAAAGTACCACCAAAAAAGAAACATGAGACATCCTCGTCATCTGAGGAATATTCTGATTCACAAGAGGTAATTTATATTCTTTTTGCGTTGATATTAATATTAAGTTAAATCATAGGAATTATGTCTTTTGAAAATTTTCCCAAGAAAAGAACCACACACATATATTGAGACCAAACCAAATATACATATGCTGTGCCATTTTTAACACTCTTAAAAAAATCTAAAAATGCTTACTGCTTAGCATAAACACCATCTTATCTATCTCATAGGTAGGTGGTGTGATTTAAATATTTTTTTTTTTTTAATGTTGATGGGAAAACATACCATGTACCAAGTCAAGGTGGTTCGAATCAGTCCTTCACACAAAAGTTGACTGCACTATTAGGGTTGAAAATATATAAGAAAACATAGGTATGGGAAGTAGTGCAAATTTATGCAATATATATATATTTTTTAATTTATAAATTAATGAGGACAATAATTGATATAAATTGTAAAATTTAATATGAAATTATGTTCATAATTTTGATTTTATTTTGGTGACGATGGTAATATATATTTGTTTTAAAGTTAAATCTCTGTATTATTTTTTTATTTTATTAGACTAATGATTATAGTATATATTTAAATTTTTTAATGTTATATATATTGGTCTCTTATTTAGGAAAAAAGATTAGTTACAAAAGAGTTTGTCACTTATGAGTGTCATATGTCTAAAATAGAAGGTAATAGAAGTTTAAAAAAAATCTTTTTAAACTTGGGCTTATCATGAAATTAGTGTATATTCTCTAACTTTAAATATATCACATAAGTCATTATGGGCTTATTATGAAATTAGTGTATACTCTCTAACTTTAAATTTATCAAATAGGTTATTAGGCATAGTAGAACAAACATGACTATTACTAAAACTAAACAACTTTCACAATCTTTTTAGTGAAATTAAAGCCAATGGTGGCACTAACTATTAGTTTTATTTTATATTTAATTCTTCACATTTGATCCAACATCTCATCCATTTGAAGAAAAAATTAATTTTCATTCCTAGAGTGGTCTAGCAAATCTTTTCTGAGCAAAGTTTTCAGTTGCCAGTATAACCAAATAGTTTGGAAATATTTGGTGTTCTAAGTCCTTGAAGTCCATACATCACGAATGAAATTATGTAGGCCCCTCCTCATGTCATCCTCATCCATAGATTCACTCTCTCGCCTAATCCAATACACTTTATAACAGTGATATACCTTAAAAGGTTTTCTAATCATTGTCACAGTGATTTAGATTGGTACATTGAATTTAAATCAAGATTCTAACTTGTTTATTCATGTATGTGTTGTTGTCACTATCATTTGCAAGGGCATAGAAGAAAAATATTTTTTTTTATTTCTTGGAGCATACTAAAATCATTTGAACGCTTTGTCATATTGATATGCCTTCAACCATAAATATGATAACCATATCTAGATATTGAAGGTAATACATTTAGCCTTAAAGACAAGCATTGTCACCTATATTTGAACACATTACTGACATACACATTTGTATGTATTTGTGTATATATTTACATATTTATTGATTCACTAATTCCTCTGTTCTTTTCGAAGTGCAGGTTGCTTGTCACTTCTTTCTTTGAACCAAAGTAATGGCCTATGCAGATTATTATAAATGTGCTTTGACAAATGGTGTTTTCAACATCCAAAGATATAATGAGTCCAGGATCATGATTTATATGCTTCCCCAAGAAGCTGGTAGTTCTAAGGTTGTTTTATTTAGTTAAAATTCTAATAAAAACAACCTAAAATTGCCTTTATTATTCAGATAGGGAAAACCAAGGTTTTTCTCGGAGCGAGTCAAATGGATGAATTAGATGTTAGAAGAAATAAGGTATTGGGAAATTCAAAAAAAACTATTAAGCGCAATGTTCATTCATATATTGCTTAGAAATAATTTTTTTCTTTGTGCAATGCAGCCATTGATCTTTAGGCCTTATGGAGAAGTATTTCATGTTCATGTATTTGTAGGTCTGCTGGTTGTAAATGTTTATGCATTTTAAGTACACCTACTGTTTGTTGGAATTGTTTCTTTTTTCCATGTGAAATGTTGTGAAATTACTATGTACATTTTTTAGTTATTTCTTTTCTCTTTTTAGCGAGAAACAAAATTTATTGCTTAACATGTGTTGTTTGTAGGTAACCTTACTCGCAAGATTTATAACAACATGAGGAGGGAGGCCACTACAGTGCAGATACAGAAGAACGTGCGCAGATATAAAGCTCAGAAAGCTAAGAAGCACATGTAGTGTGGATACAGAAGCACGTGCACAGATAGAAATCTCTGAAAGTGGGCCATTGAGTATGAAGAGCCTATTGCTGAGGCTTTTCCATTGAGTGTGAAGAGCCTTTTGTTGAAGGTTTCAAGCTGCTAAGTATGGTTTTGAAGCTTCCATGATATCTAAGTATGGATTAGCAACCAAGTACAAGTGGTATGGTTTAGCCATTGTAATATTTTGAAAAGTCATCGATGTGCTAGATGATTTTCATGTAAAGTTACATGGAGATAGTTTTTGAGAAAACTCAGATTTATTGTAATACTTGACATTTCATATAATATATTTTTTGTGTGGTTTAAAACTTATATGGTTGTACTTTATATTATTTATAAGTGTTGTAATTAACTACTTAATGTGACATTGCATAATTAACATGTGTATTAGACGATGATAAATAATGCATGATTCTTTTTTTAATTTAAACATAATATCATATTAAAAATTTATATTGATTAATAATGGACACCATTAAAACTACTAAAATATAATAACCACACATAAAACGACTAAAAATGACTAAATTAGTGACCAATAAATGAGATTAATAACCAAAATTCGTATAAAATGACCAAAAATTGAGAGATTTGTGACCAAACAATGAGATATAAATGTCCAAAAAATGACCAAAATTTGCATATCAATGACCAAAAAACAATTTTGGTGGCTAATTTTTGGTCTTTTAGTGCACTACCAAATTTGGTTATATTGTAGTTTGTCATGTGGTCATATATTTGGTCATTGACTCAAATATATAGCCAAATTAATGACCAAATATATGGCCAAATTAATGACCAATTAACAAGCTATAAATGACCAAAATAAAAATGACCAATTTTGGTCGCGTAATAAAAGACCGTAAATTAGCCACCAGCGATTGCCAAACCAAAAATGGTCATTGATATGTGGTTTTTGGTAATTTTTTTGGTCACTAATCTCTCATTTTCCACTAGTGAACATAAAGTAGCTCATGGATCCATTAATATAGAGAGATTTCAGATAGAAATAGTACCTTCAATCTCTACGATTGCAGATTGATGATTTGCCTGTTGATCTTCAAGAGCTACATTAATCTGGTGGAAACTTTTGCCAATTCCCCCCACAGTGGAAGCTTCTTGCAGGTTGTGCATAGTTTCGTTGGATTCATCGAGGAGTGGGAAGTTCCTTCGTACTTGGGGACCTCCACATTCCCAACACTTCAAAGGTTCCTTAGGGGTTCTAGCGGCCCTTTTATGTCCAAGTTGCATAGTTTTATTGTCCTTACGATGAAACTGCCCATCTATGTTGTAGGAATTTCCTTGAGGATTCCTTGGCATGTTTCTGAAGGGTGGTGGCTGGAAGCCCTTCTTCTGCTGGTTAAACCTTTCTTGCTTCTTGTCCTTTCAGGATTTAGAGATGTCATTCCTTTGTTTATACTTCTCAAAGCATAATCTCTCTTTTCTTAACACTTCATCCAGAGTCTTGGGATTATCAAATTCAATCCGATCTTTGTAGTAATGTGGTAAGCAGCGTAGGAATCATTGGAATTTTACCTTTTCTTCTTTAATGTATGGCACGAAACGTAGAAGTTCTAGAAATTTATTGATGATTTCCTCCATGGTCATCTGACCCAGTTTCAATTCATAGAATTCCTTGATCTTCCTTTCGTAATATATTTCTGACATATTTCGAAAGCCAAGCATGTCAAGCTCATTAATATGGACATTTCTTGTAGGGACTAATATTGACAATGTTTTCCATTCATTCATCTCCATATTTGGATGGATGGTATGAGTAGTATCCTCATCCTCAGATGTTGGTTCATTAAGAGTGGTTGCAGGGATGCGGTCAACATGACATGCACTGTAGGTATTTCATATGTTCTCCAAATTTGACAAAATGACATGTGATGTAAGGCCTATGTCTTCATTGAGGGAATTAAAGGGCTTATATAAAAGTAATCCACTCCAGCATAAGTCAAGAAACACATTCGAATCTTTCACTGGAATTGAGGTAAAACACTGCCAGACATGAGCAATTGCAGGTACAGTTCTCTTTTTCTCTTTTTCCCTTTTGCGTGCATGGTTATATGACCATTGTTGTGCAAGGTCAATAAGGCATAAATGGTCCAAAGTTTGAGGATGTTGCAAGTAGGCATCTATGAAGCTAGGTCCAGATAAGAAATCACTTAAGTCAAGAGATATAGGACGAAAGATGTGGCGACCAACATTAAGTTTTATGAAGGATCACATGTGATAAGAGGCAATTTTTGTAGCATATGGAAAGTTTCTTGAGTGCTAATGTCTCGATCAACAATTGCTTATGAGTGCAGATGATGGTATGCATATGATGTTGGGTCCTGTGGACATGATGTAGCTATGATTCTAGTCAGCATATGATGGTAGGTCTCCAATTTTCCCTCTGCTTTGGAAGCACATTTGGCTATGTACTTCAAGACTGCATAACGTGACATCACTAGTTGGCAATCCACATTTGCTCGCCATGTTTGAACTATGCTTGGATTATGGATGTTTAAACGCTCATCATTGCGTGCTGGATGAGATGTATTTTGTCCTTTTTCATCGATGTAGAATGATGATTCATTTTGTACCTTCCATGGATATTTATACCTACATTCAAGTGTATTCCCTTTTCTGCGAAAGCATGAATTTTCAGTGCATTTTGTATGTCTTTGGACTTGATTTAAGAGTTGATCATAGTCATGAAGTGGGTTGGATGAAAGTATATATTTTGTATCTAGAAAGTAGGGGTCGTCCTCAATAGATTGATGTGCATGGATGCGAGCATCATGATTATCTCTAGGATTCCATGATGTAACATATTTATCAAGGAAAATCTTTGCAGTATTGATTTGATTAGAATCTTTCCAATTTAATGTTTCCATGTTAGGAGCACCATCAAGCCATAGGAAACCATGTATATGTGCAGAGCCATGATGTTGCCATTCATACCTATAAAAGAAATGGTAGAAGATTAGAATAAACAAAAAATATGTAATATTTGTAGGAAGAGATAGGTAGTATATAATGTGTACCTATACCAGTGATCTGTTGTGTGCATGTTTTGTTGAAGCATCTCCTCATGGAAGATTGAAAATATTTTATACATTTATGTAGCTACAGTGTGGGGCATATTAATGATATTACGAGTACGCCATTATTGATGGGATTTTGGGTCAATAGGGGTAACCTCTTGCATAACGACACACAAGTATGGCCATTTTGTGTCTGCTGCACTGAGAGTGAAGAATACTGTAGGGCATTACAACTGTGTGATCATATTTGTTATCTCACTCCTCTGTAGTGTCCAATATTCTTTGGTTCCACGAAGGTGTGCTCCGAACCACATGACATGTTCTGGGAGGTTGTTTGTAGGAATTCCCTATAGATGTATGCACAATTCCTCAATTATGGTTGGCATGTTATGCTCTTGCCATTGTTGGAAGAAAAAATTAGTAGTTTTCAGACTCCTGTGGCACATAATTAAGTTGTACAAGTAGTATCTGAAACGAGGATGATGACCAAATATGTTGTAATGGTATCTCATTAAGTGTTATGCATAACCATCAAGTGGAATGTTTTTAATACGCGGTTGGCAAGGTAGTGCATCCCATGCCATGTTGAATAAACTCTATGTGTTGTACTCATTGATTGGCGATGACCCAATAGTTGGTCAATCAATGGTAGTTGGTGTAGTAGTGGATGTAGGATGAACAAAATCTTTGATTTTTTCCATTTCTCGTTCTGCATTAGATAATGTGAAGGAAAAAGAAGATAATGCATGTGATGGTTGGATAGAAGTGTGGTTATCTAGGTCAGGGATATTTGAATTGTTTGAAGAGGAAACACCATTGTCTATAGAAATAGAAAGGAGTTGAGAGGATATATTAGTGCATGCTTCTGGAAGTGATAAAATTGAGGCATGGGAAATTTGCACATCACTATAATATTTGTCATGTTGCATCTTATAGAGCAATGCATTCAAAACATCTGATTTGGTCACATAAGAAGCATAACAATTACCTTATGTTCCATGCCTCTTCACAACCAAGATATCAATATCTGAAAGGTGGCGTGGAAGGAAAATTTCGATATTAACAGTTTGTTGGGGGGAATAAATGGTGTGACCACTATACTTGTATTGTCCACCATGAGCATGTTTGACCTGCAAAATTGGGATAACACGAGCAATGAGCATTTCTTCAATTTGAGTAAGTATGGACAACACATTGGGTTGGGAATCGGGGTCCATATTATTCAATTTGGAGAATCGATGACCATTGATTTCTCTTTGACATTGATGGCAAATGTGTCCAGTGGAATATGGATGAGTAACAATTCCAGGATATGATTCCATACACGTAGTACACGTATGCATGATGGACAAGGTGTCAATCCATTTGCAGAAATTTTGGGTAGCTTATGTATGGTCTTGATGTTGAAGATTACATATTGGAAAGTTGGTAAGAGATTGTTGTTTACTATTATTTGCAGTTTCTCTACATCTCTTTAGTCCATCTTTCCATTCAACATATATTTTCCTATGTTGTTCATTTTGTTGGAGTCTATATGTAGATGGTATAGTAGTGAGTGTGTCCTTTTCTTTGCTTCATTTATCCTTTTTTTTGTTGATTGTTGTAGCGTGGACTATATGTCGCTGATTGTTGTAGTTCTTCTTTCTATCAGACTCACATTGTGAAGATGATATATTTGCTAGACCTATTAAAACGTTTTGTTGAAATATAGTAGGCATTTGTAGTGACTTTGAGAGTACTTCAAATGTGGTGTATGTTGGTATTGTCTGGAGTAGGTGTGCATGCTCTTTAGGAAGGAAATTAGTAGCCATGATTTGATTTGCAATATTTGATTATACTTGCAAGGAAAACATTGAATGAATTGTAAGTATATTTTAATTAAGTTGAGAGTGCATATAATTTTAAAAAGATGGAAATGAAATTGTATGATATGTTGGTTTTGAATGTGAAGGTTATATCCCCTTTAATAGAAAAGTAATAAATTGAAGGAAAAATGTATAGTAATTAAGTTTTATTTAGTATGTATGTGTATAAAGTAGGCTACAATACTTTTTTTTTTTTGGAAAAAAAAGGCATAACACATGCCTTAAATATTCAGCAAAAATGTTAGGCTACAATACATTTCTTTTTGGAAAAAAAAGTCATAACACATGCCTTAACTATTCAATCAAAATTTTAGGGATGGGCATGTTTTCTTTTGGATTTTTCATGCAATCCATTTTATCACATGCAATTACAATATTTTTGATATGTTTCTGATTGGCAAATGTTTCCTCATGTACTTCCAATTTGAACAAGTAACAGTTGAAGAAAAGCTTGGAGAAGATGGTTGTGGTTTCTTTAGTTTTTCCTTCATAACCATATTCAGAAAGCTTCAGAGTAGGTATATGTCAATAATTTGTTCCATAACATCCTCGAATGTAGTTACATCACCTTTCCCTATGTTGTCTTCAATTGTGAATTGGAATATGTACATGTATTCACATTCAAATGTGCGTTGATTGCACCTTTGACACTTCCATATACCATCCTCAACAGGTGTGAGTTTTTTTTGCACTTTCGATCTTCAAATGTAAGTGGGCATGCAACATACCAGTAGTTGTCTGTATCCATAGAAGCAATAGTTGCTTCAACTAAAGTGTATGAAGGGTCCACCCCTGTACTGATCCCTTTGGCTTGTATGTCAGACAAATGCTTTTGTATGGAATGATGTCCTCCTAAAGCACCATGTGTAGATAATGAGTAACATTGGAGGTATGTACCTATATTTTCAAACCAAGTTCACAATTCTTGAGTTTCTTTGAGATCAGGATTGGTGTAAAGCTGGGATGAGAAGGTTGTAGTAATCAAGATCTTATTGAAGTTTGTTATTTTTCCAGCCTTAATATCAATTATTGGAAAGCTATTTATGGTGGCATATTGTTCTAGATTATATTTATTGCACAAGACCCCCCAAAATGTGACCTCTATACTATAGCTTGACATGTCCTTTAGCTGAAGGGTTCTCTTATGTGTCTCCATTCCATTTTTCCTCATGATGGTTACTAAAGGGCTAAGGCATATAGCAACTCTAATAGTATCAACTATAGAGATGTTGATTAGAATTGGTAATTCATTAATAGGAGTGAAGATGAAGTTAGGGTTTGCTATTGAATGTTCATCATGTAAGCAAGTTTCTATGGTGGAGTTACTGGCAAGATTTATTTCCCAATCATTTTTCAAATGATTGAATTGTTTCTTTGTAGTTTTGATTAGACCTTTTGATATTGTGTACAGTTTACCAATATCTATTGAAGAGTGGAATTGTGTTGCTTGCATGTGACGCATATTTCACTACCTGCAATATCAATGACGTCAAAGACAAACACATGTCCAGGCCCCCTAACATTGGTGAAGGTGCGAAGGTCATTTTTTGAAAGGACTCTAACTTTCAATGTCCATTCTTGCATGTATGGCAGTAAAGATTTGATAGGAGTAAATATTGGGGGTGTATTAGTTTTTTCTAATTGGTGCTTGCTAGGAGAACTTACATAATTGTTCAACAGTGGGCCACCAATAATCTCCGATGTCATAGTATGCACCTGTATATCATGAACTATAAGAATCCTGGAAAGCATGAAAAAAATGTATGGTTAAAGAGTAAGTAATATAAAGTGTGGTTATTGTGTGTGATTTATGTGGTTGAGAAATAAGTCGTAGGGAAAAGTAGACAAGTGAATACATACTTGTTATTTTGGATAGATTTACAAGTGATGCTATAAATTTGAACCAATGATCCAATTTCCATTTGAGATGATGTGAAAAGGGAGCCGAGAGGCAAGGCAAATAGACTTTGTATTGTAGTATTTCCATCGGATAGGTGTACAAAATGACGATATTCAAAAGTTTCTGTGAATTCCAAATTTGTAGAATAGGATTGCAAAGTACCTCTCCCTTTCCAATCCTTATAATAGAGTTCAATGTTAACATTGAAGTCAACACTATAAATTTCTCTGTTCATAGGAGTTCTGTGTAGGGGTCGCAAAAAATAACCTAAGAAGAAACAATTTTGCAGAAATGTATTAGGATATGTGTGTGTGTGTGTGTGTGTGTGTGTGTGAATGTAATTTAAGAAGAAGACATATGCAGGTTGAGTAATTATTTGAAGGATGTCAATAAACAATGCAAATCCCAGGATTAAAGAGAATGGACGTAGACAAGGAGACACTTGCCAGCAGAGAAAGCGGGAAGGAATGACCAAAGTCATGAAGGGGAAAAAATGACTGAGAACGATTCTGCAGTGGAAGTGTGAAGGGTTTAGATCTTGCTCAATCAGATCTGACGCTCCAAAGGAATTTCGCAAGAGAAAGGTGTAGGGAAAATAATAGATCCACAAAGACAAGGTGAAGATCCACACTTGATCCCAGATCAATGGACAAAGAAGAAGCCACAAAGATCAATGGTCGAGGATGAGTTTCACAATGCGAAGTTGCAAGCTAGTTAAAGTTGTGGAAAGTTGAGTTGTGGGAGGAAAATTGCGGAAGCCCATATTTGGAAAAGTGGGAAGGAGGATCCGCAATTCGTAATTCACAATTTGAATGCGGAAAGGACCATTGTGGCTACAAGTTTGCGAAAGTATGTTAGTTTTTGAAAACTAAGAATTGCAAACTTGCAATCCACAATTGCGGAAATACTATTGTGGAAAGGTAATTGCAGAAGGGAGATTTACGGAAACAGAGTTGGGGAACCAAAACTGCCAAAATAGATTTGTGAAAGTCTGTATTGCAGAAACAATGTTGCGGGAATGAGCTTGCAGAAGAAGACTTAATCAACGAATTTTGTTGATTAGTTTCCGATTGTGGAAAGGTCGTTGTGGAAAGATTAATGCGGAAGAAATTTTCGTGAAGAGTCAAAGTGCACATCCGCAATCTGCAACCCACAATTGTGGAAGGAATGAGTTACTGCAAAGTGCAAAAAGGTTGTTGCGAAAAGGCAAATGCGGAAAAGGCAATGCAAAAAAAGTCTGTTGCAGAAAGGATGTTGTGGAAAGGACGTTGCAGAAAGGAAACTGTGGAAGGGCACGACTCATAAATTAAACAGAGTTAAAAACGACAAACAGAGCAGCAATTTCGCTCCTCTAATTGACAGATGGAGTCATTACATATAAAAGGGACTTTTATGGGCCACGTTACGACTAGATTGCATGCGGAGAAAAACGTGGTGGGCGGAGGAATAATATTAGGGTTAACCATTCATTGTATCCTCTACTGTTGGAGAAGTAGAAATCCATTCCTATTGATTATTGCACAACTCCTGGAGCCTGGACGTGAGCCTATGGGTGAATTTTCTCTTGCCCGGACTTGCATGCAATCCTGTGTGCGTTGATTTTACTGAGGCATGTTGTTGAATTATTGATGTGTTGAGCAATTATGCATGCAAATTGTTATTCGGTAATGTATGGTCCATTCATTGGGCGGACGGAATAACTCTTACACGTTTTCCCTTTCTCTACATTCTCTTATATTAATCCTCTGTTCATTAATTAACATACTCTGTTGATGAATGATAAGTCTGCTACTCTGCTACAACATAATAGGCTTATGTTTATGAATACACTTTAGTTTTATACTCTGTTACAGAAATAAAAACTCTGGTTAATTGTTTTTCGATCTATTAGATGGTCGATATATAGATTCAACATAGGTATATGTGATTATTTTTCCTAAATATGTGATAATAATGAATGAAACCGAAACAATATAACAAGGCAAGCTAGAAAGAATACCCGATAAATGCAATATTGTTAGGCTGCATTGGAAAGTATTACCTGAAAAGACTAGCATATGCAGAGAGATGGCGGGATTAAGCATCCCAATAATGAATACATATAAGCAGCCAAAACTGATCTAAACATAGTCGATCGAAGGTTTATTGGTCTACCTTACATTCAATGCAGGTTAGTCGATCGAAGGTTGGCATGAATGCATACATTAATACTTTGATGTCTTCAATTCCTAATTTGATGTCAAATCTCATCTATTTGTCTGTCCACACTGAGATAAGTACCTGGATATTGAAGTATTAGTCCAAACGACATACTCCACTGGCTATCCCAAATTCTCCGGATACTTTACGGATCTCCACTGCATATTAACGATAGCCACACACATTAATGTTTTAGTTACACATGGCAGGTTTTCATTTATTCTCAAGAAACCAGTGAAACGGCTAGAAAAACAACGCCCTAAAAATGCCTCGGCATAAAAATGGTATATATTAACCATTTCAAAATCAAATTGCAATAAAATATTTGTAAACAATCTTTTATACATTGAAAGTGAATTGGTTCAAATAAGTTTAGATGATAGATGTCAAATACATCTTTGTCATGATTAAAAATTAAAAGGCAAGTCGGTCTATATAAATGTTTGGATAGTTATAATTTGAAAAACGTCCCCCCCCCCAAAAAAAATAAGTCGGTCATGAAAATATTTCGATCCCGGCATATTTAAAAGGTCCAAATAATCTTTTACAATGGTTAAAAATGAAGTCGGTTCAAATAAGTCCATATGGCATGTCATTAATAGTAGTTGTAATAAGATTAAGATGCAGGCTATGTCAATAATGGTAGGTATTATAAGATTAAGGTGGTGGGCACACTTGTTGAGTGGCATCATCATCATTAATAGGGTAATTAATAATGGTAACGAAAAAGAAAAAAGTGTAATTTGTTGTAAAACAATTGGTTTGAGGTTGTCGGATAATTGTTAAAAAAAACATGTTATGTTTTAAAATTAAAAGGGTGTTATAAAATATATATATATATATATATATATATATATATTTTGAAGATGATAAAATTTATATAATTTAGTTTTTAATAGTTAATAATAATTAAATGTGGATTTATTTATTATTATTATTGAAGAAAAAATATATTATAATTTAGTTTTTAATAGTTAAATGTATTGATAGATTCATTATTATTATTTCTTTCTTAGAGTATGTTTTAATAAGTTTAATGGGTCAAACCACACTCAAATCCACTTTGTGATTCAACCATGAGTCAAAACCCCTAAATTTGGGGCTCCCTTCCTTGATTTAGGAGTGCATTCCCTAATTTGGGGGAGTAACTCCTTGATTTAAGGAAGAGTCTTAGTTAGGACGTGGTTAGGACTAAACTTGCTCCATTAATTTAGTCCTAACTTATCACTAACTAACCCAAATAGTCATTAGCGCCATAGTTAGGTCAATGGCGCCTTTTTTGAGTAAGTTTAGGGGCTTGCATGACAACATTCAATTGCAATCGGTGATTAGTGAGTTCCTTAATCCGTTAACTCAAGGTGTGCATCCATGACTAATTGAGGTTATCTCCTCTAAGTTAAGACAAACTAGCCTTCTATGCATGGCATGTATAATTCGAATTGCCTTCAAAGCTAATTCAAATGGTCTCTCTATATATTGTAAGCTTCTCTATTCAATTATGCAATGAAATACATCATTCAATTATTCCTATTTGCTTCTATTTTTTGTGCAATGATCTATGTTAAAGCATTTATTACATGATTTACTGATAGGTGATTTGACTCACATTGCACACTTATTTATTTTATGTACTTCGATCTATACACGTTCAATTATTATATGGTATCAGAGCATAGGGGTACTAAACTAGTTAGTGCTTTTAGTGATTTATTCAACTATCTAGATTTTGCAAGTAGAGAAGGGATTTTGCATCCATCAAGAAGGGTTTTGCAACCACCAAATAAGGATTTTGCAGCCACCAAAGAAGGCTTTTTGTAGCCACTACTCTTGCAGATTGAAGAAGGATTTTAGTAGCCACAAAAGAAGGATTTTTTGCAACTACCAAAGGAAGGTTCTTGCAACCATCAAAGAGGATTTTGCAACCATGGATCTACATTATAATCAGCTGCTAACCCCCATCAATTAATTCAAATAGAAGCCAAGAGTTGAGATGCTCTTGAGAATGAAGGGGTTCTATTGGATCACCATGGGAAACAAGATGGAACTGATGACACTTGTTCAAAATTCCAAGTATATTAATTGAATGGATGAAGCACGCGGCTTACTATGTTATTTTGTGTCTCCTGGCTTGCTTTACCATATTCAAGACAAGGAGACCCCCAATTAAATATGGACCACCCTATCCAAACTCTTCAGTACACAAGATGAGATGAGGGGTCATCTCTTGGAGGTAGAGCTAATGAATTTTAAGCTGAGTGAGTTCGAATTCGTACAAGAGTTCTTTACAAAGTGTAGATCTTTCCTCTTGCAGCTCAAGATACAACAACAATAAAGAGGACATTCAAATGGTACTTTCTATCCTTTCTAAGTTGGGTCTTGAATTCAACACATTTGTTTCATTGTCTCACTCTACTGGATTAGCACTTAGAGCCTCGTTTGCCATTCCTTCTTTATTAAATTGAGCACATAGATTTGTGGAAAAACACACAACTCACAAGATAGATCACATAATTTACTCAGTTATTGAAGAATGAAACAGTGCAAAAATGGCTTGCAGCTATGAATGCTTTTCATTAATCAAAGAGTAATTAGATAATAATTACAATAAAGTACAATGGCTTAAATAGACGCACGCAATTCAAATCCACATGAGGAAATTCAAATTGATTAGACTCTACTTGACTATAGGTAACTAAGACCTTGTCTAAATCACTGTCGGAGGACTCAATAGTTAATTGACCTTGTGTAGACCATTACCGGAGTTCAATGGAGTTCTAAAACACAACTCAAGTGTCTAGTTCAGTGTTGACTGAGGATAACTGACTGTGGTAGGTGAGAAATGCGCTTCTCCTGCATGTAGCCATGCAAACCTAGCGCTAACTGAATGTAGAGGACTAGAACTGAATGTAACTGACTCCTAACTCAGCTTGACTAGTAACTAACTGAACACAACTGATGAAGGTTGGTATCAGCACTCCTAGTGGATCCTAAATTGTAGGGATTGGTATAGGAGGCTCCTAAACTGATGCATGCAAGTGCAATCAATGGCAGTAGACCTCAATTAGTGTTCCCCACACTTTAGTAACTGGAACATGTGCCCCAATTAGGCCAAGTGCACCCAATGGTGCTAGTGACTAAAAATAGACTGGATGGACTCTCGATTTAGACATATGAGCAAATTGGACAAGGGAGGATTAATAATCCTAACACCCCCCCTGAATGCTAACTTGGACAATCTGTGGGCCCTGATAACTAAGAACATAGGTCACCCATTACATCAAGTAAAGTAAAGTAACTACTCAATACAAGGAGATGGGGAAAAAACACATGGGAAAAAATCCCCCCCTCTAATTAAGCAGGTAGAATCAGGATCAATCTGGTTCTTTTGTGCACAGGTATCTTGGGGCCTGGAATGTGAACCTCTCCATCATTATGTCTAGAGGAATATTCCTCTTTAGAAGAAGAATGACATGCTCAACTAAATCAAATATATAGACAGTTGCTGGATGAAGAATGGACCCAGGTAGAGCAACTGAAGCCAACTGATAAGTGAGAGAAGGTTCTTGAGGATTCAGAACATGTGAGGAACACTCAAGAAACTGATATGTTGCAGCCATTAACAAAAAACCATGAGTGGTAAAATCATCCCCAAGTGTTAGGAGCGAGTGTTTAGGCGGATGCAAAATGTCTTCCTCTTTACTAGTTCTGTGAGGAGATGAGCATGTGATCAATGGTAGAGAAGCACTGGGACTGTTGAGAGCAAATGATTGAGCTCCATGGTCTGATATAGCTTCTGAAATATCTAATGAATCACATAATAAAATATCAACAACCTTATAAGAGGAAACTAACACCAAATCCCCACCAGCAGTTTTGAAGAGAAATTGTGGTAGTTGATTTTTCACATCGGAATTGGTGAGAGTAGCTACAAGCATGATTGAAAGCTCTTGGACTTTAAAATTTGAAATATCAAACCAAGCAATATCAGATCAGATATAATTAAGATCATATCATATCCACTAAGGTTAATATCAGATCCAAAGACATGGTCAACTGAGACAGTGGATGCACAACTTTCTTCTTCTTCAAAATTTTGAATTTTGGTGCATGCAATCCTGCAGGAATTTGATAGAAGATCTAGATCAAGGGGAGCGAATGGATCACTCTTGTAATCTTATATTTCTTCCAAAATATCCAAGGTATTACATATTTGCACACCAGCAACAACATTAGAGGGAGAAAAATCAAATTTCTCTTCACTTTCGAAAGCAATTACTGGAAAATTTTGCACAAAATTCAAAGGAAAACCACCGGTGACTGTTTGCATGGAAGTGCAGCAGTATTTTTCTTCAATATCATAGATTCGAATGTCTTCTTCTGTTTCATCCATATGAGGAGATGAGATATCAGAGATCTCATGAACTTTCGGAGCAGCAGGAGAAGGATTCACTGCAAGGAGACTGTCTTTAATTCGAATTGACTGTGTAGAAGCTTTTGCTTGTTCTTCATCTTGAACAACTTCATCAGAGAGAGTGGAGGCCGATATTTTTGGATCAGGGATGCTTATGGTGCTCGATATGCTCTCCAAAGTGCTATTATGATCCTCATCAATAATTCCAAAGGTTCTGTCCAATATTTTCTAGAGATCCTTTGGGTTTTTAACAGATCTTTTGAGGTAGTGCATGGTAGGAGAAATGGCCATATACATTTTTCCATAAGCTGCATCACATTCATTTAGCTAGTCATCCTTTCTCTCAAAGGACTCTTCACCAAGTCCAATAGACACCTCATAGAGATCTTGTCTCTTTAGAGATGCAATCATCTTCATCTTCCATTCTGAATAGTTTGTGGATAGGGTGAGAAGAGGAACCGATGAATCCAGAATTGATGAAGCCATTCGAAGTTGTACCTGCAAAAACAAAAAAGGGGCATCGTTAGGTTGACAGCCTGCACATTTCAGGTTTTCATCACACCTATCATAGTTGATCAAGCTTGATCAACAATTCCTTAACTTGGGGTATTAAGTGGTAAACCTTCTGCTTCTGGTGCAGAGTTGGAAGGAGCAATTTTGCTAAAAAATGATCCAGTAGGAGATCTGAGGAGGAGAAGTGCCTTGTCCGCCAAGGCTCTGATACCATATTAAATTAAGCACATAGATCTATGGACAAACACACAACTCACAAGATAGATCACATAATTTACTCAGTTATTGAAGAATGAAACAATGCAAAAATGGCTTGCAGCTATGAATGCTTTTCATTAATCAAAGAGTAATTAGATAATAATTACAATGAATTACAATGGCTTAAATAGGCACATCAATTCGAATCCACATGAGGAAATTCGAATTGATTATTCTCTACTTGACTGTAGGTAACTAAGACCTTGTCTGAATCACTGTCGTAGGACTCAATAGTTAACTGACCTTGTCTAAACCATTACCGGATTTCAACGGAGTTCTAAAACACAACTCAAGTGTCTACTTTAGTGTTGACTGAGGCTAACTAACTATGGTAGGTGAGAAATGCACCTCTCCTGCATGCATCCATGCAAACCTAGCGCTAACTGAATGTAGAGGACTAGAATTGAATGTAACTAAATCCTAACTCAGCTTGACTAGTCACTAACTGAACTCAACTGATGAAGGTTGGTATCGGCACTCCCAGTGGCTCCTAAATTGTAGGGATTGGTCTAGGAGGCTCCTAAACTGATGCATGCAAGTGTAATCAGTGGCAGTGGACCTCAAATAGTGTTCCCCACACTTTAGTAACTAGAACATGTGCCCCAATTAGGCCAAGTGGACCCAATGGTGCTAGTGACTAAAAATAGACTAGATGGACTCTCGATTTAGACATGACTCCTGATTTAGACATATGGCCAAATTGGACAAGGGACGATTAATAATCCTAACATTCTTTAGATGTCTTTGCTTCCTCTATTATTCTAGAGTAGGATAGTCTTTCTTATATGGGCCTGCAAAGCTCCTCAAAGGCTCTTTCACTTGAAGCCAATGAGGACAAGAAGAAAGCCAACTAGTAAAAGACTCCATACAAAGGAAAAAAGGGAGCAACAATCCAAGTTCAACTCCACTGATGGCATGACCAAAGAGCAGCAACCATGGTGTCCTTATTGCAATAAAGGACCACATAAGAAGAAGATTGCAAGTACAAGAATTTTTTTGAAGAAAAGGAAAAGGAGTGCAACAATAAAGTTGTCATATCTAGTTGCAAGTATGCACTTTCAATAGTGTCCTCTCCATGCACCCTTGATTCAAAGACTTTGAAGAACTTGTTCCAAATCAAATTCAAATTGAAGAAGACCTCCCACATGTCTCTTCAATCTCTAGAGCCTTATCTTTTGCTCCTATTACTCACCAATTTCCGCACCAATTTTTTCGAGTAGATTTATTTTTGCATTCTCTTTTATGGGGGGTTTGGAGGGGGGGGTGTTCCACTGGGTTTTTTCCTCTTTCCTAGTTTATAAAGAATCCTATTTATGTGTGCATGGGTACCTAATATGGTTGAAAATTGTTGGGACCTATTTTTTTTACTTAGTTTTTTACCAAGTTAGGCTTATGGTGGGGATGTTAGAGTAAATAACCCTCCTAGATCATGTTTTGATGAGTCTAATGGGACAAACCACACTCAAATAAATTTATTGATTCAACCATGAGTCAAACCCCTAAATTTTGGGGTGCCTTCCTTGATTTGGGTTTGGGAGTTACTCCTCGATTTAAGGAAGAGTCCCAGTTAGGACAAAACTTGCTTCACTAATTTAGTCCTAATTGATCACTAACTAACCCAAATGCTCATTAGCACCTCAGTTAAGTCAATAATGCCCTTTTTGAGTGATTTTAGGGACTTTCATGATATCATTCACTTGAACTGAGTAATCATTGAGTTCCTTAATCAATTAACTCATTCTAGGCATCCATGCATGACTAATTGAGGTTATATATTTTAAGTTAAGCCTGACTAGCCTTCTTTGCATGTCATGGACAATTCGAATTGCCTTCCAACATAATTCAAATTTCTCTTTATATAGTGTAAGCTTCTCCATTCAATTATTCATTGAAATACAACATCCAATTATTCTAATTTGCTTTTAGTTTTTGTGTAATGATCTATGTTAAGGCATTTGTTACATGATTTATTAATAGTTGATTTGATTCACATTGCACATCTATTTAGTTTATGTACATAGATCTATACATGTTCAAATATTATCTCTTATAAACCACCTCACTTGAAAATGGTGGTTCTTTTGAAGAAGACAAGCTCTTATCCAATGAAAAACACTTTATATCTTACTCCATAAACCAAAAATGATTTCAGTATAAACAATATTTTAGTCATTGCATATGAAGATTATGTAATTTATAAGAGCATCTAGCCTTAAACCTATACATGAAATTAGATACTACCCATTTCAATTTAATATTTTACCTATAAAATATTTATAATATATAATAATATTTTATATATAAATAAAAAGTAATATTTTAACAATTAATAATATAAAAATTAAAACAAAGAATATTAATAAAAATAAAGTTGGAGAAAATTGAAATTTAAAAAAATAAAAATTGAGATAAATCATTGTAATACATTATAATGAAAGAGGATGGATGGTGTCTACTAGGGTTTTGCAGGACTTGGTGATTGGATCTTTTGGTGGATTGTGGGTTTTGTCTATGTAGTTTATTTGGCTTTATGGAGGAGGAGGGTTTGTTGTGGTTGGATGATGAGGTGGAGTATGTTGGAAGCATTTTCAAATATGATGTGGAGATGAGGGGACTGAGCAGGATGCTTTCTATGCCGACAAATATCAGTGGGGTATGGCCAATATCTTCTTTAGATGATGACTTAAAGCATACAATGAATAGCTCACCTTTTGATGTAATAGTACAAGTTACTTGTCGAAAGAAGGTTGTTATGGGTTATACAAAATTGGGTGAGGTATCTAGTGGGAAGGTTAAGATGTCGATGCCTAGGGTTTCTTTGGATTCCTCTCTTGGGAAGATGTCATTGTTTCCAGAGGATCGTGATGTTTTGGCTGTGTTTTGTTTACTAATGCTCCAGTAAAGGGCGTGAAGAATGTAAAAGTTTCTCCAAAGATTGATCAGGCGTCTAGTGGGAATGATAAGTTGCAAGCTTTCCAGGTTTCTATCCAAGGAAGGAGTCTTCGGTGCTTGGGATCAGTTATACTTCAACTGTGTTTTGTCCTGTTGGTGCTCAAGTAAAGTTTGTGAAGGGCCTTTCCAGTAAGAGGGCTTAGCCTCAGACGACACACAAAGAATCAAGGTCCAGTTGGAGAAAGTCCCTATGGTTCTTCGAAAATATGTGAATATGGATCAAGTTGAGAGTTTGTCTCTTAGAGATCTGGTTGGTAATTTGGAATATATTTCTCTTTTGTGACTCATGATTCTTCAATGGATTAAGGATAATGGAAATCCTTGGTGGGTTATTGTCTGCAAGTTAGTATGTTGGTAAACAACTCGATATGTTTTCATTTCTTTTCGAAGGAGAATGTTGTTTTGATATTATGGAAGCCATGGGTGATTAGCAGGGGATGTTTGGTACTTGATTGTTGGCATTTGACCTTTAACCCTTTAAAATAAAAGGTGATGAAATGCCATCTATTACTACTGCTTCTAGGGTTTCCATTACATTTGTGGACTCGGTTTTTCCTTGTATACTTGGCTAACACGATTTGCAAATTTATTTTTATGGATGCCAATATGTTATTTAGTGACTTGATAAGAGAATGAACTCCCTATTAGTGGAATTTGATGTTAGTAGTGGTTTACCAGTGGAAATAGAGATAAGTTGGGGGAGAAAATTTTACTCAAAGGTTGGTCTACATGAAGATCCCCTTTTGATGTTAGTAAAATAGTGAATGCAATCAATGTGTTTTATTAATAATAGAAACAAAATATTCAATAATCAAAGATTTTTGTAGTCCTAGTTAGGTTAAGGGACACACACACACGTGCGCGCGCACACACACACACACACATATGGGGCAAATGTTTTCATAATGTAACATTATGTTATATTACATAAAATAAAAACTAGTTAATGCATCAAGAGTAGTTGAGGTGCTCTACAGTGCGTATGTGGGAGGTGTTGTTACACAAAAAGTAACATTATGTTACATTACAAAACCCACAAAATCATTGTCTGCTTGAAAAAACAAAAAAATGAAACCAAATTATAAGTAATAAAAAATCCAACCACCAAAGAGATCAATCTTTTTGAGGTGTATTTTTTTAACATCTAAAAAAATTAAGATTAGAAAAATGTACATGTCAAGAAATTGGATCCCTCTTGGTGCCAATTCAAGCTTAAGATGGATCTAAGCTAATTATATATATTATCTATTATGTAGAAGTCAAATTCTAATAGATAGTAACAACTAGTTAAAATAATTTTGAAGAAAAACATATCAATATCTAATTACATTTTTTTAATTTAAAAACTCCATTTACTAAATTTTTTAATTATTCAGCTTACCTTTAACTTAAAATGTATAATGTGTTGAATATCCAGTTACTTTGAAAAAGAAAAAATATATAAATAGATCTAAAGAATGTGAAGATTATCTTCCATCTTCCTCACTATCCCATATAAGATTGTATTTTGGTAAAATCTTAACAAACATTTTCTATTTTTATGGACTTTGCTTGTTATATGTTTTATTTAAGATTATCTTCCATCTTCCTCACTATCCCATATAAGATTGTATTTTGGTAAAATCTTAACAAACATATTCTATTTTTATGGACTTTGCTTGTTATATGTTTTATTTAATAATATTTAGCAAAACAATGGAAGAAACTTTTCGTTCAACAAAACAATTGAAAAGAAGATACCACAATCTTGAACAAACAAACCAAATCATAGACTCCATTTATTACAATTTGAACAGTATTAAACTATGATGCGTTTACTCATTCTTAACATATTTACCTCGTGTTGTTTTCTCCCTACCACGTTTTTTCACTTCTGGTTGACTACGCCTATTGCTATTTTTTCCTTCTGAACTTTTATACATGCTTCTATGTTTGGTCTAGTAATTAAAACGACATGCATCCGTGTCTATGTAACAACAAATAAACTATTAATCTTAAGAAACAATACTCTACCTATCTACCCTAAGCTTATCTCGATTGTTGATTCCCTCCATCCAAAGGGCAAGCAGCAGAATCAATAGTTGCCTCTACTTCTTTCCCTTTGGAGGGATGGAATCAACCATCCGGATAAGGATGGTCACCCACGAAGGAAATTGACCAAGTGCTCGCAATTATTAAGCGGATGCTCACACCGTATCCCACATTAGGACCGAATCTTGCTTCAACACTTGTGTTGGTTGTTGTAAACCTATCCTTTTAAGTTTGCTATTATTCTTAGTTAAGCTAGATAATCATTCCTACTATTTTGTTTGGAGAAGCATTGCTTTCTAATTTAATCATCTTGCAATATAGAACCATAAGGTAGATTTGCAATATTCATAGATTCATAACAAGATTGTAGAAATGCTATATAGATAGGAAATCACTGAAATATCATGCCACTAGCTTATGGAAAGATAGTCCATATAGTTCATATGTTTGTCAAAGCCTAGGGATGCTCGAATGAGTTTGTTGCACCTAAATGCTCTGCTTGCAACAAACTAGCATGGCATCCACTAACTAACCCTTTTCTAACCTCTCCAAGATGGAGACCACCTTGATCAAAACTAATTTCCGCAAGAAACATTAGATTTCATCAATGGCTAGTGTTGTCAATAACCAATATTGTTTTTCCCTCTCTTTGAGCGTTCTAAAAACAACATGTATGTGCTACATGGCATTGCAAAACCCAAAACAAAGGAAAAAAAAACATCCCATATGGTTAGCAATACTATCTTCTCCATCTAAAACAACTAACCAAAAATATGGAAAAAAAAGAAAAACAATGCACTTTGCATATACAATTGTGTTGAGAAACATATCCCTCAAATATGTTTCTACAATATCACCTTTTTTTCTACAATGTCTTGACTTGAAAATAGAAATGTTCACTTTCAAAGACGCACTTATGGAACAAGGCTTTTACAACTTCATGTTCATTGAAGGAAACTGTCATGATCCCTTGTTTGAAAATATACCAAAATGTACAAGATACTTTGATAGCACAAGCCTGCAAAAAGCAAATATCCAATTTATTTTCAATTGCATCATGGAAAATGACATAAGATCGTTATGTTGTTTACAGACATATCTTCATACAAACATTGTAAAGGAAACATCCCTTCTTTTTTATTGTCAAACGTATCTTGTGAACATGGCATATCGATTTAGTGTTGGTCATGTAGAAGGAAGTCATTTTGAAATTCAATGGTTGGATGAGCTCATAGAAAATATATCTGTATCATTGACGAAAAAAATAATTTCACATTCTAATGTTTGAAAGACATGGTTGGGTTGTTGTCATTTGTAACTGGAGAAAGCATTTGTAGGTTTTGCAAAAAATAAATTTCAAACACTGAAATATCGGTTTTTGTGTCTCCTTATCACATTCGACTTAACAACCCATTGCCCTCTATATATGTCGGAAAATGTAATTACTCGCAGATTCGTACCTGACTCTCAGCTGACTCTGTCAGAGTCTGTATCAGTCAAGATCTTGTCGGTCAGTATGACAAGAGGGAAGAGTCCAAGATTCGACAATGTAAACCAGTCGAATTTGTTTTTGAAGCTAAGTTGTTAGGTAGATAGTTATTACAATCTTTAATGGTGACTCAGTCGATTCATGTAGAAGAAATGTTCAGGTTTCCTATAAATAAAAGAAAAAGATTGTAAATTAGGTTAAACACAATAGAGAGACAGTGAGACAGCAGAAATCACTAGAGAACTCCAGGGTGAGAAAAGAGAAGTTGAAGCTCAAGCTTCTGTGTAAGTGATTCAGTTGAAGAGCCAAAGCTCTGTAAAAGGATCAGTCTGTGAGCCGACAAGTCTAAGCTGACAAGTTTGGACCGACAAGTCTGAATCGACAAGTCTGGATAGAAAAGTTTGTAATACCTTTGTTATTTCCGCATAGTTATCTATATGAAATAGTTTATGGTTGAATGCATGTTTATTTGGCCGCACATTATTTCCATATTTACTTGTGTAAATGTTGTTTACATTTACCAGTTAAGTGAAAGATTAAGAATCCTTAAATTTTTCACTACGTGAAAGTTCCAGGTTTTACGGCACATTGGTCGACTCAAGTCTTCCTACATATTTGGGCATATGTTTTTATAAGTTATTTGCTTTTGTTGATGTGTCCATTTTACTCTATCTTACTCATAGGTGAAAAGCATTTGTAATTTCTTAAGTCTCTTAGACTAAGAAAAATACTCTGTAGATTTTGACCAAAGTGAACCGACAAGGTTGGTTGAATAAGCTGACTTGAGAGGTCGAAGAGGTGAGCCAACTTAGAGGTCGAAGTCAACTGACTTCGAAGTGACAAGTGGTCGAGGTAAAATCAGTTGGTAGAACCGATAAGTAAGTCGAAGTAAATCAGTCGGGTCAAAAGGCTGACCAAAGTTGATAGACTTGTCTAGTCGGGAGATAGACAAGTTTCACCCGACAAGTGAAAAAGTGAAAAAGAGATTGGCGTGAAAATAGTCAATTTTTAATATTAATTGAGCGGTAAACTCAAGTTTAGTCGGCTTGGTTTTGGCTAACTGGTATTAGAGCAAGGTTTATATCAAAGCAAGTTTTAAGAAAGATTTCTTGTCTTAAAAGGTGGATATTTAATTTTCTAAGGAAAGTTAATTAAAAAAATTAAAAATGGCTTCCAATTTTGGTTCATTACAAACTCCAATTTTTACAGGAAAGAATTATGAATATTGGTCTTTAACAATGAAGGATTTATTCAGAGGTCAAGATGTATGGGAGATAGTCCAGCATGGTTATGCAGAACCAACAGATATGACAACATATAACAATCTCACACAGGCTGAGAAAGTTGTCTTGAGGCAACAGAGGAAGAAAGATGGAAAAGCTATGTTCTACATACATCAAGCTATGCATGAAAGCATACTCTCAAGAGTAGCAGCAAAAACTAATTCTAAGCAAGCATGGGATACATTGGAGACTTCCTATCAAGGTTTGGATAAGGTAAGGACATCTAAGCTTCAGATTCTGAGAAGAGATTTTGAATCTCCGTCCATGAAAGATTCAGAGAATGTAGACTCATTCTACACTAGAGTTGTTGGGTTGATAAACCAACTGAAATCTCATGGAGAAGCCATAGAAGACCGAAGGGTTGTTGAAAAATTCTCAGAAGTCTTCCCCCAAGATTTGAAAACTTGGTTGTAGCCTTAGAAGAACACACAGACATGTCAACATTTACCATTGATGAGTTGCAAGCTTCACTCATCAATCATGAACACATACTCAGCAGAACACAAACATCATTGGAAGGTGCATTTGCAGCACAGTCATCCATAAGCCGTGTTAGAGGCAGGGGGAGAAACAACTTCAGAGGAAGAGGAAGAACTTCTTCAAGAGGAGGACGAGGTATAAGTTCTGCAAATGTCGGTGGCAAAGGAGATAATCAGAACCCAAGTCAGCCAAGTGGCCAGAGGTTTGATAAATCAAAAATTCAATGTCATTATTGTAAGAAATTTGGTCATTATGCATATGAATGCAGGAAGAAACAATATGACTAAGGAAGGAAAAGTCCAAATCAGTCGACCAACACCAGCACTTCGACAAGTGCAATGCTAATGACATCCACATCTCCACTTGAATGTAATGCTGTTCAAGAAAGTCCACATGACATATGGTACTTAGATTCAGGCTGCAACAATCACATGTCTGGCAATTTAAAGTTGTTTTCCAGTCTAGACAATTCAGTTAAAACTGATGTTACACTTGGAAACAATGTCCAAGTTATTGTCTTAAGAAAAGCCATTGTTGATATTCTAACCAAACAGGGGGAGAGTAAGTATATCCCTGATGTATATCATGTCGAAGGTCTGAAACATAATTTGTTAAGCATTGGACAACTGATACAAAAAGGCTACAGAGTCTACATGGAAGATGATCACTGTGTGATCAAAGACAAGCGTCTAAGCGACCGGCTGATAGCAAAAGTGCCAATGAGAAGCAATCGCTTGTTTCCATTGAGGATGGTTCTCGACATGAAAGGGAAGGAAAAAATAGGTGCTTCATTCAAGGCAGAAAGTGAAGAAACAGTCGAGCTCCTCGACAAGAGAGAAAATGGCAGCGCTAATTTGCAAGCTGCATTTCAGACAAAAGTTCAGGATGAATCCTGGTTGTGGCATTTCAGATTTGAATATCTGAATTTTGGTGGGTTGAAGCTACTGCACACAAAAAATATGGTGAAAGGATTGCCATTGATCGACAGACCAGAAAGGGTTTGTGAAGGCTGCATTTTTGGAAAGTAGCACAGAGAGACTTTTCTTGTCAGAAAGTCCTATAGAGCACGCACACCACTTGAAATTGTGCACTTTGATATTTGTGGTCCAATGCAGACATCATCCATTGGTGGCTGCAAGTATTTTTTAACTTTTATTAATGACTACTCAAGAAAAATATGGGTATATTTTTTGAAACATAAATCTGATGCATTTAGTTATTTTCAGCAGTTCAAGGCACTCGTGAGAACATGAATGGACACTACATCAAGATCTTAAGGACCGACAGAGGAGGTGAATATGTTTCAAATGAATTTTTAAAATTTTGCAATACCCATGGCATACAGAAACAATTCACTGCATGGTATACACCTCAACAGAATGGTATTGCCGAAAGAAAGAACAGAACCATCATGGAGATGGCACACAACATGTTGGCAGCCAAGCATTTGCCAAATGAATATTGGGGTGAAGTAGTCGCAATTTCCATATACATTATGAACCGGTGTCCGACAAAGAGTGTGAAGAACAAAGTTCCCCAAGAAGCATGGACATGTATGAATCATAGTGTTTCACATTTAAAATTTTTTGGTTGTGTTGCATATGCACATATTCTAGATGAGCTAAGAAGGAAGCTAGACAAGAAGGGACAGAAATGTAATTTTGTCGGTTATTCTGAAGACACAAAAGCATACAAGTTGTATGATCCTATCACAAGGAAAGTGATAATCAGCCGAGATGTTCAATTTGTCGAGAATGAATCATGGGATGGAACTATCGACATAAATGTCAAGATTGTGTCGAATGTCGATAATGATGATATGGAAGAGGAAGTGGTTCAAACACCACATGTAAGTCAACCGGTCGCAGAATCGTCGACTCCCATGACACCACGAAATGGTTCAGCACAAGGACCATTGACACAAGTAGCAACTCACTGACAAGTACACCAAGAGGACAACATACTCCATCAAGCATTTCGTCAAGGTTGACATCGATAGAACTGATGAAGACAAGAAGTCTGCGGGAGATATATGAAGTTGGTACACCAAATTCATTCTCTCTCTTTGCATTATTTTCTCCTATATATGATCCACTAACATTTGAAGAAGCCATTGAAGAAGAAGTATGGGCACAAGCTATGGATGAAGAAATAGAATGCATTGAAACAAACCAGACATAGGAACTAGTTGATGTACCAAAAGACAAGGATGTAATCAGTGTCAAATGGATTTATAAGACAAAGCAAGATGCTGATGGGAATGTGCAAAACCACAAAGTAAGAATGGTAGCAAGAGAGTTCACACAACATCCCGACATAGAATTCAATGAAACATTTGCACCTGTTGCACGCATGGATACAGTTAGAATAGTTTTGGCCATTGCTGCACAAAACAAATGGCATGTTCATCAAATGTATTTCAAGTCGACATTCTTAAATGGCTATCTAGAAGAGGAAGTATATGTGGAACAACCACAAGGGTATGAAGTTCCAGATGAAGAACATAAAGTGTACAGATTAAAAAAGGCATTATATGGTTTGAAGCAAGCTCCTAGAGCTTGGTACAATCGGATTGATACGTATCTCACTGAAAATGGATTTCACAGAAGTGAAAGTGAACCGATTTTGTACGCCAAATTTGATGAGCAAGGCAAGATGTTAATTTTCTGCCTGTATGTAGATGACTTAATATTTACTGGTGATTATGGCATAGCATATTTTAAAGCAGTCATGGAAAGTGAATTTGAAATGACTGATTTGGGGCTTATGAAGTTTTTTCTGGGCATTGAAGTTTAGCAGTCTGAAAGTGGTATTTTTATATCACAGTCTAAATATGCAAGTGAAGTTTTAAAAAGTTTTAACATGTCTAATTGCAAGACAGCCCCAACACCAGTAATAACAGGTTTAAAATTGAGCAAGGATGATGAAGGATCCACTGTAGATCCTACGCTGTTCAAAAGGCTTGTTGGTAGCCTTATGTATTTGAAAGCGACAAGACCAGACATTATGTATGGAGTAAGTCTGATCTCAAGGTTCATGGAGTCACCAAAAGACTCACATTAGCAAGCAGGTAAAATAATTCTGAGGCATGTAAGTGGCACAAAAGACCTTGGTATTATGTATTCAACTTCAAAAAATTTTAAACTCATTGGTTACACTAACAATGACAATGGAGGCAGCATAGAGGACAGGAAGAGCACATTTGAGAACACACTTCATTTTGGTATAGGTGTTGTTTCATGGGCTTCAAAGAAACAACCCATAGTAACTTTGTCTTCAGCTGCAACATAGTATGTTGCAGCGACAAGTGCTACATGTCAAGTTGTCTGGATGAGGAGAGTATTAAAAGACTTGTCACAGAACCATCAAGAACCGCCAACCATCTTCTGCGACAACAATTCAGCCATAGCATTATCAAAGAATCATGTGTTTCACAAGAGAACCAAGCACATCGACATAAGGTTTCATTTTATAAGAGAGTTGGTGAACAACAAGGAAATTTGTTTGGAATTTTGCAAGTCTAAAGATCAACTTGCAGACATCTTCACAAAACCATTGGAAAAGGAAACATTCCAGTATCTACGTAGTTATCTTGGAACGACAAGTTCTGCACAGTGAACTCTGTCATAAATAGAGCATGTCTAAGCTCTAAAACATTTTGTAAATTTTGCTTTAAAAATCCCCATCTACTCATAATTAAGGGTGAGTGTTGGAAAATGTAATTACTCGCAGATCCATACCTGACTTTCAACCAACTTTGTCAGAGTCTGTATCAGTCAAGATTTTGTCGGTCAGTCTGACAAGAAGGAAGAGTCCACGATTCAACAATGTAAACCAGTCGAATCTATTTCTAAAGCCAATTTGTTAGGTAGATAGTTATTACAGTCTTTAATGGTGGGTCAGTCGATTCATGTAGAAGCAATGTTCAGGTTGCCTATAAATAGAAGAAGAAGATTGTAAATTAGTTTAGACACAATAGAGAGACAGTGAGACAATAGAAGTCACTAGAGAAATCCAGGATGAGAAAAGAGAAGTTGAAGCTCAAGCTTTTGTGTAAGTGATTCAGTTGAAAAGCTGAAGCTCTGTAAAAGGATCAGTCGGTGAGTCGACAAGTCTGAGCCAACAAGTCTAGACAGACAAGTCTGGACAGACAAGTATGGACCGACAAGTTTGGACTGACAAGTCTAGATAGACAAGTTTGTAATACCTTTGTTATTTCTGCATAGTTATATATATGAAATAGTTTATGGTTGAATGTATGTTTATTTGGCTCCACATTATTTCCAGATTTACTTGTGTAAATGTTCTTTACATTTACCAGTTAAGTGAAATATCAAGAATCCTTGAATTTCTCACTCCGCGAAAGTTCTAGGTTTTACGACACATTGGTCGACTCAAGTCTTCCTACATATTTGGGCATATGTTTTTATAAGTTATTTGGTTTTGTTGATGTGTCCATTTTACTCTATCTTATTCAAAGGTGAAAAGCATTTGTAATTTCTTAAGTCTCTTAGACTAAGAAAAATACTCTGTAGATTTCGACCAAAGTGAACTGACAAGGTAGATTGAGTAAGCCGACTTGAGAGGTCGAAGAGGTGAGCCGACTTGAGAGGTTGAAGAGGTGAGCCGACTTAGAGGTCGAAGTCAACCGACTTAGAAGTGACAAGTGGTGGAGGTAAAATCAGTCGGTAGAACCGACAAGTAAGTCGAAGTAAATCAGTCACCTCGAAAGGCCGACCAAAGTTGATAGACATGTCTAGTGGGGAGATAGACAAGTTTCACCTGACAAGTGAATAAGTGAAAAAAAAGGTCGACGTGAAAATAGTTAATTGCATCGAGAGGCGCTCTACAGCCCAGTATGGGGGAGAACTTGTAATGTGATGTAACGTTACTAACATATCGGCAAAAAATAATAGTGATAGTGAATATTATGGGAGAGATCTTGTAACTGGATGTAACATTTCTAACATGTCGGCAAAAAAGTAAAAATTTAATTATGGGTAAAAAAAATATGTGAGTCAAGAAAAAAAACACAAAATTGAATTATGCGCAAATAAATGCATTCTAAACAACCCATGGTTTTATTGTACATCGTTTAGGAGGCCATGTGCAAGGCCTCCTAAACAACCCATGGTTTTATTGTACATGGTTTAGGAGGGCTTTGCAAATGGTTTTAAGACAATGTGCAAAGCCTCCTAAACAACCCATCATTGTAGGAGGGCTTTGCATATGGTTTTAAAACCATGTGTGAGGAAATGATGCAATGTTCGTCCCTAACAAAATAAAAAATAATAACAACTATTATATGTAGGCCATAAATAATATTAAATATTAATAATAATAAAATTATATGTGGACCTTGAATAAAAAGATGTGTTTTTGGTTTGAATCAATCAATGGATACCTAAGAAGAGGTTTACACCTCTAGAGATTTGATCCATCTAGGTGCTTGATAGAGCCTACGATTTGGATATACGCTGGTTTTTAATATTTAACTAAGCGCTAAACTCAAGTTTAGTCGGCTTGGTTTTGGCTAACACTATTTATATTAACCGCTCTTGAAGAACGCCTTGTTTCATTGAGAAATGCTTTTGCTTTTGCACAGATCCATAAGTTATTACAATGTCAAATTTCACCAAAAAAATCAATGAAGAGATACATGCATATTTACGCATTGTTGAAATTCTCTATCCACACGCAGTGAAAGATTGTGTAAAACAAGGATGTTTGGAAACTAAAAGATGTGAATGGAGCTTCCTTATTACCAACAAAAACACAGTAACAATGTTTTTTATACATAAATATGCAAATTTTCCATCTTTTTTAAAAATTCTTAGAAATTTTCATTTCAATTGGATATCTATGTCTATTTTAATCCCATGTATTTTTTTTTTTAAAATCAGGGAGAGATTCAGAATTGGATATTTTTAAAAATGTGTTTGTCTATTTTAAACACTTTGAAATGATTTCTAACACACTCCAATGTATGGATACCCAGACCAAAAACATCCTACAATTTGTTTCATGGTTAAAACAACCCAGTAACCTAGATTATGTAAGTTTAAACACTTTCTTTTGAGAGTTTGAAGTGTTTTTACTAGATTTCTTCAAATCAAGCCAGAAAATGATGCCCAGAAAAGACGAAAAAGTTAAAAATGGTTATCACTACATTGTATGTAGACTTGCAAGCTATTTGCTGTATATGATTTAGTAAACGATGATCAAAGTTTCAGGGTTCATCCCACAGATGAGAAACTTAAAAATATGCAGACTCTTACCACTAAGTAATCTCGTTGCTTCATATCATTTGCAGAGCATTCTTCATAAACAATAGAGGAGTATAAGTGTATCGCGTTGTTAAAGAAACTTTTTGAAGTAAGATTCACAACATACTAGGGAAATATTCAAATACATTTAAGATTTGGTAGTTTGGAGAAGAGACCAATAGTATAGAGGCCTGGAGTTAAAAAACTTATTTAAAAGCTCAATTTAAGGGCTATGAGAACAATTTAAGGACAAGTTCTTACCAATTCAGAGCTTTACACTGCTTGGAGCTCATAGATTGTTTTCCAGATCACTTTCTCAGGTTTCAAGTTACAAGGGTCAGATTAAAGTTTTTTAAAGATGAGGGATACTTCTGTCAAAACTGTGCCACGTAGGATCCCAACTGTTCCTAGATGGACCGATCCATTCCAGAATAGGGAAACATTTGGTCAAATTCAACAAAAGCATTAACCCTTCATTTCTTATCTTGAAGCACTGTTAACTACTCCAGAGACCAACAAGCAATAATTCCATTTGTCTTTCTGAACTCTTAACAAGCAATAATTCCATTCGTCTTTCTGAACTCCTAAGCAAGTTTGGAATTTCAAATATATTTTGCCTGTCAAATTTTTTTTATGACGGTCTTGTATTTTCAATGCCCTTAGTTTTTCTTCAGATCCATTAGTGTCAAATTTGTTTACATTTTTATATAACATATCAAATTATATAAAATAAAATAAAAAAACAAAACAATAAAATAAATATACAAACATAATAAGTAACAATGTAAGTGTAATTTATATTATAAAAAAAGTGTTTTACAACAGTAGTGAAAATTCACCTCATAGATAGATAATGACAGAGCTCCAGTCATTTTAAAGAACTTGGTGCTACGAAGCTAAATTTTAGATTTAACATCTAACTCTAACGAACTTGCAGAAGCTTTATTTAATTAAAATGATTTGGATCTTTGTGGTCATTTAACTATTTATGAATTGGTCAACTACTATTGAATTATGGAAATTAAACAAGTTGTCTAAAGAGAGGACTTTTTGACCTCTATTTTCGGCTGGTTTTTACGACTTTTTTGCCATGAATCTTCACGGAATTTTCAAAAGGTTCAAAAATACTGCTAGATTTTACAGAGTATGGGTGTATGGGGTTTTCTTGTCGCCTGATTTCATTTATGAGCTTAAAATTGCCTAACAAACAACATAAAATCAACCTGAAAGTCAAAATGTCCCGTAGTTAGATAGCCCCAACATTAAATCGATAAAAAGACGGTCACCGGGTAAAGTCAGATCACAGGTTGCCTTACAAAATTCAGCTTCGGAAAAACGCAAAGCTAAAGCAAATTACTAAAGAGTAGGCAACAAAAAAATCAGTAACAAAAGCATTTCTCATACATGAAAATGTCAGATTTGGAGTTTCTTCTGGTAAAACAATGAATTGAAATCTCAGCAATTGGAAATGGGTTTCTGGCATTCCGGGGCCTTAGTTAGGTAGACTAGGCTTTTTGAGAAGTCAAAGATTTCTATATAAATGTTCATCAGTAACAGTAAAAACACGAATTCAATTAAATATCATACTCAAAGAACTCAATTAAATATCATACTCAAAGCTTTAGCAGGAGATCATGCCTATAAGTTGAAACTAGTAATTTGTAAAAGCTACTAAAGATATTGTTCTTGCCGAGGCTTGAAGATCGTACAATCTATTGGACAAATCCCTTGTACTGTAAGCTAGCCACCGTATCAGCCAAACACTTGTTTACTGGGGTGAATGAGATGTCCAAATCTCCTAGCTTCTGATTGGAAAACTTGTATGGTTGCTTTCTTGGGTTTTCTTCATCTGAACACCTGCAACATGTATTCATGGCAAATTTCATTACCAACGAATTAATTCCACAATTTAGAATTAGACTGAAGATGTAATCTACTGCTAAATATATATGATATTCACCAAGGTGGATACTGCGGGCACAATTCAGCCAACATATCTACCAGATCCCCTATGTGAAGGTTCGATTCCACACACAGATATCTCTGGCCACTGGCTGAAGGCATTTAATACACTAAAATGTGAGCCTCTGCCACGTCCCTCACAGGCTATTACCGAATATATCAACGGTTAGAGATTTAGTAAGTTCGACGCTGCCTTCATGGCTCTGGTAGTCATGATTTGTATGGGCAAGGCCGAAGGATTCAGGCCATGGGCTCCTAGAAAAGAGAATCTGTACTTGGCTTCCCTGGCCAATGAGGGTTTGTTGTCCTACGTGAAAATGGAAGGTCTATTCTCACTCAAGAAATGCAGGCATATGTGATCTGGTATGGCAATTGGAGTCTGCCAACATAACAATAATTTGGGACTTTTTGCATTCCATGACCATCTCTGCGTCTGATAACTTCTGGGAAGGTTCTTCTATTCAAAAATGGTGGTGCACTGTACAATTGTACACTGATCAGACTGGATCTCTGGCCGATGAGACATAAGACAACTACTTGCAGCCTGCAGGGGAAATATCTGAACAGAATGAAGGTGCAGCATCTAGCCTCCAACTTCCAAGTTCTACTCCATCCAGTGTTGGAATTTCACTAGAATTTTACCAGTGAAACAATTTTTTTTGGACGTTTTGGGGTTTAACATTCCCCTTCACTAAACGTTTTCCTTAAATATGTACCTGTCAGTAATAATGTTTAACTTAAATATGTATGAGTCAGTAATAACCTTTTACTTAAATATATACCTATCAGTAATAACATTTCAATGTTGTAAATATGGATCAAGGACAACTAGCCAAGCGTATTCATATTTCCTTTTACACATAAACTCGAAATAGTCCCATAACTTGCAAGCCCCCATGCAGCTTCCTTAAGAGTTGATCAAAACCCCATTGGTTTGACCTTAAGGACCTTGGGTGGAAAGAGTATAATTGCCTAAGACATGAACTATCATTAGAAGTGTGTTGGAGATTGTTTACAGGTAGATTGGATTTTGTTAATTAGGGAAGAGTAGAATAAAAATTCTATTAGCGCCAAAATATAAACGTGGTTGAATTTGAGCTAAGCACTCAACATTTCTAAAAAAACGGCCCAAGCAAGTAGAATACACAACAAGATGTTGTTCCAAACTATTATCTATGCGTTCATTCAACATTCAAACTACCACAGAAAAGTAGTTGAGATGAGGCTTCAGAAATTGAATGAGATAGACAAAAAAATAAAATATAAACGTGGTTGAATTTGAGCTAAGCACTCAACATTTCTAAAAAAACGGCCCAAGCAAGTAGAATACACAACAAGATGTTGTTCCAAACTATTATCTATGCGTTCATTCAACATTCAAACTACCACAGAAAAGTAGTTGAGATGAGGCATCAGAAATTGAATGAGATAGACAAAAAAATAAATCAGATGATAACGGATGTTTCCTCCACAATAATATTAATACTGGAGAAGACATGAATTTTTGTAGACAAATCGTCTAGTGATGGCATTTATAAGCTCATCACAAACGCAGTCTTGTACAATTTTCTACCAAGAATTGAGTTTACCAATAATGATTCTGTGTTTGACGGGAGAGCATAGCCTAGCTTTGTTTATGAAATGTAATTTACTTGGTGAGTTACAGAGTTAAAATTTTGTGTATTCATTTTGTAGAAGGTTTACTACAGTTTCCATGGATCTCTGATCCATTAAATCCAAGAATCTTGGGATTTTAAAATCTACATCTATGAATGACTATGCACCTTCTACTTCAAAGTGCAAGGAATTTCTATCTTTATAATAAAAGTGAATACATGAGAAGAAGTGATAAAATCCATTTCAGTGGAAGTCAATAGGACTAGTTTGGTGGTGTGAGCATATTGGAATTATGGGAGTTTATCTATGTTTTTTTTACTTTAGCAGTGTAGATTGAATATATTAATGCCCATGGCTGTGTTTGGTTTTGAGATTCCTAAAAGTGGTATAGGGTTTATGTAGAATTTTCCTTCATTTGTTGTAATCTATAACAACAATATTACAATTCTATTTCAATTATAAAAAGAACTGAGAAGCTCATAGGAGCAAGTCATAGGCAAAACTAGTATATCCTTTGAAGTGCCGAATCTAGGTCAACCCTCGAGGTTATCCTTGGAAGTGCCAAATCTAGGTCAACCCTCCAGGTTATCCTGGTGTGAATATACTTTCTAGAATGGAACAACAACTGAAACAAAAAGTCCAATGTGAATGCACGGTAGGTAAAAACCATCATTCATCCTCAACTTAGCAGCTGTCTTCCTGGCTGCTGAAGATACAATATCATTAGAGACAGAATTAATGCATGCATTAGATTGGCCCATGCAAAGTTAGCTACGTAATACCCCACTAACAGCAGCACGTGATGATGACTAGATATTAGATTTTTTTAAAACTATTGAAATTATACCCACTCGGCTATTTTCCTAAAATAATGCGTGTCTCCACCATGTCCTTAGAAACATTATTGCCACTTACAATGAGCTGGCCTTTGGGATTGCAATAGCTGGTATTATGTTCTGAAATATATGCAGATTTTTTAAAATAGAAAAGAATTCTGTGAATGCATTGATCGTGGCAGGCTAGACCTAGTATTATATTACTAATATCATGATGTTTTAAAAAAATTATAAACCATCAAAACCATGTTTTATGAAAATATTCAACGGTTTAACAAAAACGGTTATTGGTGATGTAATCGGAGAAACCACAGCATCGAAATGATCAAGTCGAAGTTTCGAATCCATATCAGGATCCATCATCAGGACACATTCGAATGTGGAGAGATTGAGGACCAAAGTTAAATACTGGAACCGAGTAGAAAATCTATGGTCGGCCGCGGAGAAAAACGGTTATGTTGAATTTTTACCCGTATTTGACGGGAAAAATGTCCCAAGACGGGCAAATGCCCGTCAAATTCCAACTCTGACTCATCTCCAAACTTCAAAGCCCGCCATAAGCTGCATTAACTCCATGGTACTAGTACCACTCGGCCCTACCTACTGCCCGGTAATGTCATTTAATCGCTCTAGTCCTCCTCGAGTTTCAAACCATGCCAACTTCTGCCAAGTGCCCTGGCAGGCTGGGCTGCCGCTCGCCCATTTAATTTGCTAAATAACTTGCGATCAACTTAGGTTAACCTACCCACTCATCGAGTGCCATGCTGACTCTGCAGGTACTATAATTTTTTACGTGTGATAAATATTAGTAGACGTCAATTGACGGTTTAAAATTTTTGGAGGACGTAGCTGTTGACATGTCCAGATTTTTTCCAACTGTTGACATATTTTAATGGCTTTTCCATTCTAGACCGCTGTGAAATGCATATTCTCATATCAACACGGTTAACGAAGATTCAAATGCACATGTTGGGACAATTTCATGATTGCTATTATTTAGAACGAAGGAACATTTTAAGTATGATATACCTATTGCCTCAGATTCCTTGACCTACTAAATTAATATCGCTATTAATATAAGCTTCGATAAAGGGATAACAATATCGCTATTAATATAAGCTTCGATAAAGGCATAACAATAGTGAATAGAGCCCACAAAATATTCACACATGAAAATATATGCTGTAAGAACTGTAATAAGAGAAATATCTTTCACTATGTTTTTCATTTCTGGTCAACTTCTCCTATAAATATTGAGGACACAGGTCCAAAAGTTGTCCAAATCCTGTGTGAATGTCCATCCAAGATGGACACTACTTATTTCACAAAATATTCACACATGAAAATATATGCTGTAAGAACTGCAATAAGAGAAATATCTTTCACTATGTTTTTCTACTTATTTCACAAAATATTCACACATGAAAATATATGCTGTAAGAACTGCAATAAGAGAAATATCTTTCACTATGTTTTTCATTTCTGGTCAACTTCTCGTATAAATATTGAGGACACAGGTCCAAAAGTTGTCCAAATCCTGTGTGAATGTCCATCCAAGATGGACACTACTTATTTCCTGCAAGCGGGGAATTATGTATTAGGTAATGTTTTGATTTCTGTGCAATGTAAATTGCAGTTTTTTATTATATGGTTTTCTACAAATTCTATCAATATCCCTAACTTATTGTCAAATTTCTTTTTTTATTTTATACTTCCTCTAACATCTATCCCTGACCACTCTGACATCAACTCTGACATATTCTCTCGATTGGATCACATCTGTACTCAATGAATGGCTCTGAAATCTCTTCAAAGAAGTTCAAAGAAGTCCAAGAACCTTGCATGGTGGCTATTTGTATGTCTCTGTAGCTTTCCATCTATCACTGGCCATGCATCCAACCCTCTTTAAAAAGAGTATGATTGCATATGCAGGTTCTATTGAGTTTGGGTATTTCCACAGAGTTGGATTTGCAAACAGTGAAAACCTTTCCCCCCTAGACAGTTCGGGATATAGTCTGCACAAATTACAGGTATCTCTTAATTCCTTGTTAATTCCTCTCTGTAATAATCATTAAAAATATTTGCACTTTACTTTTTATTGAAAATTCTGTTAATACTATGATAATTCTACATAATATTTATTTATATTTTGCTAATTTGTAATAATTCATGTTTGTAATTATTTATGCATAATAATTTTTACTACCATTTTGTTAGACAAATTAATTCATATATAATAATTTTTGCTATATTAATTTTTATTTATAATATTTTATTTTTTACTGTATTTTAAATTCCATTGAAGTTAAAAAAAATTACAATTGCAATATTCTCAAATTTATAATTTGAGCGTTTCAAACTTACCATTTGCACACATTCCACTATTCAGACTTGCAATTCCCACTTCTCATTGAATTTGTTTCATGCATAGCTTATTGAAGCGTACCAGGTATGTTGCTTTGCTGATCTTCTAACTTAACATGCCCATTAAATTAAGGAATATAGACTCAGGAACTTAGTAGACCAGTGTGATTTGGAGAATGCATTTGGTTGGGTTTCATAACTTCTATTTCAATGCCTACGAGTCAGGAGAAAAAGATAAATCCATCTTTCACATAAAAAAAATGAAAAGAAAATTAAAAAAATCAATTTATGACAGAGAGATGCAGTAAGAATCTTATGAGTACGCAGGGTTTGAGCTAACATCATAAAAGCCAAAGTGACCGTGGAGCGATTGTGGAAAAATTGTAAGTGAGAGTGCTCGCCCAAGTTACTTAAACATACTCATTAGTTAACACACCCTTCTTTTCACAATGTCTGGCGCAGGCCATCTTGTTTGAAAGCTGCGCACAGGACTACTATCGTCATAAATTAAGCGGAAATAGGTGCAGCGTGCTACTATAGTGTTAATCCAAGTAAATCACTATGGCTCGTTACAAAAAACATGTAACAGCACAATTCAATAGGCAGTAAATCATTGGAAAACACACGCAGTTGATAGTCCAGTATTAGTTTATAGAAATTACTAAACCTAGAAGTAAGTATATATAAGACAAATGCAAGCTTCATTAAGGTTATAGAACGATTAAATATTATCTCCAAAGACTTTTGTAATGCACTTAGTCCTTTCCCTTCTGTTGAGTTTTTCCCCCACATTCCAACCTCTGCCCTTACAAATTAGCCAACCATCACATGTTTTTTAGAACCATTCTGCAAGATTGTGAATTAGCAGATTGGTTGCCTTAGGAAGGCGCATTCCATAAGAAAAAATGGCTGTCCTGATGAAGAGCTTTGCATGCATTGCTGTTATGGTGTTTTGATTAATTGGTGACTCTAGCAACAATGCTAGCAAACAAGTGGTTAGACTGGGATGATCTGAATTTCAAGTGGTTAGATTATGATTATCGAAAATTTATAAGCGGTTGATGTTTATCGATCAAGCCACGAATATAAAATTGGTGCCTAATAAGCATAGATTTGGTGCTTATCATTTATCTCAGGAGTCTAGGCCAACCCAACCGGGAAGCCCAGCCCATGAGCCCAACAGTTCATCCCAACCTATATTAGATATTGTCAACTTAAATGATAATCCTAATGTGAAATTCACCTCATGTTAATAATCTTATAACTTAGAGCTCTGAATTTTCTTACAGTACCATAAATTATATTAATTGTTCCATCCCTTTCCAATGGGATGTCACTATCTTGGGATAAACGACTTTTACCTCTGTAATTTCTCACGTACGAAGAGGATGAGAGATTGCAGTTTCACTCTCCGTGAAAAAATACTTTGGTATGACAAAGAAGCAACTCAGATCGTTGCTAGTTTCCGCATGGAAAAGATGGTAAGAAATGCTTTGTTGTATTTCTTTCCGTCTTGTGCTATATGCCTGTGATTGATCTTCCACTTAATACTTTTAACAAGAAGGAATTGTTTTTATTTTAAAAGTAAGATCGATTCCATCTTCTATAAATATGTGTTTCAATAAATACTTATAATAACTATTAGGTAGCAGTGTATATAAGGAGTCTAGTTCTTCTTAGTTCGTTTCCCTTTCATCACATCTCTACAATCCATTTCCTGGGAGCACTTGTGAATATAGAAAATGAACATCTCCATATGGTTAATAATTCATAATTGTTTAGTTACATTAAGAAAAAAAAAATGAGATATTCCTTTAAAAATACTCCATTTTGACTACTACAAATTCATAAGTTCAACAAATTCATAAGTTCAACAAATATATGATTTGAGGATAAATTCATATTTTAAAGGAATATTTATAATTGCATATTTTAATCAATGGCATTCCAACAATTCTAACAATTAAAAAATTTGACCATTTCAACAAGTATACGATTGGGAAGAAATTTGTAATTTTTTAATGGAAAATAACAATTTCAATAATTGATTCGTTGGGATTTTGATGATTAAAAATTGCAATTTAAAAAATTAGAGAATGATAGAAATTGCAATATTTTATGAAAAAATGCAATTTTAGCATCCAAGATTTACAATTTAGACAATCAATTGACTTTAATTTGTTAATTGTATATTGCAACTTAATGAATTTTCTATTTTAATTGCAATTTCAACTAATGGCAATTGTGGCAATTACAAATTCATAAATTCAACAATAAAAAGATTGAAAAACTAGAATTTAATGGAGGCTATGATTTTTTTATTGTAGAAATTGCAATTTCTAGAAGCTAAAATTGCAACTTCTCATAAAAAAATGCCATTTATATATTTCTCCCATTATTGAAATTACAAATTTCTAATTGCACTTTTCCTTTGAACAATGTGAATTTCTAATCAATCATGTACTTAATGAAAATGTGAATTTGTAGTTACTGTATGCTCCCGCTGCGCATCCCGCATTCCATGGTTCCGCTGCACTACCGCCAGTTCATTCAGTTTCCAACTGCACTTGATTTAATTTCTAGTTATGGAGACTGGGAGCTTTTCGAGTGGCCCATTACTCCATTTAGGGTTCTCTACCTAGATTTGTGGAACAGTTGACACATAGCCAACAGAAGCTTGATGGAAGCTTGGCTATTAAACCCCTGTTTGGTCCCCAAGCTCACTAACTCAATCCCCTTCAGTTTTACACCATCAAGAAAGAGAAAGCAGAGCTTTGAAGTACCGTACAGGAAGCTAAAGCTTGTGGAACAGGGAAATCTTCTACAGCAAGTCAAGTAGCATCAATGGCTGGAGGTATGATCTATTCGGTATTCCTATTTTGATTCTATTTCAGAGTTTTATTCCGCATTTTTCAGAATCAGAAATCTAATCTAACAGTTGGTATCAGAGCAAGTTATCTCTGCCTTGGTGTTCTGTATGTAGTCACCACTGTAGGGTTTTCTCTGTGTGTCTGCATTGGATGTTCAATTTTTGAGCTTAGGGTTTCTCTAATGCGTCTCTCATAAAAATGGCTGTATTGCATAGTATCCGATAATTTATTTTTGCATCCATTCATGTGTGCTTTCCCATTCTTTTAAGTAGCACAGTTTGCGAGGCTCTTAGAACACCCAGAGTTTGATTTCATCCATTTTTCTGTGTATGTGTTGAGTAGCATTAACTTATTCAACTCAGCATTAGCGACAGTAATTTTTGCTTATTGTTGGTTGTGTGTTTCGTTGCCAGAATGAGCTAAATCGATTGGTTACAATGATTCCAGTTGTTTTCTTGTTTTAAGAAGGAAATTTATTTCGGTTATCAGTTCTACCTCTTTTGGCATGTAGAAATAAATTTGGGTTTTTAGTATGGGGTAGTGGGGTTTTGAGTCTTGTGCTCTCTCCTCTCATATATTCACATACTGTTGGCAATTTCACAGTCACAACTCTGATTTTATACGAAATTCAATCCATAGTGCGATCAGGGTGTTAAATGGTCCGTTTCCCCAACTGGCTACATCTCTTGAGAGGAGTTTCATTCTGTGGGCATTGCATGGGTTGTCACCGCCTTGAAATTACTGGATTAAATTCTCATTTCAACACAATTGCATTCTTTCTTTTTTCTTTTTTCTTTTTCAAGGGATTATTTCACCCCATACGAAATAACAAATTTCATTTTGAGTGCCCTATGAGTAAATTGCTTATAGACTCTTTGTAAAGTGGAAAATTTGTCTGAAGCATCGGAATTTTGAATTATTTAATTAATTTATGAAGGGTTATGCAACTCCATCCTGAAAAGGAGAGTTCAATGCTTTTGATTGAAGGCATTTTTTGTTTGACTCAAGCTTTTAGTGGTAATTAAGATCGAGGTGTCCATGTGCTTTGTGGGCTCTCTTCCCTGTGATTGTTTTCTTTGTGATGCCTTCTTAGGTTTTTAAAATCACAGTAGTAGATCCCTTGAAGGGTTATGGTTATTATGTTCTGTGTTAATATGACTAGGGCTACTGCATAGATCCTCCAAGTCTTGAGCTGCACCATGATTGCATTCTTGGCAATGGATGCGAATCCAAGAGAGTCAATGGCTGGAGGCTTAGGGCACAAGCTGTTGTCTTATTACACTTTGCTTTTTTGTCTGAATATTGTGCTATCCTTCTATGCACTACTTTGTAACTCATCTTATTTACAAGAAACTTGCCTTATGTCGTTAGTGATGATATGAATATTATTTTGAAAAACAATTATACTTGGTGTTTATAATCTTTTATAAATTTTGGAGTTCGGATGGCTATTTTTTTATGTTATGGATTAGCTGAAGGAAGATGCTTTAGACAGAAAAAAATGTGGTATTTTTGAATATCTATTTTATATGAAAATAATGGATTTTATATTCCAGAATTTCTTTGCTTGCCCTCCTTCAGATCTGTTCATTTGAAGCTTGTTTTGTTATAGTGAACAACAATAATGTCTAGTGATCTATATGATATTTAATTAGAGGATAACCACAACATCTCTAATTAATTAATATTATATTTTTTTGTTTAGGATCACATAAAGAAAGTTTAGACATTAATTGTAATTAATTATACTAAATATAATAAATTTTATCCCATAAGAATTTTTATTATATTTATGTAATTAATTAGGATAGAATATTGAATTATTCATAACTTACCCACAGGAATTATGAGTTAATAGTTTTATCATAAAGAATATTTGAATCTGCTTGAATTAAAAATTTAGCCCACATGCAATTTTTATGTCATTAGATTCAATCTTAAAGCATGAATTTACATTGGTAAAACATGAAATTTTATTTGGTCTCAATTTTAACGTAAGCATGTGATCTTTATTTTTATGCAGTTGTACAACCTGCAAATTTCTCTGAAATTTGTTTTGATATCCCTGAACTTAAGGGAGATAACTATAAGGTCTGGAAGGAGAGAATTCTCCTTTATTTGGGATGGATGGACATAGATTATGCTATTAGGAAAGATGAACCACTAGCACTCACCAATACCAGCACTACAACGGACATCACGCTTTATGAGCGATGGGAGCGATCTAATCGTTTGAGCATGATGTTCATTAAGACTAAAATTTCAGCTAGTATTCGTGGTTCAGTTGATCAGCATGAAAGGGTCCAAGATTTGCTAAAATCCATTGATGATCAATTCGTCACTTCAGACAAGACACTAGCAAGCACCCTAATCATGAAGTTCTCATCCCTAAGGCTCACCAGTGTGAAAGGTGTGCGCGAGCACATCATGCAAATGAGGGACACTATGGCTCAATTGAAGAAACTCGAGGTTGAAATATCAGAGTCTTTCTTGGTGCACTACATCCTGAACACCCTTCCGCACCAATACAGAACTTTCAAAATCTCATACAACAAACATAAGGATAAATGGTCCATAAATGAACTCATGACCATGTGTGTTCAAGAGGAAGAAAGACTGGTGATGGAACTGGGAGAAAGTGCAATGCTGGCAACGCATAGGAAGGGCAAATCTCAAGCCAATAAGAAAGGAAAAGGTAAAGTACCTCCCCAAGCTAATATTAAGAAGGATTCCAAGCGTTTCTTCTGTAAAAAGAAGGGACACATGAAGAAGGAATGCGCAAAATTTCAAAAATGGCTTGCGGACAAAGGGAATGCAATCTCGTTTGTTTGTCATGAATCTAATATGGTCAATGTCAATATTAACACTTGGTGGATTGATTCTGGATCAACAATTCACATTTTGAATTCCTTGCAGGGTTTGCAAAACCTAAGGAAGCCAGTGGGAAGTGAGCAAAGCATCTTATCAGGAAACAAGATGGGCTCGCATGTGGAAGCTATAGGAACATGCTATTTAACTTTAAGTAGTGGCTTTGTTTTAGAATTAGAAAAGATCTTTTGTGTTCCAAGTTTTTCTAGAAACTTGATTTCAGTTTCAAGACTTGTACCTTTTGGATATTCCTTTAACTTTTAAAAAACATCCGTTAGTTTATTTTATAAATCTGATTATGTTGGGAATGGTATTTTGTCTGATGGTCTTTACCGCATTAATTTACAAAACAATGTCACTTATGATTCAATGCATGTTCACACTAGCACTGAAATATGTGTTATTAATGAAGATTCCTCTAAATTATGGCACCAGAGGTTAGGTCATATCTCCATAGAAAGAATTAAAAGATTGGTAAATGAAGGAGTACTTAATACTCTGGATTTCAGTGATTTTGAGACTTGTGTAGATTGCATAAAAGGAAAGCAGACCAACAAGTCAAAGAAAGGTGCCAATAGGTGTTTGGACATATTAGAGATCATACATACTGATATATGTAGTTCAGAGATGGACTCACATGGTCAGAGATACTTCATCTCTTTTATAGATGATTACTCACGATATATGTATCTCTACATGCTTCATAAAAAGAATGAAGCATTAGATGCCTTAAGATATTTAAGGCTGAAGTAGAGAAACAATGCGGCAAGCAAATTAAGATCGTGAGATCAGATAGAGGTGGAGAATATTATGGTAGATACACAGAAGATGGACAAGCACCTGGGCCATTCACAAAATTTCTTCAAGAGCATGGGATTGTTACCCAATACACCATGCCTAATTCACCCGACCAGAATGGTGTAGCAGAAAGAAGAAACCGAACTTTATTGGACATGGTGCAGAGTATGCTTAGCAGCTCCAATCTTCCTAAATCCTTATGGACTGAAGCACTTAAGAAGGCAGTGTATATATTAAACCGAGTTCCAACCAAGGCCGTTCCTAAAACACCATTTGAATTATTGAAAGGTTGGAAATTGAGTTTGCGACATATGCGCGTTTGGGGATGCCTGTCTGAAGTGAGAATATATAATCCATAAGGAAAGAAGCTGGACCCAAGGACCATTAGTGGGTATTTCATTGGATATGCTGAAAGGTCTAAAGGTTACAGATTTTATTGTCCATCTCACGGCACTAGGATTGTGGAATCAATAAATGCAAAATTTCTTGAAAATGACTTGATCAGTGGGAGTGATCTAACCAGGAACATAGTTTCCGAGAAGGATCATTCAGAATCTCAACCTTCCACCTTAGATGATAGATTGGTTATTGTTCACAGCACCCCTTAAGTACAACATGGTGTTGAGCAACCAATTGTTGAAGTTCCACAAGCTGCTGACGGCATTCTAGTAGATCAGGTAGTTCAAGAGTTTCCAAGAACTTTTGAACAACAAGTTGAACCACATACTTCTCAAGAAGATAGTGATACAACATTAAGAAGATCTACTAGACCAAGGAGATCAGCAATTCTTGATGATTATGTTGTGTATCTACAAGAATCTGACTTTAACGTTGGAGCCAAAAATGATCCTGAGTCCTTTTCACAAGCCATGAATTGCAAAGAATCAGAATTATGGTATGATGCCATGAAGGAAGAGATGAATTCTATAAAGAGTAACGAAGTCTGGGATCTTGTTGAGTTACCTAATGGTGCAAAAGCCATTGGATGTAAATGGGTCTTTAAGACAAAGAAAGACTCATTGGGCAACATTGAGAGATACAAGGCTAGACTTGTTGCTAAAGGATTCACTCAGAAAGAAGGAATCGACTACACGAAGACTTTCTCTCCTGTATCTAAGAAAGATTCCTTGCGCGTTATTATGGCATTAGTAGCCCATTTTGACTTGGAGTTGCATCAAATGGATGTGAAAACGGCTTTTCTAAATGGAGATCTAGAGGAGGAGGTTTACATGAAACAACCTGAAGGATTCCCCTCTAGTGATGGTGAGCAATTGGTTTGCAAGCTCAAGAAATCCTTATACGGTTTAAAACAAGCATCCCGCCAATGGTATTTGGAATTCCATGATGTAATTTCTTCTTTTGGTTTTGAAGAAAACATTATGGATCAATGTATATACCTGAAAGTTAGTGGGAGTAAAATTTGTTTTCTTGTTTTATATGTGGATGACATTTTGCTAGCAACCAATGATAAGGGTATGCTGCATGAAGTGAATCAATTCCTCTCTAAAAAATTCGATATGAAGGATATGGGTGAGGCATCTTATGTCATTGGCATTAAGATCCATAGAGACAGATTTTGATGCCTTTTGGGTATGTCTCAGGAAACCTATATTAATAAAATTTTAGAGAGATTTCGGATGAAGGATTGTTCACCAAGTATAGCTCCATTATGAAGGGTGATAGGTTCAATTTGAACCAATGCCCGAAGAAGGACCTTGAAAGGGAACAAATGAAGAACATTCCATATGCTTCTAATGTCGGAAGCCTAATGTATGCTCAGGTCTGCACAAGACCTGACATTGCATTTGTTGTGGGAATGTTGGGATGATATCAGAGTAATCCAGGTATAGACCACTGGAGAGCTACAAATAAATTAATGAGGTATCTTCAAGGAACTAAAGACTACATGCTTATGTATAGGCGGATGGACAATTTGGAAGTAATTGGCTACTCAGATTCTAACTTTGCTGGATGTGTTGATTCATGCAAATCAACATCAAGATACATTTTTATGATGGCCGATGGAGCTGTATCATGGAGGAGTGCCAAGCAGACCTTGATTGCCACTTCCACTATGGAAGCCGAGTTCGTCTCCTGTTTTGAGGCTACTTTACATGGTGTATGGCTTAAGAGTTTCATTTTTGGGCTTAGAATTATGTATTCTATCTCTAAGCCATTGAGAATGTATTGCGACAATTCAGCTGCTGTTTTTATGGCTAAAAACAACAAAAATGGGAGTGGAAATAAACACATCGACATTAAGTATTTAGCCATAAGGGAACGTGTTAAAGAAAAGAAAGTGGTCATTGAGCACGTCAACACTGAGTTGATGATCGCTGATCCTTTAACTAAGGGCATGCCATCGTTTAAATTCAAGGATCATGTAATGAATATGGGACTTGGTTCCATTATGTAGTTTCTCATTGTATGGACAATGTTATTTTTTTAATGAAATTCTTAATTACTGTGATGTTTTTTCTCATACTTATGTGCACCTTAATTTAATTTGAGAAAATTCATCTATGAGGACCAAGAATAAACATAAGGTTTATTCATTAAGAAATTGTTGCCACATAAATTAAAATAGCAATAAATACATAGTAATACATGGAAGGTAATACTTGTCATAAGAGGACTTATCGCCATGATTCTTGTATCTATTACTTAATACAGATTGTCAATAGGTTTTAAGATGAGACATTAAGTTTGGAAGTATGGACCAAGTGGGAGAATGTAAGCTCCCACTGCGCATCCCGCATTCCACGGTTCCACTGCACTACCACCGGTTCATTCGGTTTCCAACTGCACTTGACTTAATTTCTAGTTATGGAGACTGGGAGCTTTTGGAGTGGTCCATTACTCCATCTAGGGTTCTCTACCTAGATTTGTGGAATAATTGACACATAGCCAACATAAGCTTGATGGAAGCTTGGCTATTAAACCCCTGTTTGGTCCCCAAGCTCACTAACTCAATCCCCTTCAGTTTTACACCATCAAGAAAGAGAAAGCAGAGCTTGGAAGTACCATATAGGAAGGTAAAGCTTGTGGAACAGGGAAATATTCTACAGCAAGTCAAGTAGCATCAATGGCTGGAGGTATGATCTATTCGGTATTCCTATTTCGATTCCATTTCAGAGTTTTATTCCACATTTTTCAGAATAAAAAATCTAATCTAAGAGTTAGTTGTTGAGTATTGTTGTACACATTATTCAAAAGTTAAAATGGAACATTCCCATTGAGGGATTTCTTCTTGCTACCAACCTTAGATGCATGAATGAAAATTGAGAGCTTCTTTGCATGAATTGTGTTGCACTATTTCTTCCTCCATTAGAGGCATATTTTCCAACCCATAATAATCCAAGCTAGCATATCAATTATGTTCCTAGAGATGGACCCCATCTTTCCAACAAAGGTCCTTTGTGATAAACTTAGTACCATATCCAACCCTATGTCCCTCCCAAGAACCATCAAAATATTTTATTTGTGAACTTTTAGGGATTCTGCCACTCTATTATCCTTCTCTCAATCACCAAACTTCTTATGAGCTTTAGAAACAACACCAGATTGTAATAATTTATCAATCTCCCTTTCCTTAGGTATTCTCCTGAAACCATAAACAACTCCAACCCCATCACCATGACCATTTGAGATACCGGAAGAAAATCCATCCTTTTAAACAATCCTTCTCCCACAAGCCTCAAATTCCAAAATGCCATCGATAATCTTCACTACACCTAAATACCTAAATTCCCTAACATTCTTCACGTCGTATCTCAAGCAAGTATCATCACCCTTTGACTCATACTGATCAAAAGACCAACCAAGATCAAATGTGGCAAAATGAAGTATGGTAAGGAACTCCTCATTTGAGTGGAAGATTCCATATTGATCCCAAATGGCATCATCCTCCTGATCAATGTGGGTCATCTCCTCCTCTATTTACACATGGAAAAAAGTGCAACCAAACCCTAGGGTCTATAAGTTTCCCTACATACCCTATCCCCTCAAAATCCATCCCCAAGTAATTCTCTATTTAATTGCAATTTTGATATTTGCATATTGAATTTCTAGGAATTCTTTATTCAAATTGCAATTTCAACTCTAGGAAATTGCAATTTTTGCAATTACAAATTCACAAATTCAACAATAAAAGGATTGAGAAATTACAATTTTAGCAACTAAAAATTCAAAATTTCAACAAACTTGAATATAAATTCACATATTTTTAACAAAAAATGCAATTTTAACGATTGATTGATTGCAATCTCAGCAAACAAAAATTAGAATTTCAGCAATTCGAGAAATATAGAAAATGAATTTTTGACCAAAATTGCAATTTTAGCATAAGTAGATTGCAATTGCATGAATATTTTTATTCAAATTGCAATTTCAACTTCAAGAAAATGCAATTTTGACATTTCGATAACTACAAATTTGGGAGTTAAAGCCCTCTAGCATGGTTGGTTTCAAAGGGCCTTGTTCTACATGGAGACCGGAGTTCAAACCTTGCAAGTTAGCTAGGAGGAGACATTTAAAATCTATAAATGCTAAGGGAAATTGGGAATTTCAACAAGTATAGAATTCAAGATTTTTTTTTTAAGGAAAAAGTGAAATTTCAACAATTTGTTATTGTAATTCTAACAATCAAGAATTGCAATTTCAACAAATGGAGAATTATAAAAATTGTAACTTTTTAATGAGAAATAGGAACTATAGCATAAAAAAAGTGCAATTTCAACAATTCATTCCAATTTCAACTTTAGTAAATTGCAATTTTGATAATTATAAATTCACAAATTCAACAATAAAGAGATTGAGAAGAAATTGCAATTTGAGCAACTACAAATTTGAAATTTCAAATAGAATATATGATTGAGGAGAAAGACATTCAAAAAGTTGATTGATTGCAATTTCAAATGAACAATTATTGTTTGAGTAATTCGAGAATCATAAAAAATACCAATTTTAACATCCAAATTTTTTAACAGTGAAGATTTCAATATATCATTGCCCTTCAAAGTGAAATAGGACCCTACCCATGAAATTTGATCCCGCAAATGTGTCTTCCTTTTAATTCACAATTCTGATTAAAGGAAAGGAAGAAAGGCAGAACTCATCGAAAAAGTGAGAGAACAACAACTCGATCGAGATATTAGCTTGATTTAGCCTCTACTTAACCATACTTTAACCCTCAATTGATCTATTTAAAAAATTCTCTCAAACGCTTGATTTAAACTATGATTTATAGTTGGATTCCATTAAAAATGGTCTAGAAAGTGCCACAAACATCTAATGATTAGCTTACTCTTATAGAAATTGCTTCATCATTTTCAACAATTAAAAGGTTATACATTCAAATAATTCAAATTGCAATCTTAAGTTCAGGGAATTATGATTTTGTCAAATTACAAATTCAACAGTAAAGGGATCTATGTGAAATTGCAATTTCGACAACTACGAGTTCTCAATTTCAACAAATATATGACTGAGAAGAAATCCACAATTTTAAAAGGAAAAATGCAATATCATCAAGTGGTTGGTTGAACTTTTGGTGACTTAGAATTGCCTATTCAAGAATTAGAGAATTATAGAAATTGCAATTTGTGTCCATAAATTGTAATTTTGGTAATTTCAACATCAATTAACCATTTTTCAATAATTACAATTTCGCATAAATCCATGTTAGTCTTGGATGTATTATGATTTCTTAGATTACAGTATTGATTCATTAGTATCTTGACTCTTCCACTTCCTAGATGGCCTAATCCAATAGTCACTTACAATCTTAACCTTCTTCACTGGTTGGATTTATTCTTTGCTTTTTCCTGCCCATAGGAAACGAGGTATGAAAGTAAGCTCAATATAGAGAATAATGATAATTAAGTTTTACACAATGAGAAATATCATTACTTGCTAAGATTAAAATTAACCATGTCTTATATGTTTTAGAAATAAATAATTTGATTTAGGGATGGCACATGTACGAGGAGGGTGGGTCTTACTAGCCCTTAGAGGAACTACAGTGACGACTATTGCATGGTGATTGGGATCCATGAATAACAAACAAGATTAATGGCATGTATTACTGTAAGTAGCAAAAAATATTGCTACCCTCGATCTTCCCAAAGTAATTATTTTAGGAGACTGTATTTGCCATTTGTTATGCTCGAAAAAATATAGTCAGTGAGGAAGCAAACCAAGGACGTCTTCCATGATGAACCATTTGTTTTCTCAAACAAAACAAAGGCTTGAGTCTCATTCATGTCCGAAGATGCAACAATGAACTTGTAGATAGTTTGGCTAACCTTGGTGCCATCATGGACAAGGAAATATGTGTTAAAAAGCGAGGTCAACCTTTTATGAAGTGGATCCCATAGCCTTTTTTCTATGGATATGAGTTGCCTACACATATCATTTCGAGATGGTAAATTCAATCTTGGAAATGGGTGCTTGGACCCCAACTTGTGCCTCATGTCTTATGCTTGCGTAAATGCTCCCCCATGTGATGCCTTTAGTTAACACATAACTTCTCCTTCTCGTACCTAGGGTATTATGGTAATGGTTATTGCTGCTTAGGATGATTGTGGAATTATCTTATGTGAAAACTCCAACCCTAAGTCTTGTTTGTATTAATCTTGCACATTGATCTAGGGACTAAACATCAGTTCAATCAAAGACTAATCAACAAATAACTCATGAAATGGTGTAATCGGTCTACAGAATGAGTAGCTGCTCTGTATATCAGATGAAAGAATGATAATACAATACAATTTCATGCTGCCAGCATGAATGAATGAGCAATTCGAATCCTCAAGGAGGTCATTCGAATTGAATGAGTGAGTCTAGCTTAACTGAATGTAAGCCACATTCAACACTCTAGTTAACCACTGATCAAAACCCTAATTGACTCAACTGAGCCCTAACTGAAGTCAGAGTGCAATAAATGACCGAGTCTCAACTGAAAGAGATCAGACACATGTCATAGCAAGCCAACCATCAAGTGCTAGCGCTTCAATGACTCCAATGAAGCCCGATGAGGTTAACTGAAGTTGAACTGAACATCAAAAGTTGGTGGAGGCGCCCCTGTTGACTCGAGTTCATTAATTAATCATTAAATAATCAATTAAATGAAAGGAGGTGCCTTCACTGCCCTGTTAACTGATTGTAACCATCAGTTAGCAATTAAATGCATTAATATCACTCAGATCACCCCCGAAGTGCTCCAATTAGCCTCCCCGAATGTAGGAGAATGCTAAGTTAACCTCCTTGTTTGAAGGTAGGCGTGGGTGTGACTGGATGATGTCAATTAATGCTCGACTGATGTCAATTAATGTCAATAATACTTAGGATAATGGTTTAAATAGGCCAATTTGACCAAAATGAGTGTGTATGGTGGTAAATGTCTCCAACACCCCCCCCCCCTTAAGCTATACTCAAGAGGAGTAGAAAACATAAAATGCATAAAAATGCTAGGGCCCCGGAAACTAAGGCCATAGGTCACCCTATACAATGCTGAAATTGAAACAATGCTAAAAAACAAACTAAGTGAGGAAAAGAGGGAAAACCCAGTGGGAAAAACTCCCCCTCAAGTTGAACACTGAAGTAGTCTGAATCACCCTGATGAACTCACCCCCAACAGTGAATGGAGGTAAGTGAAATTATTTTCTGAAAATCTCTTGGTGAAGATGTCTGCAATATGCTCATCAGTTGTGTAGTATTGTGGAATGATGGTCCTGTCATGCATTAGCTCCCTGATGTAGTACATGTGGATCTCTACATGCTTGGTCCCCTGCCTGGTAACTGGATCTGTGGAAATCTTAATAGCACTTTGATTGTCACAAAAGAGGACAGTGGACAGAGTACTACCAAGATCAAACTCTAAAAGAATGCCTTGCAACCAAACTGCTTGGATGCAAGCATTCACCGCTCCTCGATACTCGGCCTCTGCTGAATATAGTGCTATTGCAGCCTGGTTTTTGCTTGACTAGAAAATGGGGCCACCACCAAACATGAATACATATCTGGAAGTAGACTTTCAATCTATAGAATCACCTTCCCAATCGGAATCTATGTATCCAACTAGCTCTAGGTCGGAGTCTGCAGCATAGTGACTGCCATAGGTCCAGGTTCCTTGAATATACTGGAGGATCCTCTTAGCTGCCTTCCAATGAAGATCATGAGGCTGCTACATATATATTGATACATCATTCATGACATAACATATATCAGGCTGAGAATGTGTCAAGTACAACAAGCTACCAATCAGCTGTCGATAGATAGTGCAGTCCATGGGAGGTGTGCTTTTTCCTTCTTCAAGGCTAATCCATCAAAGGAAAGGGAATGGTGTAGGCCTACAATAAGCCATGTTAAACTTGAATAACAAGTATGAAATGTATTTGGACTGGGTGACCATAATCCCATCATAATTTTTCTCAATTTCGAGCCCCAAAAAATGTTTTAGAAGCCCCAAATCACTCATTTCAAAGGCATTGTGGAGAGCAGTTTTGATGGCTGAAATGGAGGAAACTGTGCTACCTGTGATCAGTAAGTCATCAAAGAATAAGACAATGATAAATATATGACCATAAAACTACTGTAAATACACATTTGGATCTGATCTACTCCTTTGAAAGTTTTGCGAGAGAAGGAAGGCATCCATCTTGGAATACCACTCTCTTGGGGTCTATTTTAACTCGTATAGTGAATTCTTTAGCTTGCAAACCAAAGATGGACCAATGATGTAGCCCTTATTTTTCTTCATGTATATCTCCTCATGAATATCTCCATGTAGAAAGGCTGACTTAACATCCATGTGATGCACTTCCCAGTGCTTGGATGCTGAAATTTTCAAAACAAGGCAGATGGAGTCCATTTTTGCAACCGGTGCAAAGGTCTCATGGTAGTCCACACCTTGGACCTGAGAGAAAAATATTTCCACCAGCCTTGCATTATATTTGTAGGTGCTTCCATCATCAACAACCTTGGTCCAAAACACCCACTTGCATTGAACCAATTTCCTTCCCGGAGGAAGAGAAACTAGCTCCCAAGTAGTGTTTTTCTGAAGAGAATTCATCTCTTCATCCATGGAAACTTGCCATCTCGGATCCTTCTGAGCATGATAGTAGGATTTTGGATCTGAACTAATCATCAAATAGAAATTTTCAGATATAAAATTATCAGGACAAGAGAGCGCAATACCTTCTCTTTGGAAATCAGACCAGGTTCTCCTTGGATCATCCAGATTTCCAATGTTGTCTCCTGCGGAGGAGAGTGTTTGTTGGGCCCATGTAGGAATATGATTTTGCACTTCAGGTTTTGATTCAGAATCTGATGATTGCTGCACACTGATATAAAAAATTAGAGGATCCAAATCAAGGTCATCACCCCCAATTTCATCATCCAAATATTCAGTAGAGTAGGAGGGAAATTCAATAGTTTTCTCCTTCACTAGTTCCACCTTCTGAAGAGGCTCATCGAGCTTGATACTTCTCTTGGAGATGATCTGTTTGGTATTGATATCCAGCAGCTTGAAAAATTTAGATTCATCAGGATACCCAATAAACAGACATTCTATGCTTTGCAGTTGCAAAGCCCTTCTTTTATCAAGCAGAATTCGGGCCCATGCAGTGGACCCAAACACCTGCAGGTTCGACACATCCGGCTTGTGTCCATAGTATGATTCGAAAGGGGTATTCCCTTTCATAGATGAGTGTGAAACCCTATTCTGAATGTATGCTGTAGCATGCATGGCCTTAGCCCACAAATTTGCAGCAAGCTTCTTAGATTCAAACATACAGGTGGTCATCTCCTTGAGAGACCGATTCTTCCTTTTCGCTACTCTGTTCTGCTAGGGAGTGTAGGGAATTGAATGTTGGACCTGAATACCAATTTGGGAGCATATGTGAAGCAACTCATTACTAACATAATCCAATCCATTATCAGATCTCAAGATCTTGATCTTAATCCCAGAGGCATTTTCAATCAAGGCCTTCAATTCAGAAAATTTTTAACATACTTTAGACTTCTTTTTGAGAAAGAAGACCCATGCGTACCTTGAAAAATCATCAATAAAAGTAAGAAGATACCTTGATCCATTCATGGATTTGACAGGCATTGAACCGCTAATATCAGAATGTATCAGCCCCAATATGCATGTAGCTCAGTTTTCCTTCCCCCGATCGAACTTGTGTTGAGGTGTTTTCCAATCACACAACCCTTGCAAATTCTCGTGGTTTCCTTGATGACTGGGAGGCCTTCAACCATGGATTTTTTCTATAATTGCTGCAAATATTTGAAATTAAGATGGCCAAACCTCTCATGCCACAACCTACTAACCTCTTTTCCATGAGTTAGCAGAGCGGTGGGCTTTGCATCCGCAACAAAGTGAGAGAACTCATACGCTTTTGCATGATGGTTTGCAAGGCCTTTAGCAATGAGTTTCCCGGATGCAATTTCTGTTATCTCAACATAATTTGGGCTGAAAAAAAATCTCTTAGGCACTCCTGTATGTGTCATCTGATAGACACTAAGGAAATTTGATGCCAGATATGGTACATACAAAACATTTGAAAAAAAACCATTTTCAAGATCAATAGTACCTTGTCCTTCTAAAATGATGGTGGAGTCATCTCCCATGTGGATGGGAATGGATTTTCCAGTCTCCAAGGATGAAAAGGAGTCTCTTTCAGCTGTCATGTGGTTCAAAGCTCCAGAATCAATTAAGGGTGCTTTGGAATTCGAAGTGCTTGCCATGAGGGCATGACCTTTTTCATGCTGTGGTTCCTGATCTTGCTGATCTCTCCTCCGAAAGCTCTCCAGAAGATTGATGTGATTTCTCTCAAGGAGAGAGGTTGCTTCATTAAGCTTCTTCTTCATGCAGGCATGTTCAGGGTGGAATCCCTTCCCGCAATAAGAAGAATTGACTTTTTCCTTGCCATGGTTCCCTTTTCCTTTGTTCTTCCTTGAGCTGAAAGACTCATCATGTTGCTAATTTTCAACTCTAGGTTTAGGAGCATCAAATTTAGTTTTCATGTTCTTCTACTACTTTCCTTTACCCTTCAGATCTTTGGGCCCCGAGACATGGAGGGATTGATCACGGGAAGACCTGATGATCCCCATATGGACAAGCTTGTCATGTTCACTTGTTAGGGACTCAATGAAGGCATTGAGTGTAGGAATCTTCCATCCAGGGGTTGTGAGCTTCCCCGCACGGAATGTAGAAACAAAAACTGAATAATCAACCCCAAGCTTGGAGATTATGGCGAGGATGAGCTGATCATCCTCCTTCTCCACTTTGCATTGCTTCGAGAGTAAAACAATATGCTTGAACTTTGTGAAAAAGTCATCCAGAGTCTCGAAATTGGAGGGCTGGAGAGACATTAATTCATTTTCAAGCTGGTAAACCCTCAATTCATCATGCTTTCCATATAGAGTTTCCAATTTGTCCCATATTTCTTTTGGAGTGTTCAATCCCGCAAGATGGAAAAGAATATCTCAAGAAATAGAGAGGCATAAGAAACTGAAGGCTTCATCCTTATTGTTCAAGAATCTTGATTTTTCTATGGCTGAACCGGGCCCATCTTTAGTGTCCATGGTGACTCTAAAGATTCCTCTGGAGCGCAGGTAAATCTACATATCACCTTTCCATGAGTGGAAATTGAATGGAGTTAAGAGATCTGCTGAGGAGGCCATCTGCATTTGCTGGAGTGAATGCTTCACTTGTAGAAACCTGAAAATCAAAATAGAAGGGGCAATGTAAGGTCGAAAAACCTGTACATTTTAGGCTTTCATCACACCCAGCATAGTCAATCAAGCAAGCTTGATCAACAAGTTCTTTACTTGGGGTATTAAGTGGCAAGCCTTGGCTTCTGGTGCAGTGCTATATTTTTGAGCTATTGCTCAAATTTCATGCAAAAATCTGTCAAAAAGCTTGTTTTTGAGAGATAGATCTTCATCCCGCCGTGAGCTCTGATACCATATTAATATTTCACATTGAGCTAGGGACTAAACATCAGTCTCATCAAAGATTAATCAACAAATAACTCATGAAATGGTGTAATCGGTCTATAGAATGAGTAGCTGCTCTATATATCAGATGAAAGAATGATAATACAATACAATGTCATGCTACTAGCATGAATGAATGAGAAATTTGAATCCTCAAGGAGGTCATTCGAATTGAATGAGTGAGTCTAGCTTAACTGAATGTAAGCCATAGTCAACACTCTAGTTAACCACTGATCAAAACCCTAATTGACTCAATTGATCCCTAACTGAAGTCAGAGTGCAATAAATGGCTGAGTCTCAACTGAAAGAGATTAGACACATGTCATAGCAAGCCAACCATCAAGTGCTAGCACTTCAATGACTCCAATGAACCCCGATGAGGTTAACTGAAGTTGAACTGAACATCAAAAGTTGGTGGAGGCGCCCCTTTTGACTCCAATTCATTAATTAATCATTAAATAATCAATTAAATGAAAGGAGGCACCTTCACTTCCCTGTTAACTAATTGTAACCATCCTTTAGCAATTAGGTGCATTAATATTACTCAGATCACCCCCAGAGTGCTCCAGTTAGCCTCCCTGAATGTAGGAGAAGGATAAGATAGCCTCCTTGACTAAAGGTAGGAGTGGGTGTGACTGGATGATGTCAATTAATGTCAATAATACTTAGGATAGTGGTTTAACTAGGCCAATTTGACCAAAATGAGTGTGTATGGTGGTAAATGTCTCCAACAGTTTGTCACTCATCTTCTACTCTTCCCTAGTCAGGATTGAAGTGGTTTTTATGGAGGAGAGTGTGGATGCTGGCTTGGTGGAGGGAAATTACAAAAGGGCCTCCCATTCCACACAAAGTTAGATCCATCCATGGTTACTACTCTTAGAATTGTCGAGGACCATCTCAAAGGGTGTAGGGTTTTTGTGTTTTTGTCAATCTTGGGCTTGGTTAGGCTCTTACCCTTTGTTGGGGGTGGACACTTCTTGACCTTTTTTTCCGTGTTTGTTGGTTAGGGACATGTCACACAACAGGTGTTGTGTTTGTCTATAGTATCTTTAGTTCTTATTCTGGGTCAATTTCCCCTCGATGAACTATTGGTGTAACATCCCTCAAATTCATAAATATTTTTTTTCATTTATTTACTGCATGTAATATTATAGTTCTTAGAAAATATCTATATAGATGTTGTACTTCTTAGACTTCTGTCATAAGGTCAAGGGTTTTAGTAACCTGCAAGATTATATAGTTATGTTTAGTGTGCATCGTTAGTATGTTTTCTTATGACCATTGGTTGATACTATGTCATACATATTAGTTGATAATAAATTGTAGCAAACATTGCTTTTATACTTTCTCTTGCCGGTACTATCGTAGAAACCGTTGGTTGCTTTGTTTAGTTTGCAAAGAGATGATAAGTAAGTATTGTAGTCTTACTTAGCCTCCTAGGCTAACACATAAACATTCGTCTTCCTTGGTGCAGGTTAAAGAGTTCATTATAAACGTTCCTGGCTTCTTGCTGTTTGGCTTTGCAACACTCTTAAGAGAGATCAGAGATGGAAGGACTAAAGTACTCAACCCTTATCTTCTTCAAAATTTGACCATGGTTATTTTGCTTGCGGTGGCATTCCACAAATGGAAAACTAGTAAATATTTGGGTGACTCTGCCAGGCTCTAAAAATGCCAAAGAGGTAAAGTCTTCATTGTTAAACTCATGCTCTGTATTTTAAATTTTTTTGGACAGTTTTACGTTTAGTTTTCTTTCTGTTTTAACCTCTGTAAAAATGTGCATGCAAGAAGCTACAAAGCACTCCTCTGCAATGAGATTCTCACTGGACATCTAACTGAGGAGTCACTTTGGCCCGTAAGACTCGTAGTCTTACCTTAACGTGGCTCTATAGAGAAAATGGGTTTCTTGGCAAGTGTTAAAAGATCTGTAGTTTGGGGTCTTCATGTTCGTTGTTATGAAAGTGATGACTTTGGTATCCTAGACTTGATTCTTTGTGGAGTCTTAAATGACTAAGCCACTCTGTAATATCTTTTTGGGTTTTAAAACTTGTTTTCTATTGTAAGAACCATGAGGATTTCGATACCATATCTCTATTTATTTCTCTATTTAAGCAACTGTGTAATTTCCAAAGATGTAAAGAATCATTTTCTATGGACTCTTGCAACTATGCCACTTTGTTTTTGGGAGATATGGGGTTTAATGTACTTCTATTTCAATTCTGGAAATTTATTACATCGATAGACGTTATTCTTTGAAGTTCTTTGAAAAAACACTATTCAAAGAACCAAACAAAAAACAACCTGTGGAAAAATAAAAAAACAAATACCATAACCGCGAAGCAAGATAGTCCAAACAAGTTGTCAGGCTAAATAAGCCACCCCAAAAAAAATAGTGGAACCACCAACAACAACCAGAGGCATGAAGCAGTGATCCAAATGTGTTGATAGGATGAATAAGCAACCAGAAGCCCAAAGCAGTGATCCAAACGAGTTGACAGGTTGAATAAGCCACCCAAAAAACCAGAGGAAACATAAAAAAAGACAGAGTAGGATCTAAGTCGAAGGCTGGAAAGGAGCCCCGCTCGATCAACGATCCATCAGCCTCAAACTTACTGAAAAAATATGAAACTGCTAGGGGGCTGAAGGGCAATTTTGTAGAGGCCATATGCCATCAAATTCTATTCCCGATAAATATATGTAAGGACTAAACCCTGAAAGGAGTCAATCAGCTTTGTGACCCGTCTAAGCCATGGAGACAAAAAAGATGAATGGATGTGATGGATGCCAACAGCCCAGCCAATTATAATATTTGAGTCCCCAAAGATTTGAAATCCATCCATACCCAAAAAATCACCCAAACGTAGAAGAATCCAAAGGGATAATAGCTCTCCTTTAGTATTGGATCTAGGACTGCAGTTAAGCCAGAGTTGATAACTACTGAATTTCTCCAAATATAAAATGGCCCCTTCTCCACATGAACTAGAAAGCTCCTGGTATGCCTCATCAAAAAGGCCTACCATCCTTTGTGCAGAATCCATATTCTTTGGCACCCTAACTTTTTGACGAACCAGTCCCCCATTGGAGAGATCCCCCTTGCTTTTAATGAACGCCTTCAAGCACCTATCTGCCACTTCTGAGTGAGTAATACGCTTACCTTCAAAAATGATAAAATTACAATACCTCCATAACCCCCACAGAATAAAACAAGGGAGAGTTTTCCAATCATGATATTTACTATGCCAGCAGCAGAAACTAGTCGACAGAGAATCCCCGCTCCAAGGGAAATTGTCATTTATAATAAGATCAATTCATTTCCAAACCAATATACAGTGACTGCAGGCTACAAATAAGTGGAAGATGCTTTCTTCATTTTGTCCACATAACAAACATATGCCTGGACTAGATAGCCCTTTGCGAATGAGATTATCACAGGATAATAGGCAGTTTTCTAATGCCAGCCAACAACATATGGTAATATGAAGGGGAATTTTCCAGTCACAGATATGATACCACCACTCACTTCTAGTTGGATCTTTGCTCAATAATGTTTGATATGCCAATTTTGCAGAAATCATTCCCCCCACCGGGTCATATGACCATCTGATCTCATATGAGCTAGAATTTAAGGTGATTGCTCCCAGTTTTAAACCTTGTACATAAGTAGTCCATTCCAACCCAAGAGTTCCATGTAGTCCCAGTTGAGCTACTAATAACCATCCCTAAAAAGAGGATCCTTGAGCCAGAGAAGATGCAATATGGTAGAGGGAGAAATATCCCCTACAATGGAGAAGGAATATGAGCTCACATGATAATGTGTAAGTCACAAGTCCCCCAAAGATCAGGTCCTCACCAACCCGAATAGATCTCCCATCTCCTGGTTTCCAAGCCAACCAAGAAGATAAAAGGTTGAAAACTCCCATCAAGCCAACACATATGTTTGATTTGTTTTTTCCTGGATTCTTAAAATTCCTTACCCAATGTATCATTGTGGACCTACTTATATATTTACCCTTTATTACCTTGGACCACAAACCTTTCCTAGTGATGACCTGCCATAGACTCTTTGCGCTCAGAGCCAAAGAAAACAGGTTCATGTCCTTTAGTCCCCAAACCCATCCCCCACCGGACAGGAAATGGCCTCTCAGCGAACAAGATGATATTTCGACTGCTTCACCACTCTAGACCATATGAATGCCATAATCATTATTCTGATCTTGTTTATAATGAATTTAGGTACTTTGCATAAAGAGAACTAGAACACCACCATGTTCGAAATAACAACCCGAGCCAAAGTCAAACGACCTCCAATCAATAACCACCTCCAGCCCCAACTTTTTATTTTGCATTCAAACCTTTGTAGGAACCACCACCAATAACATGAAATGTAACCATTGGGTTTTAAAAATAAACCCAGATATTTTGTACCTTCCGCTAATGGATACAGGGAAATTTGCATTAAACTTTCCATCTCTTCCCAAAAAGTCTCAGAAGCCTCGTGTAACATTACTATGGATTTGTTTTTGTTTATACTTAAGCCTGATACTAAACAGAAATTCTGGACAATTTTTTTTTTCTAGAGCATTCCCTAATAGAACCAGAACCTAGAAGCATTACATCATCTACAACATGAGATGAGTGATGTGTAGATTTTTTCATACCTTAAAGCCTGTGATCGGGCCCAAAACCTTTGCCTTCAGAAGAGATCTACTCAACCCTTTGATCACCAACAAAAATAGGAAGGGCGACAAAGGGTATCCCTGCCGTAACCCACGCTCAGCTTGAAAAACATCCAACAAAGAGATATTGACAATCACAACGAATGATACTGGGTTACGCACCCCATTATCCACTTCATCATTCTGAACAAGATGCTAATTTGGATCAATATCAATCATAGGAAGCCCCATGATACCTGATCATAATCTCTGTTCAGATCTAGTTGTAATGCATCAGCTTCCATTGCTCTAAGTTTGAGATTGTGGAAGACCTCTTGCACAACCCCCACAACATCATGGATCTAGCGATTCTGTAGGAATCTGAATTGCTTCACCGAAATACTCCTCAAGAGAATAGTTTAATCCTGTTGGATATGACCTTTGCTATTAACTTGTAAACATAATTGCATAATGAGATTGGCCAAAAATCCCCGAAGTCTTCTGCTAGTGACTTATTTGGAATTAATGCAACAAAATTCGAATTCAAGCCCCCCAGGATCACTCCCCTGATCTTGGAGTCTTCTGCAGCCCGTAGTAGGTCCGGCCCCAGTAGGCCGAAACATTCCATAAAAAGCTCCATGGTCCATCCATATGGACCTAGGATTTTTGATCTGGCAGAGGCCTAGATAACCGAATTTAATTCTGTCATATTAATAGGTAGAAACATATCATCACCTTCCTCTTCGCTAAACATATGGGGAAATTCTTTAACTACCTTCAATTGTTTAATGACCGAAATATTTCCTTCTTTGCTGAAGTAGGATTTATAATAATCCTGAGCTACTGTGGATATTCCTGCTTGGTCCTTTATCATCACCCCCTCCTCTGATTTTACAACCCAGATGCAATTGACATTCTATCTATGATTTGCGTATTTGTGAAATTTTTTTCTATTTGAGTCTCCAACTTCTAGCCATACCATGCGGCTAGAAATCCTGGCCTTTTCAAACTCAATCTGCAGAATGGATGCTTTTTGATTTTCAAGGCTCATCAAAGGGTATTTATCTTGCTGGTTCCATACCACCAGGGTAGACTTCGCCAATAATTCTTCAATTTTTCCTTCAATGTCCTTCAAAGTCTTCCTATTCAAGGCAGATCAATGTAATGTCCTCGGTTTTGACCTCGTTTGCATGATGTATATATTGTAATTGATCGTGGTGAGGAGCTCAAGGAAAAATACCCACCATCGATTTGGTTGTGTGTGTGTTTCGGCAATGGGGATAGTTGCCGATGGTTTATTGTGCGATTTAGCACATTATAATTCGGCATCATGTAAATACGCACATCAATTAAAACTAAAACCACAACCAGCTACGGCAGTGCAACGTTGAATGAAAAGGGCATGGTTCCAAAGGATAAGGGGGTGGGGGATGTCAAACCTTGGTTTATGGTGGAAAAACCCATGTTTTGCCAACTTTGTTTGTTTTTCCACCTTTCTTGTCTCACCCAACCTCTTTAATGTTTTGGCTGAGTTGTTGAGGGCATTGATTGCTAGAGGAAAACGTGGGTAGGGAGGCAAGCAACTCCATTCTTCCACATTCCTCACCATTTTTCCCTTCCACGACTCCATTCTTCTGGGGGGGCAGTTCTTCTCCTCACGCACAGGAAATTCTGTGTGGATTTCCTCACGCAGGGAGCGGTTGCAATTGCCGCTGTCACCCAGGATTTTCGGGTGTGGGAGCCATTCGCGTTTAGGGCCATGTATGTGGCTTGCTGTTGACTTCACCCACGTTTTGGGCTGTTTCTATTCTTCCCACGAATTTCGGATGTGGCTGTGAGTCCAATTTTCTTCTTCAATCGAGGACTGGGTAAGTCTTTCTGTTTTTCTTAAATTGTCCAGGACAGACTGCTGTTGCCTTATGTGGTGATTCGGGTATGCTGTTGGTTCCACCCATGATTTGGGTTGTTGTGGTTCTTTCCACTTTTTCTGAGTGCGGTTGATTTTCCCTTCCGTGGGCTGCATCTTCTTCCCTATTTTGGGACTGCTCATAGCAGCCATCATCCCCATTGTGTGTTGGGATGTTGAATCGCCCTGGTTTTGGGTTGCTAATTGGTTGCTGAGGTTGCCGAAGCCTTTTAGGTGTTGGTTGGCAGTGGATTGCCACATCCATTGGCTGAGTCTTTCATGGCTATGCTGGGAGTGCCGTTTACTATTCACTGTGGGCTGTGAATTGATACCATCATTCATTGTGTGTTTGGGCTGCTGTTATTTCCCTGGTTTTGGGTTGCAGTCGAGTTGTTTTGGACACGTTAGGGCCAAGAACAACTCTGAGTTGTCTTGTGACTTGAGCTGTGCTCTGCGTTCAGTTGGGATTATCCCTGGTTGCCATTTCCCTCTCACATGGCTGTGAAGGGATTGTTGCTGTACGTAAGCAGTGGTTGGTCTACGGACTGTGTTGGCTTGGATTTTTGTTGAAGGCCTGTCAAACCCAGCTGTGTTTGGTTTGCTGAGTGTGTCCCCTTGGCTATGTGTAAGCCTGTGCGGTACCCTTATTCTGGAGGAATCATGCCCAGCTCGGGGGTGGCAGCATTGCTGAGAGATAGATGAGCAAGCTGGCCTATGGTTGGGTGGAACGTTGCAGCGACGTAGCTGGTTGCAGGACTAGTTCTTCACCAAAAGATAAGTCTGCTGTCTATATTTCATCTATGCAATTATATATTTGATGTCAATTGAATAATCATGAGGAACATGTTTATGCTGGAAATGTGTGTGTGTTGCTTCCGCTGCTTCTGCTGAATGTTGATTCATACTGCATCTGTGTATGCTTGTAAGTTTTAATTTCAGCATTTGATTTCTATTTATGTTCAAGAGCTGATTTCCCGGTGGTATTTGGTGTTCGTCGCGTCCTCTTCGCCGTTCTGAGGGATGGGGACGTGACAGTATGGTATCAGAGCTCTGGGTTGTAGCAATGGGCCTCTATGGGCCGAGAAGGAGCAACTGACAGAGGTGTATCTCATTCTGCCCAGCGGAACCAGTGGAAGACTGTGAAAATTTAAAATTTTGTTGAAATGTTGAGCAGTCGGAAGAATCAACGGAAAAGCTTCCGCCGTTGTGGAAGGGTTGGAGAAGTAAAGCTTCCGCCGTTGCGGACGGCGAAGCGATTCCACGTCTGACGTAAGAGTCATCCGACTTCCGATGTGCAAATACTGCCGACAGCCGACGCAATCAAAGAAAAATTTGTCTAAGTGTTGGAGCAATCGGAAGGGAAAGTGGTCCAACGTCCGACGTTACGAAATACCTCCGACGTCGGACGTTAAAATCGTTCTCCGTAAGTGCCGATCGGAAGGATTCTGACTTTGGTGAGCCGCCGTTGCGGAAGCCAAAGCCATTTGGATTCCGATGTGAAATTATTCCGACATCCGTCGTTCAAGTTGTTGCAAGCGCCAAATCGGAAGAGCTGGCGAAGTGGGCGTTCACCGTTGCGGACGAATTGGTGAAGTTTTCCGTCCACCGTTGCGGAAGCCAAAGTCATTTGGCTTCCGATGTCAGAAGTCCGCCGACGTCCGACGTCCGCCGTTGCGAAAGAGAGAATGTGTTCAACGTCTGTCGTTGTGGAAAAGAGAAAGCTTCTGACGTCCGCCATTGCGGATGGAAGAATGGTTCCGGGAGCCGATTCTGTGGAAGAAAGAATGGAAAGAGGAGCCGATTTCAGCTGATTTCAGAGGAATTTTTCAGCTGTTTTTCAGGGGAATTTTCAAGGTGGAAAAAGAGAATTTGGTAGTGATCTAATGCGCTAGATTGCGTGAAAATCAATGATTTACAAAAAAAAAAAAAAACGAGGGCACTGCCCTCGACCCACAAGGGGGCAAGCCCCCTTGACCCCCGTCGTTCCCTGAGACAGTCATTCTTCTGAAAAGAGAATCCTATGTTTTGGGCAAATTAGTAAGACCCAAAATTCATAAAAGATGAATGGTGCCACGGAAGTGAGGTGGCTAAAGTTAGAATTCCAAACCAAAATGCAGTAGTGTGTGTAAAAATGCCAAGATTGGTAAAGGTCTTCATTCTTAGAAGTGGTGTGGTTTTTACACCCGAGGTTGGAATGACGCATGTGAATAGGCGTTGGAAAGCTTATCCAGTAAGGAACAAGGATAAGTGACCAGAATCTGAGCATGAAGCAACAAGGTGCTAATGATGGTGGATGTTATCAAATGGACAAATCTGGACAGTTGCATGCCCAAGGGCAGCAAGGACTAGGAAGTCAACCAGCTGCTGTGTGAAAAGAGGAATTCCATGAGAAGATGAGGGATTTGAAAGGGAAGTTTTCATTAGACCCCATCTTGCTGATTTTAACTACATTTCCTAAGTTTATGCTTGAAATGCATGAAGATATGTATTGCATGCATAGAATATGGCATGATTGGTAAAAATATTGGAAATTATATTTTTTATTTAATGAACCACTAATGATAATCGTTGCTTTGAGGTTGGCATTAGTGGCGAAACCAACGATGACATGGAACTAGAGGAATATGTTGTTGATGCTGATGGAGTATGACTAGCAACCCTTTGGAGAAAGGGATAAAGCAACAAGTCCATAACAAAAGTTGGTGAGAAAATCCTGCAGTTTCCTGCAAAGGACGAACCAAAGCGGTCATGGAAAGGGTGTAAGCAAGACCCATGCAGGTAAGAGTTTGCTTAGGAAAAATTCCATGGATTGGTATAGGTAAGAGACCTCATACCATGTGGATATTGGAATCTAGAAAAGTATCATTCCTATATATGTTGATGACATTGATTATAATCATGCATCCTATATGAATTAGTCATGGTTAGGCCATGCACGGTATATTGAATGCAAGATAGCATGAATGGATATGCATTAGAAAGATTTTATGAATCTTGTAGTTATGCAATGGATGTATGCATATGAAGGGTGTGAGTGACTGATTGCATAAGTGTAGGTGCAATGTTGCGATGTATTGCATGAATGCATTGAGATGAGTGCAGATGATATCATGAATGACTAACAGCTGAAATGATGAATTAATGATAATTCTGGAACTGTTTCGAAGGCTGTTATGAATGCAGGATAGTCATGATCAATTGGCTGCTAGAAATGCTCTATTGAAGAGCCAGGTGGTATGAATGATACGCTTGTGAAGTAAGGAGTATCTAACCACTTTCATTTAATTGCATGAATGATATGACTATACCTTGCAATGCTAGTATGATAATGATTGCATGAAGTAAATGAGCTTTGATAATATTGATGTGACTAACCGCTGGAAGTGCCGGAATTTTATAATTCTGAAAATGCTTCAGTGATGGTTGTAGCAATAAGATAGTATATGCATCCATACTTACCAAGTGTTTGGTTGATGGAAGCTCATGTTTCAGGTAGATTATTTTGAGAATGGCATTGAGAGGTAAGACCCTGACCAATGTTGGAATCTACCATGTAAAAGAGCTTGTTAAATTTGAATCGTGAATTTCAAATTTAAGAAATCACTGACAACTACTAGTCATTACTGGCTTGCATAAGCTTGTGTTTGGATGTTTGAAGCTTATGTTTCAGGTAGATTATTTTGAGTATGGTAGTGAGAGGTAAGATCCTGACCAATGCTAGAATCTACCATATGATATGCATAATAGGTTGTTAAAATTCGAATTGTGAATTTCGGATTTGAAAAAAAAATTGCTGACAACCACTAGCCATTGTTGGCTTGCATAAGATTGTGTTTGGTTGATTGAAACTCATGTTTCAGGTAGATTATTCCGAGAATGGCATTGAGAGGTAAGATCCTGACCAATGCTAGAATCTACCATTTATGAGAAGAAATCTCATGGCGATGAAAGTAGTTGATATACAGAATGGGTTGTTAAATTTGAATTATGGTCTTCGGATTTAAGAAAGTGCTAACGACTACTAATCATTGTTGGCTTGTGTGAGATTGTGTTAGGAGGGACACATGGTAAGTGGGTATTCATGTTATGATAGTAAGCATAAAATTATAATGGGCATAGTAATGCTGCTTACGAGAGACCCCCAATTGAGCAAGTCAATTTATGTAGTAGATAGAATCACAAATTCTTATTGAATTCGATTGCTAATGTCATTGCTTGGTTATGGAACGATCAATTTGGATTTTAGTATCAGGTAATGATTGACGGTTTGGCTATTTGATGAATGTGTTAGGGGTACACACTGCAGGAAGACCATGTGTGATGGCCTGCAGAAGCCAAACTTCATGGGAAGGTTTTCCCTTATCTTGAAAATGGGTTTCAGGTGAAATGCCATTGGGCATTTTGAGATGTCTCATCTGCACTGCATGTTTGGTAATAACATGAGTGAGATGGTATGTGTTGTGTCGGTGAGACATGTGTGGATATGAACTGTGTTAGGAGCAGGGATAGGGGCTTGGTTTGCTTAAACCTGGTGATTGGAAACCACACAGACAGAGCTAGAGGGCTGACTTTCTTCTCCACAACCCCGGGATAGCACTGAAAGGGAATGTAGGGCCTGAGGGACTGAGTAGCAGAGAAGGGAATGATTCCTTGCGTTGGGTGTGTGTGGGTGTCTTAGAATTTAGGCTAGTTCTGGTATAGGTGTTCCTAGCTCTGTAGTGAGCTCACCAGCTTAGCATTCATCCTTTCCCAACTCCTGGACGGTCTGATAAGCCTAGCAGTGTATTGGCTCGGCTGTGCATACGAAAGGAATACGGCGACGACAAATGGATAAGTGTTCTGTAACCCTTGCTAAGAATATGCATGTTTAATTGTTAAATTTCATATGCAGAACATGTTTGATTTAATTCCATGAGGACTGATTGCTTGAGTATGAATAGGACCTACATAGCACACGTCGGAGAAGAGTGCACACTTTTTCGATGTTGAGTCATGAGAGGGTTTTCAATATTGATTACACTCTAGGGAGTGGACTCACTCCTAGTGTCTCAATACTTGATAGTGAATGATATGGAATGTGATTACAGTTTTAAGCAATAATGCTGATGAGTTTGCTTGTGTTGCTTGTGTTGCTGGTGCTGACAGGATAAAGGTAAAGGTAAATGGTAAATGGTTGTTGTGAGGGGTTGCGGAGTAAGGGTTATTGTTGATATAAGTGCATGTGTTATTGTTGATATAAGTGCATGTTGGCATAAGTGTATGATTGGGCTATTATATGCATGGGGATCCGTAGTAGATCCTAGACCTGGAAGTGGTCATGATAAGTTCCAAGCCTAGTTGACATGAGAATGTACTGGCTGGACATTGATTATTTGATGTTAAGGAGAAGCCTGCATGCTAACCTAACATCTAAGTCCATAGGCGATCCCAAGGCTTGCAAAGCGAAGAGGATCCTGTGGACGAACGAGGAAACGCACAATACAGATAAGTATTGGATTATTTTGCTTATGAATATACGTGTGTATATGATTTGGTTATATGCTTTTAAGCTCTTGTTTAAGAGGTAAAATCAATGAGAATAAATTAAACATGTGAATCTATTCAATGTTTGGATATAGGTATCGCTGGAGGCGAAGACTATGAGAGCATCCTAGAGGTGCATATGGACATGTGACTGTCCTAGAAAGCTTGGGATGAGCAGTAATGAAAAGGTGCTAGTAGGACGGGGGAGTCCTAGCAGCCGAGACAAACCATGTGGAGAGACTCCATGGTTTAGAGGTCTGGAATAGACCAAAGACACTAAGTGTCATGACCAAGAAGGATTGGTCCAGCATTCACAGCGAAGTGAAAGAGGCTGAGAGCATGAAAAGCCACAGTGATGGTGTGGGTTCCAGGATGGAACGAAACAAAGAGGAGAAAAACTCTTACTGCTCTCTCTTGCCTTTTGAATTATATATATATATATATATATATATATATATATGTTTATGCATTGTGAAAACAAAGTATTGTTGAATGCATGTATGATTGAGAATGAAATGTGTGTATTTGCTTAAGTAAAATTGTGAATGCTGGAATAGTTAATTCCCTGCCCAGGAATGGACATGAATGAACTCATGTGCCTGTTGGGAAAAGGCATGAAAAATATGAAAGTTTCCTTAATGGAACTTGAATTGTCATGCCAATTGGGTAATTAACTAACTGATTTCGATATCTATATTATGCTTGGTCTGATAGAATTTCAATGGTGCATTTCACAGGTGAGAAAATTGAAACCAGGTGGTGCGCGTTGACTATGGCAGCAGATCAAAAGTTGTTGGACTTGGTTGGGAGTCTCCTTCAAGTGATTGCTAAGACCCAAGAGAATCTTGGGGAGATGCTCAAGATACAGAAAAGGCAGAGTGAAATGAACCACCAGATTTTGCAAGACTCTATTGGGTTGTAAAGGGAGGTGAAAAGCCTTCTAGGAGCAATCGGCAAAGGAAAGGAAGGTGGATCAGCAATGGGACATTCGTCCAAGCGACCCGATAAGAAACAGTCCAGGAATGAAGACTCAAAGGAAATTGAGTAGGTAAAGATGAAGCAGCCAGTGAGATGCTAGAGATGCAGAGGACATCATTTACGCCAGGACTGCCCAATGAGGGAACATGATGAAGGAAATAGCCGCAAGGTTCCTAGTCTTCGGGATCAGCTGGAAGCTGAGAACCAGCAGGACAAGTTCGTGGAAGCCAAGAGGCTTGGTCGTGAACGTTCAAGGTAAATGATTGAACGTGGGGCAGATCTGCAATTTTGAAATTTTGATGTGCAATTGTATATGTATTGTATATATGTAATGGAACACCGAGGACGGTGTTACTCCAAGGGGGAGAGGAATGTAATGTCCCCGGTTTTGACCCCATTTGCATGATGTATATATTGTAATTGATTGTGGTGAGGAGCTCAAGGCAAAATCCCCACCATCGATTTGGTTGTGTGTGTGTTTCGACAATGGGGATAGTTGCCGATGGTTTATTGTGCCATTTAGCACATTATAATTCGACATCATGTAAATACGCACATCAATAAAAACTAAAACCACAACCAGCTACGGTAGGGCAACGTTGAATGAAAAGGGCATGGTTCCAAAGGATAAGGGGGTGGGGGATGTCAAACCTTGGTTTATGGAGGAAAAACCCATGTTTTGCCAACTTTGTTTGTTTTTCCACCTTTCTTGTCTCACCCAACCTCTTTAATGTTTTGGTTGAGTTGTTGAGGGCATTGATTTC
>LPNX010497543.1:8296-55484 GCA_001517045.1 Pseudotsuga menziesii | reverse complement strand
TATATATATATATATATATAACCTCAATTTGGTAAGTCCTTACTAATTACGTGGATCAAATTTAAAGAAAATAAAATAATGTTTGCTTCTATCTTTTATGTAGTTATGTTTTAGTTGCCTTGTCATAATAGGCTAATGCCAATATTAATTCTATTAATGAAACTACTAGTGGATAATAATAATAATTTCCTTTCACTTCCTATTTTATAATTGTTGGATTTGGGTTGAGATTAAATCATAACACATTGCAAGAGAACTAATAGTATTTATATAGAAGTATGGTTGTGTGGGAAGATGGCTATTTTTATCTATAATGCAAATAATAACAAACAATAGAAGACTTATTAAACAAATGAACAAGATAAATGAAGAGAATAAATATGGTGGAGAAAGAAGGAAGGACAAATAATGAACTAAATCCCGAAAAAAATGTGTGAATATTTAATAGGTCAATAAATAAACAAATTACACATTAAAACTTGAATACACAATACTTGCATAATAGAGGGATGGTACCAAAGATTGACATTAACAAGGTTATCCGTTGACATTGGTAACATTGAACATCAAGGCTTGACCTTCATGACAATATCACCCACTATAACATTAGAAGGAATGTGAATTTCACCATCATTTTCCTTTGAATTTTATGCAAAGATGAAAGTTACTTCATATATCAAACTTGATCAAATTATATCACACTTCTTATGTGATCAAATTATGCCTAATTTCACTGCAATTAGTTAGTTAATGGTTATCTCCAATTACTCTCCTAAACTTTAAATGGATTCCAATCATGATACTCCAAGTAATTCCCATCAACTAAAAATCGATAACACCACATCAATTTGTTCTTGTGATTAACATTTCACGAAAATACTTTTTCAATAGCATGAGAGCAAACACAACGAGTGTGAACAAAAGTAAAGTTCTTAGGAATTTTCATAATTTAATATTCTATATTAGGGCTGGTAAGTTTTACTTAACTGTAGAACACTTAACCTCACATATTTGAACCGTTGTTAATTTCATAGATAATGTGTGTCTTCTCATTGCTATCTCCCAATTATCTCTTTTGGTTTGTGGAGTAAGCTTGAAGTATTAATATAGTCGTGATCCCTTTCACTTCTCTTTCGTTATGGTGCTGAGAAGAAAAATAATGATCACTTAGGGGCCTGCAACGTAGCCACTAAGGGATGAACCACATTTAAAAATAAACATGTAAACAATTCTTATTATTAGGTTTATGTGATATGGAGGGAAAATGACCTAAAATATATGTTATCTTTGAACATATTTAGATTATTAATTTAAAAATAGGAATGGATTGAGAATTAAAAAAAAAAGGATTTGACATTTTGTTCAAATACCAAAAGAAATTTAAATAAATAAATAACACCAAAAACGAAACAATCAATGTTTACGAGTGGATTTTTTTCCTTACCTTATTATAAAAAAAAATGAAATTAAAAAATAAATACAACCAGAAAAGAAACAATCAATGTTTGCACATGGATTTTTTTTTCCTTTTTACTTTATTATAAAAAAATGAAATGAAATTAAAAAAATTAATAATAATAAAACGTTGAAAATGGATGAGTTAGTAGTTGGATAAGGTTTTGGATAAACATACAAGAAGTCAAAAGAGATAAATAAGGTCAAACACTGATTCAAGATTTGTCTCTTTCATGTTGGAGTTGCACAGATTGCTTGTTGAATAATTGCACCATTATCAAATAAAGTTCCTTCAACCTGGATTGAGAATTGATATTGAAAACCTGCCATTTAATATTAATTCCTGAAGCTCCTTACACAGGTGAAGTATACTATAATCCATAGATAAGCATCCCCTCGCTTCATATCTTTAATGAAGATTGGACCAAAACGGTCTTTCTCATCATGACTCATAACTAGTGTGAAGGGCGGTGATGGAATGAAAATCATAAATCCTGGGTATGATGATTCATGAATGTCAAACAAGAAGGATCAAGTGGAAGTTGAAAAAAATAATTGTAAAAGATTTTTACGAAGTAGCCAAATATAGATAATTAGAACGTTGAATAAATGAGTTTAAAACGATAATGAGAGCCGTGAAGAAATTATGAAATGATAAATATTTTATCATCAACATCATAAATTTGGTGACGGTCAATAAATATAACTAATAAATTTGCATTTTTAGTATAAGTATAAATTTAAATTATACTGGATGATAGTTATCATATACATTTTTACCACTTAAGAGATTTTATAAGAAATAATATTTTTATATACAAACTTTTGATTAAACCCACCACCGTAGCTCTCATACAAGTTAGAGTGACAAAGTTGCCAAGAGAGCTCATTATATATATATGTATATATAACAATCTCTCTCTTGGAAACTTTGTCATACTTTGAAACAGTTAGAATGACAAAGTTGCCAAGAGAAAGCTTATATATATATAACTAGTGGCAGCTTCTTTGAAATAAGTATAAGCTTCAAAGTGAGAGGAGATGGCATGCATGAGTGAGTAACAAATTATAACTATGATACAAACTAATGGGCAAACCATTGTTAAGTTTGATTCAATAGAAGACAGATTAGGTGAATACCATATAGGTAGAATAAATTTATGTTTATATTTATTTTATTGTAAATAAGAATTTATGCTTTAATTTGGGATTCTTAACAGGTAGAAAAATTAAAATAATGATTAATATTTAGACCAAACCAATATTGTTAAAAATAAATACTACAAAGAAGGTAAAAGTTATAAGTATACTGTTACATAAATAATAATATGTAAACGTAAACATGAAGCATATGAGATTATAAAGTTCATAAGAATATGATTATAGTGGAACAAAAAATTCGTGCAAACTAATGTATGAGAGTAATAAAACTACAACATGAGTAATAATGGTTGATTTAAGTGTAGTTATAGTAAGGATTATATAACAATACGAGTATAAGTAATGAATGTCCTCATAATATTGTAACTAATGATAATGGTCTCTGTGACTAAGATAATTTCCTTTACAAACTTATGTATGAAATGACCTAGTGGTTAATAGAAAACATGTATAATAGGTGCAATAGATATATTATTCACCTAGAAGATACGTATATAAATGTTATAACTTGAAAATAAAAGGTTAACGAAAAGCAAGTAAGGGTGTAATAATTAACGAGTAGGAATTATAGATCACAATAATGAATCACTATAAGAAATTGATTCTCAAACATTTATGTTCCATGTGATAATGTTGTTGACAAAGAGAATGCTCTCCCTTAGCTACAACAAAGAATGCCATTGACATCACATTAAGTGTGTTTGGATCTAATCATATTTGGTAATAATGAAACAAAGTCAAAAGTTTTTACCATGAATCCAAGAAGTATATATATTCTTAGATAATACTGTAGTGAACATATAATACTAATGAAGATATAGTGATATTTAAAATTGAAGTATAAATTGACTATAATTCATAAGACTTGAAATAATGAGGTAAGGTCATGGATAGTGGACTCACGAATGAGTTCTATTTTAAAATAAGAATTAGAAGAGGAGATTATAAAGGAAAACATATATTGCATAACTAAGTTATGAGTGGATGGAGATTCACTTTCTATGATAATCGTATTCGAGCAATGACTTGGAATTAATAGCACGTTAAGGGACGAGAATGTGATAAAGTTTAACAAAGAAAGATATACAGTCTATAGAGGTCAAGAATCATATGTGTGTAATAGTGTAACTATGAAATATCACAAAGTATATTGTGAGAAAACAAAACCTTAAGTCCCGATGGAGTGTAGATTTTGAATGGATCTTATACCCAAGTTATTTTGATGTAGAGGTTCTAGATAAAATAGATGTGAGAACATGGTGTTATATGCATAGATGATAAATGAGATGTTTTCCCATTGCGTCAAAAGTGATTCTGCCCCAAGGAAGCGATAGGAAGGAATTTTGATGCATGACATTACAACTCTAACTTATAGTCTATAAATAGGTGATGTAGTGAAGTCAGACAATGAACTACATGTATTTTCATCTATGCCATAACGTACCTAATAGTGTTCTAGCCTCTAGGTGTCTTCACCATGGCTGGTTTGAAAATTCATCCCTTGAAATGCTATTTTAAGTCCAAGCAATGATAGGAAACTTATCAAGGGAAACATCTTGATCTGCTTTAAAATATAGTGTACCCTTCCTTTGGTTTCTATAACATGAACCCATAGATGAAACTATAATCTATAGGCATTGTAAAGTAGTGTGTTCCTATTGAATGTAGTAAGTAGATGAATTTTGTTCCATTATTTCTTTTTTCTCATGTACAAATGTAGACTACAACACTGTCAATGTACTAAAGATATCCAATATTGAGTTTTGCAGCTAGCATTGTGTGTTGGAAAGGAAGAAGCAAAAATTCCAATCACGACTTTATAAATATCCTATGATTCAGCGCAACATGTTGAATTAGAGTGTTCTGAGGAACTTGACCTAAATTCAACATCGGTTCAAGTAATGGAAGGGACTCCATGCATTGCAATTGTTTTTCCTCCTCACCAAAAAAACATGAGCAGTTCGAGGGCACAAGATATAATGACGACAACAAATTCAGTGCTAGATCGTTTTCTTCTTCCAGACTTAAATATATCCCTGTCACTTGAAGAATCATCTGATAACAATTAGAGTGATTTTACCGAACACGTACTTCATCCAAACAAGGTTGAAGCTTTTGTTGTGGCAAGGAAACTTAGATTGGAGTGCCTTCGAGGAAAATGTTCACAGATTGGCAAGGGTAAATTTAGATGACACCTCGTAAGGTTCAATTTATTTTCTAGCCTCAGTGAAATGGTTCAAGAAAAGGAAGACTATTGAACACAATCATTTGGTGTTGGGAAATTTTCAACAAGTCTATATACGTTCTTCCTCTTCACCGGTGGAAAGTAGTTTGGGCGCTTTATTTGTTTGTCAGAGTCCAGTTTTGATAGGAAAACCTAGATAAATTTTCTGGAGTAACCCATTATTCAATACTGTTAGATTGAGGTTGCAATATGATGGAATCTCCAAAGAATATAGATGAGCTTTCCTCATTTGTTTTGGGTATTAGTGGATGTTGTATGTATAATTCTTTCGCGAAACAAACTGATTTATTTTATTGCTTTTTTATCTACATAGAGTCAATATATTCTGGGGTTTATGAGGAAAATATCATTCAAATAGTTCTGGTATATCCCTCCCCTATCAAAGCTGACTTTGGAATCCCCTGAATTAATTGATGATGAATATGGGGTGAGCACTCAAATAGGTTCTGTTATAAATAATGGCTATTTATGCCCTTGGTATTGGATGGTGACATTATAATTCTATGATATTATTGTTTCAATAACTTTGGTTAGAAATAATGGCTATTTATGCCTTACCATCTGATATTGATAAACATTATTATTCGATGATGTTATTGTTCAATGCACCTGTCATGGATTTCAAGTTGTGGCATCAATTTTCATTTAGCTTACAGAAGCAATATAATTCTATATCGTCCAATTTATGGTGTAAACTATAATCAAAATCATTCAATTTTTCTAAACGATAATTGTTGATGTTGCACCATTTTGTTAAAAAATTGAGTAACTTAGTAATTGTATATTTAGAAATTCCGATATATTCAATGATTTCACACTTTCACCAAGGATTATAACACTACTGTTGATTGTTTGATACTTGATGTAAATGGAACAAAATGGGATTTTAAAAATGATGATACTACAGTCTACCGTATTCATTTGAGTTATTTGTTGAAATTGTTTGTTCAGTTGTTTCCATATTATTGTGGACTCACTTTCAATGACCCTCTGTGTAGTACTTTATATTTATAGCAATTATTAATCATGCTAACATTAATTTATGCATATTAAACAATTAAAGAATAAATTCATTTTGCTGCTTTCTTAATTTGGTTGGCTACAAATATATTGTTTAGATAACTAGAAAGTAGATAATGAATTTTTTTCTTATGTTTCATGTATTGTTATGATGTTAAATTTCAATTGATTTGTTCTATGCTTCACAAGTAAGCAACTCAAGAAATATTTCTCTAGTCAAGGCTGTGCCTACTCTAATAGTCCCATAAGAGTTCCATTTTCACACAGAAAATCACTTTCAGACTCATCAAGGAGCATATTTTTGGGCCTTTGCACAGGTAATCTGATGCTTATGTGTGGCCATATTTGTCATTTGTTTAGCTTTGAATATGTACTAGAATTTTTTAGATTGAATGCTTTAATTTTGTTGATAAACCTTACGGGAACTCTACAACCTACAGTTATAAAAATATAAATACCATATATATGCATTTAAATAACAATTCTCTTTTACAATTGAAATGGTGCAATGAACATATTCATATCAAGAGCAACATTAAGATGTTGTGGAAAAAGATATGTGGAGACTAGATTAGTTGACACTTTTAGATATCTAGCACCCGGATATAGTGGTAATTAAGCAACTTTTCCTTTTACCCCATAATATTTATCTGTGAATCTGTGTACATTCTTAGTTGAGTTCATCTAGTGTATATGGGAGATCTTGTTAATTAATAACATTTTTAGTTTTCACAGAAGGAACATCAGTTGAGAAATATACTTGGGAAACACTTGATTTTAGGATTGATGAAAAAAATAACTCAACAAAAGGCTTTGGATTTTGGTCACAAAGCAAACCAGAAAGGAGTGATTCTTGATTAGGTAATTTCAATTGAGTTTTGAATGCTATGATGAATACTGATATGTTGGGCACAATTTATTCTTAAGGTTCATACAGTGTATTTAGAACATCAAATAGAAATAACTTCCTTTCAGGTTAGTGTATATGGGAGATCTTGTTAATTGAGAAAGTTTTTTAGTTTTCACAGAAGGAACATCAATTGAGAAATCTACTTGGGAAATACTTGATTTTAGAACTTGAATAGGTCATAGCACGTGAACCATGCTGCCAATGTTTTGGCACCTTTAGCTCATAAATGGAAGGCCAAAGATATAAACAGTGTTGATTCTGGGGGAATCATCATTATCTATTGCCCCAAATGTTCAAATCTAGGAGAAGTGTCTCACCATAGCTGAGAAGGTAGCTACTTGAAGCCACAACTGTGGAAGCTCATGGCCAAGTACATGACACAATATTGGATCTAAAGATTCAAAAAAATTGGGAAATATGTAGAAATACATGTATTATGTCTGTTATGTCTTCATTGTCTATTGTTTTCTCAAACTGCTACTTATATATTAGAAGCGGACGTGCATGGATCCTTTGACTGCTACTTCTATTTCATCTTAAACGGTTTGAATTCTATCAATATTGTGAAATGATCTACCTTGTTTGATTCCAAACTTCATGAGATTCATTTCTATGATTTTCAAAAGTATATTTAATGAGATTACGTGGAATTTGGCCTATTTCATGCTATTTCATACAAATAATTGGCATCTTTTATTCATCAGAAAATTTCTCCCATGCCATCGCATGTTCTTTGTATAATGTGATGTTATTTGAAATCCCTATTTTCTATTATGTAAAATTGTTAAGTTCTCTAAACTTGTTATCTATTATGAGTTGGCATATTCTGTAACTTTTGATAAATTAAAGTGTTCCATTTTTTTGTGGTATAAATTGAAAACTTGCATTACCTCATTTTAATGTTTCATTTTTTGTTTTCTTTTACCCTCTAACAACCACCTTATCGACATATTATTGCACCTCCTTGGGGCAATTGATAGTTTATATCATACAAACTTTTAGTTAGTTTATTGACTATGTTCAAAATTGTGTCCATGAGCCTTACTCCGTCCATTTTGTTTTTGGGCTTCGAAGCCACTCTAAACACAGTTTTGATATTTTGATAAAGTAAAGAATGTATCTCTGTAATAGACTCGTCGAGACTATATGCAATCAATGCTTCTTAAAATTCCAAGGTTGTATTAAGGTCTTCATTAGAGAAAATTTCAACTCAAAATGGGCCTCCTAAAAAAAATTAATAAAATAATAGTTAAAATAATAAAATAATATTTATTAATTTTTGAGGAAGGAAAGAAAAAAACTACTTTTTTGTTTGTATTTTTGACATATCTTCCCGTGTATTTGCTCAAATTTCGATTGGGAGAGCTCGTTGGATGCGGAATTAAATTTTGCATCCAACGAGTACCCACTCGGAATACTTTTGATGGACCCCGCTACCCCAAAAAAAAGAAATAGCTGAAAAAACGCATCATCACATTTTTTCAGCTATTTCTTGTTTTTGGGGTAGCGGGGTCCATCAAAAGTATGCTGAGCAGATACTCGTTGGATGCAGAATTTAATTCCACATCCAACGAGCTCTCCCGATCGAAATTTGAGTAAAAACACGGGGAGATATGTCGAAAATACAAACAAAAAAGTAGTTTTTTATGATACCTATGCCCAAATTTATATTAAAAAAGTGTTTAAGACCTATACGGTATTTCAAATTTAAAGCAATTTCATTGGCTAACACATGATGACATCGAATTTGAGTTAAAGTTAAAAGGCCCATTTTGAGTTGAAATTTTCTCTAATGCTTGTTCCTATAATGTGAATGTTTATAAAACTTCTCATTTCCTCATTTTCTTTTACTGTTTAAGTTTGCTGTAACACAATAGGTCGTGTAGCCTTATTGTCAATCCTTGATTTGGCTAGGAAGCCATTGTCATAGATTTATCATTGGATTGATATTATAATGGGTATGTCGTGGAGCAATGCTCATGAGGTTTTGGTGTAAACCCAAAGCTTGGTTTGCTACATTTAAATATCGTTTTGACGTGTCCTCCATTTTATTTACAAAATGAAAAGTTAAACTTATAGTGAATCCATAATGTAAATAAAGCATTTGTTGATGAAGTTATTTGACTGTTCATAGTTTGTTTTATAGTTAACCTAATAAACACAGATATTTTGACTGTGGAGCCTTTTCCTTTCCAAATAATCTTGGAAAAAAGGGCCGTAAGGCCTCTATTATCTATATATATATATATATATATATTTTTAACTTACTGCTTGAAGGACTTTCTTTGAGGCTTGAATAACTCTCCACTTTTAGAGAACTTGGTTATAATATACTTGTTATGTCGATTTCTTACTTGACTTTACTTGGTTACAGTTGATAGATTGTACTGTTATTCTATCGGATTATCAGTTATATCGTTGTTGGTTTTATTCTTAAGATGAGGTCATGATCATAATGCTATGAAAACCTCACATGTACTGAAATCTATGCTAAAGTAGAAATTCTCTGCTTTGTCTATTTCCCTTACTAAATATTAATATTTTTGTGAGATCTTGTGATAAATTTTACTTTGTTAATTTGTTATTGTAAGTTTAATAGGCCATGAGGCTGTAGGTAAACCTCTATTACTGTTAAAAATAATTACAGTCTGTTTAGTTAACAATACTATTTTGTAAGATAATTAAGCTCTAAGGTTATCTATAATTTCCTTCTACAAGAGAAATACTACAGAAACAACATCAACCTGACCTGAAGCATGTAACCAGTGCTACGGTCTATTGGTAATTTCGACTTGGTGTTACTAAAACAATTTAATCATTAAGAAATTGGACTTAATATGCTCTTATGTGAAACTAGCTTAGTTATTATTGTTCATTTTAAGCCCTGGTTATCCTAAATTAATTCTAGAGTTTGTTTAAGGGATAAGAATCGATCCTAGAAAGATGATTGTAAACAAAAGTATTGAGGATGAAAATTGGATCTGAACATTAAAAAAGTTTCAAATTCTCTTTAAATCTGTATAATCTTATTTTAGGTTTTAATCATAATTAGTTTACAGTGCTACAAAATTATTTTGATTTAAGTTTATTCTAAAGAATTATAACCCTATACTAACATTTTATCAGTTAGTAATACCTATAGAAACAATCTAAAACTGATACAGAAAGAACATTGTTGAGATTATGAAATACATTTACAAGTAATACTAAACGAGTAGATCTATCTATTAAATTTAAAACTAATAAACATAGTGTTTCTAACAACATTAAGATAAAGAGATTATAATATAATAAATCATCCGAATTATAGTTTCTTGAGCATATTTTGAATGAAAGTACAGATTCATAAACTAAATAGCAATTGAACCTGGATAGAATGTAGAAAGGGGATAAACACCCACCGGAGACTGTTCCACCCAACATTCTCCTGAAGCAGCCAAAGTTACTTGCTTAGGAAACCCAAGCTTGTTCACTGAACCAATAGGAAGAACATCTCTGCCACACATCAGACTTCTGCAACTTAGCACTTAGTAGCATACTTAACTCAGCAAACCACTTTAACTATCTCCTCATCAAACTCCTTGTGTGCATGAATTTTTCAGTTTGCAGCAGTCACAAGGTTCATTCTCTTAGAAATCAGAATGAGTAGTGAACCTATTGCTCAATTTGATGGTTTATATAAGATTGCCTACATCCTTGGGTCATTTTTAGTATTAAATGAGCCACCAGCTTAGTTTCCCCTCTCAGGGAACATGACCACTTTTTTATGGATTATGCTCCTCCAACAACTAGAAAGTGAATGCTAGTGTCGCCACTTGTCAACCAACCTTCTACAACTGCTCCTTCTTCCTAGTGGGTTAGTGAACACTCATTTAACAGCCTCCCCTAGATAGGTGTCTCCTTTTATTAATTATAAAAATAAACAATTCTTCAATTACAGTCATCCTTGATCCACTTGGTAATAAAATTTACAATAAATTTAACATAGCGTTTTACTAAAATAAATAATAAATATTTATTTTTTAGTTTTGGGTATGTTACAAACACCCCCCCTTAATCTCAACACCGTCCTTGATGTTGCTTAAGTTATTCTGAGTCTTCTTGGAACAGAGCTGGATATTCCACCCACATATCGCTCTCTAATTCCCAAGTTGCTTCATCTGGATTGAGGTGTTTCCACTGCACCTTTACATATCCAATGGTGTGATTCTGGAGAAAAACTTCCCTCCTATTGAGAATACAATCCAGTTGCACTGAAAAATATCCTTCTGGTTCTACTTGAATCACATTCCAGTCAATCACATGAGTAGCATCATGTATATACTTTTTCAAAATAGAAACATGAAAGACGTTATGTATTTTAAGATTAGGTGGAAAGGCTAACAGATATAACATTGGCCCTACTTTTGCCAGTATTTCAAATGGTTCACAATACCTGGGTGCTAATTTAGCACAACTCCCTAGATTAAAGGAACTCTTTCTGGATTTCACTTTTACAAACACATGCTCATTTACTTGGAATTCCTTTGGAGTTCTTTTAAGTTCGGAATGAATATTTTTTCTGTCTTGAGCAGTTTTCAAATTGCTTTGTACCTATTTCTGTGTTAGTTCCAATTCTTTTAACATGCCAGGTCCTAAGATCAATCTATCTACTGAATTTCTTCATGTAATAGGAGTGTTGCACTTTCTACCATATAATATTTCAAAAGGATTAAGTTTTGTTGAAGCTTGATAATGATTATTATAATCAAATTCAACCAAGTGCAAATAGTCTTCCCACTTGTTGGGATAGTCTCTAACATACATTCGTAGCATGTCTTCTATTACTTGATTAACTATTTCTATTTATCCATCCGTTTGCGGATGATAAGCACTATTGAAATTCAATCTAGTATCTAGCCCTTTGAATAAAGATTTCCAAAAGTTACCAGTAAATTTAGGATATCAATCAGAAATTATTACCTTTGGAATTCCATGCAAGCGAAAGATTTCTTTCATGAAGATGCCAACAATGTTAGCAGCTTTATAAGTTGTTTTTACCAGGTATAAAGTGTGGTGAAAGTGTTTTTCTTTTGTAATGTTTCGTTTTTGATAAATAGGGAATTGATCGAGGGCCTTTAATACCGGGAGCATATGAGGACAATTCTTCAGTAATCCATATAGTATAGACGGCCATCAATGTTATTGTCATAAATCATGTGGAGCATGCAGGCCTTATTTCTTTAGTCTTAAAATTCAACAAGAAATTAGAATTGCATGCATGCAAAAGTAAAGAAAAAACCCTAAAAGTACATGCTAAGCTATTTAAGAAGGGTTATTGGACCAAAGAAGATATCTATTGTTATTGCTGATTGATTTTGGAGTTTCGAGCAGCAGCACATCGTGCAGCCATGATAGTTGGGGTTGGAGATGGTGTCTTCAGCTAGCAAGGGTTCGACAGTGAAATATATACCCTAGTCTCTTATTGGGAAAGATCATCCAGGTTTATCCATTGCATCCATCATATACTATAGTATTCAGAGATCCAGCACATTCTGAAGGGTTAAATTAGCAGATCCACATTTTGCAGCTGAAAGTAGCAGGGAGAACATAGAAGGATTCAATGGGACAGCAAAACCCAGTCTTAACTCCACATGTTAGCTTCCTCTTTCTCAGCAAGCCTATCCTACAGTATGAAGTGATTATCAACCATCAGTTTTCTCACATGGAGCAACTATCAGCCAAACAGATCAGTTGGGGGCGTGAGCAACAGAACTACCAATCAATTCGCTAGGGCACTTAGAGGCAGCCAAACCTCCACATGTGCCAGCCTATCTCTCGAGCATCAACAGACAGACAATCTCAGCAAGTTTAAGCCCAAATGGACCTCTCCTTCTACAAAAATGTCACCTTCAGTCTGGAGGGTTTTTACGGCACCGCGGGTGGTAACACCGAAGGAAAAGAGCATTATTAGACCACCTGTATGGTCCTTATGCATGCAAATATCTTTGGAGTCATCATCAGCCAGAATACTAGTGGTAAGTGTTAATTTCGCTTTGCAAAACCCTAACCCTACTTCAGCTATATTTTAGGGATTTTTTGCATGGCGAGTTTGAATGCACAATTATTTTGCAAATTTGTATGAGATTGAGTGTGCGAGTTAGCACTATCATAGAAAATTAGAGAATATTAGTATTTGAGATATTATAGTGGTATCAGAGCATGATCCTTGCCAGATGTGGGCACATAATAATTGAATAAAATTGCATATTGATGCATGCGTGTACATGCAAATGCATGCTAGTGATGTTGGTGAAGTGCATGTCAGAACAAAGGTTTTTCTTTGCTAGCTTGTGAGAGCATGAAGACAATGAGAAGGATCCTGACTGGAAATTGGCAGAGGTTAGTAGTACTTCAACACTTGCCACAATATCTGGAGTATCTAGCCTTAGGTGATGAGGTACGTGCAGAATTATCCTTTCAATACTATTACAACATTAAGTTCGAGAGCCAACCTAAGGATTTGGATGAGGATATCTTTAAAGGCATAGTTGGGGGAGGGAAGAAAGATGAGCGTGAAGTACAGGTTGTTGGTGAAATTCATTTGGAGTTAACAGTACATGATGAGGATGTGCATGAGGAGATCGCATTAGAGCTATCCTGTGAGTCTAGCGACACAAGCACATTCACTAGTCAAATTGCTGACAAGCCATGTGATGAGTTGGAGTTGGTACACTCTTCATCAGCTACAACAAGAATCCAGATAGTTCAGATAGGTGAAATACATGAGGTGCAAGGCAATGATCACAACAGTTGAGACAGTGAGCAATCACACATGGAGGTTAGGGAGAGTTTATACATGCATGATATAGAGCTTCCAGATGATAGTCACCGAAAGAAGATTGAATGGGTTAAAGAAAGCCTTCCAGCGATGAAAGAGAGGACCAAGATACTTCGAGACACCATAGTACAATGAGATGTTGAGATTACAGTTCTTTGAATTGTATGTACCGAGTTAGCAGTCAGGATTTCTAGTATTGAAGAGAAGTTGGATTACTTGATGGGGCAGCAGAAGAAACATACTATTGCATTTCAAAGCAGTCCTCTTCAAGAGTACATAGACAAGTCTTGTAGTAGCTTGATTCCACATTTGCATAATGGCGGATGGTTTTTACGGGTTGGCCAGGATCGAGAAATTGGGCAGCAGTATATGAGCATTCAAATTGAAATCAGAAGGGAAGAATGTCACGTTGGTAGGATTATTCCTTGTGATGGTGCTTATGGACAAGGTGTTTTTTGGGGGTGTGATGAGATTAAGCAATGGTATCCTATTGAGTGGGTGATTCTTGGGAAGCCATTCCTAGCTAGAGGTATAGTCCCACAACAACCTTGGGATATTTGGGATGAAAGTTGCATAAGTTTGCATTGGGATCCAAGTGGGAGACCTTGTGAGGGATGGATACAATGTTTACTGATGGGGTTACTTGGGATTCTATAGGACACTCCTTGTGTCAATACTACATAGGGTAACTGTGGATGCATTTTGACCTCTGCAATTCTCATATTGATTTGAGACCCTAGGATTACAGTGACTGGCAGTTTAGTGATTGCTATAGGATGCTTTTAGGAGGTCTCTGGTGATGGTACCGTGCAGTGCAGCGCTTTGAGTAGAAGGTGGTACAGATATCCTAGGATAATTTGGGACTCTGGGATCACACCCAGACTGAGTTGGTTCAGTTTGATTGATTGTGGAGTTGTGTGGCATTGCTTGAGGACAAGCAATCTATGGTGAGGGAGGACTATAATGTTTCATTTTTTATAAATACGAAATTGACCGAGGGCCTTTAATACTGGGAGCATACGAGGACAATTCTTCAGTCATCAGTATAGTAAAGAGGGCCATCAAAGTTATTATCATAAAGCATGTGGAGCATGTAGGCCTTATTTCTTCAGTCTTAAAAGTCAACGAGAAATTACTAGAATTGCATGTATGAAAAAGCAAAGCGCAAACACTAAAAGTGACATGCAAACCCTAAAAGTACATGCTAAGCTATTTAAAAAGGGTTATTGGACCAAATAAGATATCTATTGTTATTGTTGATTGATTTTGGAGTTTTGAGTAGTAGCACAACGTGCAGCCGTGACAGTTGGGGTTGTAGATGGTGTCTTCAGCTAGCGAGGGTTCGACAGCGAGATATCTGCCCTAGTCTCTTATTGGGATGGATCATCCAGGTTTATCCATTGCATCCATTATATACTACAGTATTTGAAGATCCAACACATTCTGAAGAGTTATTAGCAGATCCACATTTTGCAGCAGAAAGTAGCAGGGAAAACACAGAAGGATTCACTGGAACTGCAAAACCCAGTCTTTCATCCGCATGTCAGCTTCCTCTTTCTCAACAGGCCTATCCTACAGTATGTAGTGATGATCAACCATCAGTTTGCTCACCTGGAGAAACTATCGGCCAAACATATCAGTTGGGGGTGTGAGCAGCAGAACTGCCAATCAATTCTCTAGGGCACTTAGAGGTAGCCAAACCTCCACATGTTCCAGCCCATATCTCTGGCATCGACAGATGGAAAAGATTAGAAATTTTCAGCTCGAATGGACCTCTCCTCCTACAAAAACGTCACCTTCAGTCTGGAGGGTTTTTACGGTACTGTGGGGCGATAATGCCAGAGGAAAAGAGCATTATTAGACTACCCTTTCGAATCCTTATGCATGCAGCTATCTCTAGAGTCATTATCATCTAGGATATCAGTGGTAAGTGTTAATTTCTCTCTGCAAAACCCTAACCCTAATTTAGGTATATTTTAGGGTATTTTTGCATGGCGAGTTTGCATGCACAATTATTCTGCAAATTTTTATGAGATTGAGTGTGCGAGTCAACACTATCATAGAACATTAGAGAATATCAGTAATTGGGATATTACATTTACTTAGTTTATCAACAACTACCATTATTGAATCATTTTGTTTCTGGTTTTTAGCTAAGCTAGTTATAAAATCAGGACTGATAACTTCCCCTTTCCAATTTGGAATTGGTAATGGCTGTAAAAGACCTGTTGGGTGTTGATGTTCAACTTTAACTTGCTGAAATTCGATACACTTATAAAAAAATTCAACAACTTCATTTTTCATATTAGGGTAACAATACTCTTTTCTCAACATGGTTATCATCTTTTGATACCCCTGACGTCCACAATAAGAACTTTTGTGTATATCATTCAAAATCAATAGTTTAACTTCTTGTATATTTGGCACATACAGTTGTAACACCCCAGTTTTGTCCCCGTTGGATTAAATGTACATGATGTATATATTGTAATGAATCATGGTGTGGAGCTAAAGGCAAAAGCCCCACCATCGATTTGTTTATGTTGTGTTTCGGCGATTGGGATCGTTGCCGGTGGTCTATCATGGAACACATCATATATTAAGTTTTGTCATCATGTAAATATGCATCTTTAATTAAATAACCTAACCAGCTAAGTTCGCGACAACTAAATTGAGAAGGGGAATGATTCTCATAAGGATAAGGGGGGGATGTCAAACCTTGAACCAATGGGAAAAATCCATGTGTCAACACCCTGTTTTATTTTCCCATCTTTCCTTGTCTTATCCAACTACCACCATTAAAAGTTCTGCTGTTAGTTGGGGGCAGTTATGGCTGGGGAGTGGAGTGTGGCAGGATTGTCAGTCCTTTCCCACACGCATACTCCACCAGCAGGTTGACCCTCACGTTGGCAAGGAAACCACCACCGCCATCACTCCATGCAGACTCCCCATTCTCTCCACTACGCCATTCTCTCCATTGTCGGCTAATCCTCATGCATAGGTGGGGAATTGTTCATCCTCACGTAGGGACAGTAGTTCTGTTCATTCTTACGCACATGATTCTTCTTGGTTTTTACTCACACAGCGAGCGGGGAGCCATTTTGACTGTCATTCACGTTTTCCATAGAGAGTATTCCTGGTGGCTTCATTGTTGAGAATGGACTGTTGTTTCCCCACATTGCTTATTGTGTCTATTTTACATTTTGGGATTGCTGTAGATTGTTTTGGAGTCATTTTGGCCATGATAGGGCCAAGAACGACTCAAGAATTGTTTTCCTTGCCCAAGCTGTGAATCGCTTGTGTGACTGCATGTATGTAGTGGTTGGTCTTCGGATTGTGTTGGAGTAGGGATGAGGGCTTGGTTTGCTTGATAAACCTGGTGTGTTTGGAAACCACACAGACAGAGCTAGAGGACTGGATTTCTTCTCCACAACCCTTGAATAACATTGGAAGGGAAGTCAAGCCTGAGGGACTGTGTAGCAGAGAAGGGACCGATTCCTTGTGTTGGGTGTGTGTGGGTGTCTTAGAAGTCAGGCTAGTTCTAGTGTAGGTGTCCCTAGCTCGGTAATGGGCTCACCAGCTTAGCATTTAGCCTTTTATAGCTCCTTGATGGCCTGAAAAACTTGACCATGTTGGGTTGGCTATCTTGTTGATGGCCTGATAAACCCAATTGCGTTGGCTTGGCTATGTTTTGTGTATCCTTGGCTATGTGTAAGCCTGCTTGTTCCTTGTTCCTTGGGGAATCATGCCCAGCTCAGGGGTGGCAGCATTGCTGAGAGATTTAGGAGCATGCTAGCCTATGGTTGGGTGGAACATTGCAGCGACATAGCTGGTTACGAGACGAATTCTTTATGAGATAAGTAATATTGACCATTTCGTCTCTGTATTTATATTTATTATTTAATGGATATGATGAAGATGTTGAATGCTTGTATGAACGTGTGTTTGCTTGTATGCATGTTCTAGTTCAAAGCATTTTGTTTAGCATTTTATGTACATACATGTTCATGGGGCGATTGCACGGATGGTTAATGCCATGGTAGTGTCCTCTTCGTCGGTCAGAGGGTCGGGGACGCTATAGTCTGGTATCAGAGCTCATGTTGCAGCATGGGCTTGAATGGACCATGAAGATGCAGTGACAGAGGTAGGATTGCCTTCTGCATAGCAGAGATCAGAAATTTATGACAGAAAGCTTCCACAAAAATTTGTCTAAGTGCCTAAACCATCGACCCATCGGAAGGCTAGGTGGGAATCTCCTTCGATGTAGTGGAGAGTTAGATAGAAGATCACTCGATGAAGGAAGAATTGCAAAAATTTTTCTAAGTTTTCGTCAACCGTCGGCAAAACTTAGTGGATGTGGGAGTTGTAGTTTCGGCGAAGATCAGTCGAAGACTGCCGAAACACTGGCTCGATGTAGTGGAAGAAACACCTGATATTGACTTTCGGCATCAACGAAATTTAGTTGTTCATGCGCCCGCCGTTGCGGGCACCTAAGAGACTATCCATCTAATGGAAAATGAATCCGACCATCGATGCCATCGGCAGAAAATAGTTGTTGGGTGCGTTGACACTGCGGAAGAAGAAGATAAATTTTTTTTTGAAAAATTTGTCTAAGTGTTGAGACCATCGGTGATCGGCGGAAGTTAGTGGTTTGGACTGCCGATGAATTCGAAAGGATTTGGTTGTTTGCACACTTGCTGTTGCGGCTGTTTAGTGGACTATCCCCCGATGAACAGTTGTTTTGACCGTCGATGCTGTAGTGACTAGGGGTTTTAACCATCGATAGGATTGTCACCGCGAAAACCCCAGAGAGTTTGCTGGCCATCGTTGCAGCTGCCCATGGAACTAGTCGCCCAATGAGTAGAGGATCCAATTTCCAACACGGTAGTGCTTAGTGGATCCGATCGCCGATATCCTGGCATCACGGATAAATATCAGAATCCTAGATGACTATGGATCCGGCACACCGAAGAAAAGTAGGCAAACAGATCGCTGATGAACAGCGAAGGAAGTTAGTTGTGCTGACCACCGAAATGTCAGAATGTTAGTTGGGATGAGACCCAATCGTGTACAAGGAAATTTTGAGTTTTTCAGTGGGATTTCTTAAGAAATTTTGGCTGTTTTTTAGTGGGATTTTCAGGGCTGAAAAGGAGAAAGTGGCAGCGATCTTATGCGCCAGATAGCGTGAAAATCATAGATTTACAAAAAAAAAATGAGGGCGCTTCCCTCGACTCGCGCTGCCACAAGGCAGCAAGCCCCCTTGACCCCCGTCGTCCCCCTGAGACAGACGTTCTTTGATGAAGAAAATCTTGTGTTTGGGCAAAATTGTTATTTTATGATTTTTCCAGGAGAAGGTAAGTAATGCCAAGTTATTTCAATGTTATGCATCTAACAGTTGTGTTACTAACACGTTTGTAGAATCATAAACACCTTCAAGAGCAATATTCCAGGTGTTATGGTTTGGTAAGTAAGTGGTGGTTCAGTTATGAGGACCCATGATGGATATGATGCTCAGGATTCTTGCGAGCGTGCGTGTGATTCCATGGGAGAAAATGTCTGTAACGAAAATGATGACATAGAGTCTAATGGAAGGAGATTCTAAGAGACACCGTTAGATGTTGCAGCCACCATGAGAAGCTTGATTAAATCCCAAAAATAGAAACACCAACTGAATGCTACTATGTTGCAGAGTTTAACAGACTTGCAGAGAAATATAGACTCTGGACGAGGTACAGCAAGACCAGAAGGCAGTAAGAGCAGTACTGGGAGAAGGAGAATGACTTCTAGTGGATCATCTTACTCTGAAGAATCCAGTGGGGATTCAAGTTCTTCTTCTCATAAAAGAAAAAGAAAGAGACACCATAGGGATCGTTCCCAGGATGAATTTAAGAAGGCTAAACCTCCTACATTTGATAGTGAGGCAAAGAATGGACAAGAAGCTGAAGCTTGGCTCCTTGGAATAAAGAAGTACTTTCAAGTTCATGATTATTCAGGAAACATGAAGGCAAGAGTTTCCATATTCAATCTGAATGGAAGAGCATCCATTTGGTGGGAACAATTCAAGCAAGTAAAGAGGATCAGTGAAAGGAGACTTAAGTGGAAACAATTCAAGAAGTATTTCAAGCAGAAATACCTCTCTGACTGGTATTATGATGACAAGATTAAGGAGTTCCATGAGCTAAGATTGGGACAGCAGACCATGGAAGAATATGCGAATAAGTTTTTGGAGTTGTTGAGGTATGTCCGGTACATCAGAGATGAAAAAGTGAAGGTCCAACGTTTTATGAGTGGATTACCTCAGTCTTACAAAGATAGAATTGAGTTTTATGAACCTAGAACTCTTGAGGAAGCAATAAGGAAGGCTAAGTATTGCTATGAGCAAAGAAAAGGTAAGCCAGATTACCATAAGGCATGGAAGGACAAGAAGAATGAGTAGTTTGACCAAAGAAAGAAAGGTTTCAAGCCTTCTAACTTTAGGAATCAGCAAAAGCAGGCATCCCAAGTTGCGAGTAAACCAGTTGGAGTGACAGGAGAAAAGCCTAAAGATCCACAATAGAATAGAGGACCACTTCAATGTTGGAAATGTGGAGGACCCCACATGCGCAGAAATTGTCCACTCGAGAATGAGAGTTCAAGACCGGCTTATAACATTCAAGAAGAAGAAACAGTGGGGCAGGTAGCAAGGGTAGTCCCTAGGATTTATGCCACACTAGAGGGCCGCCAGGCAGATCACCAGTCAACTACGGTTGAAGTAGCAGGTAAGATTGTTGAGCAATCTGTTTCTATTTTGATTGACCCTGGTTCTACTCACAGTTACATTACTCCTAGAGTAGTGGAGATTTGTGCTTTTAAGAAAGTAAAGCATAGGAAGTCTTGGTTAGTTCAGCTAGCCATTGGGACTAAGAGAAAGGTTAGTGAAGTGGTAGAGAAATTTCCATTGGTCATGAATGGATTGGTCACTTGTGTAGATCTGAATGTTCTACCACTTGGTTCCTATGATGTTCTCATTGGAATGGATTAGTTAGAATCTCACAGGGTAAAGATTGACTGTTACAATAAGACTTTCGAATGCATGAATGAAGAAGGGAACCTAGTAGTTGTGAAAGGTATTCCAAAGGTGATTACAGTATGGCAGGTTTCAGCAATGCAGTTAAAGAAGTTATGTAGGAAAGGTTTCCAGTTGTATGTAGCTCATATTTTGGAGACATTAGGAGATGAAACTCCTAAGTTGGAGGACTATCAGGTGTTACAGGAATTCAAGGATGTGTTTTCTGATGAGATTCCAGGGCTTCCCCCAAAGTGGGACATTGATTTCACAATTGAACTTGTGCCAAGAGCAGCACCAGTGTCCAAGACACCCTAAAGGATGAGTACACCAAAGATGCTAGAGTTGAAGATGCAACTGCAGGAGTTGTTGGAAAAGAAGTATATTCGACCGAGTCTTTCTCCTTGGAGAGCACCATTTCTGTTTGTAAAGAAGAAAGATGGTACACTCAGATTGTGTATTGATTATAGACAATTGAACAAGGTTACTATGAAGAATAAATATCATTTTCCTAGGATTGATGACTTCTTTGATCAAATGAGAGGAGAAAGGGTATTTTCCAAGATTGACTTGAGGTCTGGTTACCATCAGGTGAGAATCAAGGATGAATAAATTCATAAGACAACCTTTAGGACAAGGTATGGACATTATGAGTTTGTAGTGGTACCCTTTGGTCTCACAAATGCACTAGCTACATTTATGTGCCTTATGAATAGTGTCTTCAGCAGATATTTGGACAAGTTTGTTCTTGTTTTCTTTGATGACATTCTTGTTTATTCTAAGAATGAGGAAGAACATGAAGATAATTTGATATTGACATTGCAATTGCTTAGGAAGCATCAGCTGTATGCAAAACTGAGCAAGTGTAACTTCTATAGAGATAGAATTCAGTACTTGGGTCACATTATCTCAGAGGAGGGTATATCTGTGGACCCTAAAAAGATTGAAGCCATTATGAATTGGCCTACTCTAAGAAATGTGACAGATGTAAGATCTTTTATGGGACTTGCAGGATACTACCAGAGGTTCATTAAGGGATTCTCCAAAGTTGCACATGCCATCACTTCTTTGCAAAAGAAGGGGATAAAGTTTGAATGGACATCGAGGTGTGAAGAAATTTTCCAGTGGTTGAAGAATTTTCTCACCAGTGCACCCGTATTGAAAGTTGCAGATCTAGAGAAAGATTTCGTGGTGTGTACCGATGCATGTGGACAAGGGCTTGCAGGAGTCCTTATGTAGGACAACCACGTGATATGTTATGAGTCAGGAAAGCTAAAGGAGCATGAGAAGAACTATGCCACTTATGATCTAGAGCTTGCAGCCATAGTACATGCCCTCAAGATATGGAGGCATTACTTGATGGGTAAAAGATTTGAGCTCAGAACAGACCATTGTGGTCTGAAGTATCTATTTGATCAGCCTACTCAGAATGCTAGGCAAGCGAGATGGCTGGAATTTTTATGTGAGTTTGATTTTGAAGTCAAGCACATAAAAGGAAAGGAGAATAAAGTAGCTAATGCACTTAGTAGGAAGGTGCAAGAAATGCATATGGCATCTCTTAGTATTTTCTAATCAAATTTGAGGCAGCAGCTTGTTAATCATATTGCTGGAGATGAATTGTATGAGCAGGTGAAAGACAAATTGCAACAGCAAAGTCTTGAGAAGAGGTATGAGGGATATAAATTGGAAGAAGATGGACTTCTCACTTATAAAAGTAGAATTTATATTCCAGATGTAGCATATTTGAGGAGAGTTATCATGGATGAAATCCATCAAGCTCCGTATTTTGGTCACCTAGGATATCATAAGACATTTGCTATAGCTATAAGGCAGTACTTTTGGCCAGGAATGAAAAGGGATATGGCTGAGTACATTTCGAGGTGTATGAAATGTCAATAGGTAAAGGTTGAGCATCAACACCTTGTGGGTTTGTTGCAGCCTTTGCCAGTTCCAGAATGGAAATGGGAAATTATTTCCATGGATGTTATTATAGCATTGCCGATGACTTGGAGACAACATGATTCCATCATGGTTGTGGTGGACAAGTTGACAAAGGCGGCACATTTTATACTGGTTAAGTCCATGCATAAGACTGATGACATTGCAAAGATCTTCATGAAGGAGATTTTCAAATTGCATGGATTGCTGAAGGTAATAGTCTCTGACTGAGATGTCAAGTTCACTTCCAACTTTTGGAAGGGGTTGTTTGTAGATTTGGGTACAAAGCTAAACTTTAGCACTGCATACCATCCTTAGACAGATGGGCAGACATAGAGAGTTAATCAGGTGCTTGAAGATATGCTTCACATGTACGTGATGGACAAACCAACCAAGTGGGAATATTACTTACACTTGGTAGATTTTGCTTATAACAATGGACAACAAGCATCCTTGGGGATGAGTCCATATGAAGCTTTGTATGGAAGAAGGTGTAGGACACCGGTGACTTGGGATAACCCAGTGAATAGAGTTCTGCTTGGACCAGAATTGCTCAAGGAAATGGAGCAAGAGGTTGTAAAGATTAGGAAGAATCTGAAAGCAGCACAGGACAGACAGAAAAGCTATGCAGATAAGCATAGGGTGAACAGGGAATTCAGTGTTGGGGATCATGTTTACCTCAGAGTGAGGGAAAAGAAGAGTTCCTTGAATATTGGAAGTTATGCTAAGATGTCACCAAGATATTGTGGGCCATTTGAAGTGCTTGAAAGAATAGGGCCACTTGCACATAGACTTGCATTGCCTGCTAGCACTAGAGCTCATAATGTTTTTCATGTTTCTTTGCTTAAGAGATATGTACATGATCCTAACCATGTGATAAATTAGGATGTGATTCAGGTGGAACCCGAGGGAGAGTTTCGAACTGAGCCAATGCACATCCTCTACAGGAGGGTCACAATGCTCCGGAACTGGGCCATAGGTCAGGTAAAGGTGTAATGGGAGCACTACGGACCTGAAGAGGCTACATGGGAGCTGGAGGATGCCATGGGATTGTCATATCCATTTTTGTTCAATCCTGCGAAACACTGAGGCAGTACCAGTGTAGCATTTTGTTCAAATTTTGTAAAGCACTGAGGACAATGCTATTGAAGGGGGAGGGGAATGTAACACCCCAGTTTTGACCCCGTTGCATTAAATGTACATGATGTATATATTGTAATGAATCATGGTGTGGAGCTAAAGGAAAAAGCCCCACCATCAATTTGTTTGTGTTATGTTTCGGCGATTGGAATCGTTGTCGGTAGGCTATCATGGTACATGACATATATTAAGTTTTGTCATCATGTAAATATGCATCTTTAATTAAATAACCCAACTAGCTATGTTCGCGGCAACTAAATTAAGAAGGGGCATGATTCTCATAAGGATAAGGGGGGGATGTCAAACCTTGAACTAATGGGAAAAAGCCATGTTTCACCACCCTTTTTGATTTTCCCATCTTTCCTTGTCTTGTCCAACTACCACCATTAAAATTTCTGCTGTTAGTTGGGGGTAGTTATGGCTGGGGAGGGGAGTGTGGCAGGACTGTCAGTCCTTCCCCACATGCACACTCCACCAGCAGGTTGACCCTCATGTTGGAAAGGAAACCACCACCGCCATCACTCCATGCGGACTCCCCATTCTCTCCACTATGCCATTCACTCCATTTTCAGCTCATCCTCATGCATAGGCATGGAATTTTTCATCCTCACGTAGGGACGATAGTTCTATTCATTCTCACACACAGGATTATTCCTGGTTTTTACTCACGTAGTGAGCAAGGATCTATTTCAACTATCATTCATGTTTTCCAGAGAGAGTCTTCCCAATGGCTTCATTGTTGAGAACAGACTGTTGTTTCCCCACGTTGCTGGTTGTGTCTGTTTTACATTTTGGGACTGCTATAGATTATTTTGGAGTCATTTTGGCCACGATAGGGCCAAGAACGACTCAGGAATTTTTTTCCTTGCCCAAGCTATGAATCGCTTGTGTGATTGTGTGTATGCAGTGGTTGGTCTTCGGACTATGTTGGAGTAGGGATGAGGGCTTGGTTTGCTTGATAAACCCAGTGTGTTTGGAAACCACACACACAGAGCTAGTGGGTTGGCTTTTTTCTCCACAACTCCTGAATAGCACTGGAAGGTAAGTCAGGGCCTGAGGGATTGTGTAGCAGAGAAGGGAGTCATTCCTTGTGTTGGGTGTGTGTGGGTGTCTTAGAAGTCAGGCTTGTTCTGGTGTAGGTGTCCCTAGCTCGGTAGTGGGATCACTAGCTTAGCATTTAGCCTTTCCTAGCTCCTTGATGGCCTGATAAACCTGACCATGTTGGCTTGGCTTTCTTGTTGATGGCTTGATAAACCCAACTGCGGTGGCTTGGCTGTGTTTTGTGTATCCTTGGCTATGTGTAAGCTTGCTTGTTCCTTGTTCCTTGGGGAATCATGCCCAGCTTGGGGGTGGAAACATTGCTGAGAGATTTAGGAGCATGCTAGCCTATGGTTGGGTGGAACGTTGCAGTGATGTAGCTGGTTGCGGGACGAATTCTTTATGAGATAAGTAATCTTGACCATTTCGTCTTTGTATTTATATTTATTGTTTAATGGATATGATGAACATCTTGAATGGTTGTATGAATGTGTGTTTGCTTCCGCTGTATGATAAATAATCATGTATACATGTTCTAGTTCAAAGCATTTTGTTCAGCATTTTATATACATACATGTTCATGGGCGGTTTCCCGGATGGTTAATGCCATGGTAGCGTCCTCTTCGTTGGTTGGAGGGTCGGGGATGCTACACAGTCTATTTTTATACAGTATTAGACCTTTTTCATTAAAGTTGTAATTTGTAATTATATTTTCAGATACATTATGAGTTATCTTTTCTTTTAAAATCTGGTATTCTAGGTCCCACTTTATTCCTTCTTCAAATTGATCTTCAAAATCAGTTTTATAACTGTTCATGGCAACTACAACATTTGTTACTGCATTTCTTCTTAAGGCATCAACCACTTTGTTTTCTTTCCCTTTAATGTGTCTAATTTCAAAATCATACTCACTAAGGAAATCTAGCCATCTAGCTTGCCTTAGGTTTATATTTTGCCAATCAAACAGATATTTTAGGCTTATGTTATTCGACATTATCAAAAATATTTTACCTATTAAGTGATGGCACCACATTTTTAAAGCATGTATTATGAAAGCCAACTCTAAGTCATAAGTTGCATAATTATTTTCATGAGTTTTTAACTTTCTTGATTTATATGGAATTGCATGACCTTCTTGTGTCAGTGCTCCACCCAAACCTTTGTTGCATGCATCAGTGTATACGATGAAATCTTTGTCTAGATCTGCTATTTTTAGAATGGGTGCACTGGTTAATAATTCCTTTAGTTTATTAAAGCTGTCTTCACATTTCTGATCCCAAACAAATTTCTTATTGTTTTCTATAATGAGGTGATAGAATTTGCAATTTTTGAAAATACTTCAATAAATTTTCTATAATAACCTGTTACTCCCATGAAGGATTGTACATCAGCTACGTCCTTAGGAACATGCCATTCAGTTATAGCTTTTATTTAATCCGGGTCCACTGATATCCCTTTTTTGGATATTACGTGCCCTAAATATTGTATCTTATCTTTATAAAATTCACATTTGCTGAACTTATCATATAGTTATTGTTCTCTTAACAGTTGTAGTATTATCTGTATATGTTCATCATGTTTTTTTTGTCTTAGAATAAATTAATATGTTGTCTATAAAGATGACTACAAATTTGTCTAAGTATTTACTTAGGACACTATTTATTAAGCACATAAGGGTTGCTGGAGTGTTAGTTAGCCCAAAAGGAACAACTACAAACTCGTAGTGCCTGTATCTTGTCATGAAGGAAGTTTTAAAGATGGCTTCATCTTTAATTCTAACTTGGTGATACCCAGATCTTAAGTTGATCTTTGAGAATATTGTCACTCTATGTATTTGATCACACAAATCATCAATGCGGGGTAGAGAATACCTGTTCTTAATTGTCATTTTATTAAGTTGACAGTAGTCTATACATAGACATCAAGTACAATCTTTCTTTTTAATAAAAAGGATTGATGCTCCCCAAGGAGATACACTTGGTCTTACATGAGGTTTGTGTATTAATTCTTGTAATTGTAATTTTAAGTCATTCATCTCCAATATGTTCATTCAATAGGGAGATTTCGAATTAGGCACCGCTACAACTACTAATTTGATTGTAAAATCTAGATCTCTTTTGGGAGGTAATCCTGAAATTTCTTCTGGGAATACATCCACGAAATCTTACAGGATCATAATATCTTCAAATCCTTGTTTATCTTCTTTACCAAATTGTTTGTTATGTGTACACCAAATACTTTATATCCTTTTCTTACAGCCCTTTTTATCCATAAGGCTGAAAATTGTCTAACAGATATTTTCCTGGGTATTCCTGTGATAGTAATTCTTTCTCCTTCATTATTTAAACAAGTAAAAGTTTTATGAAAACAATTTAAAATCACTTGGTGTTTTTCCAGCCAATCCATTCCTATTAGGACATCATAGGATCCTAATGGTAACACATTTAACTTGACCTGAGTTTCAAACTGAATCATAAGCAAATTACAACTTTCAACATAATTTACCACCTTTCATTTAGTTCCTCTAGCTAACTGAACCAGACAAGATTTTTGAAACTTTTTTAAAGATAAGTTGCACTTTTCCACTATGCTAGGGGATATATAACTTAAACTATCACCTAGATCAATCAAGATCGAAACATAAAAATTTTGTATCATACATTGCACTTCCATCATGGAAGTTGATGATACGTCTATCTGTTCTCCAGAGCTACATTTATCCTGGGCATCTCATTTGCCACATATCCAACTGTTTCCTCTTCTTGGCTTTAGTTCCCCTTTTGGTTTAGACAATACTTGGCGTAATATGCTCCTTTACATTCCCAGCATTTGGCATGCTCCCTTTGTTTAGTATTTTTAACAAAGTTGTTAGGCATATCCTTGCCTTTTGGTGCTGGAGTATTCTGGGGTACTTTATTCTTCAAATCCATTTTCTAATAGTTATTCTTGGAGAATTTTTTATATTTACTCCCAAAACACTTATTTGACTTAAGCCCTCTTCTCTTCTAGTCAAAATGACTTGTATTTTTAGTCTTCCGGTTAGGTAAACTTTCTCTTTTCTTACTCTGTTCATAACATAAATAATCCTTTCTCATAGCTTCCTCCAAAGTTTTCGTATTATCAAAATCAATCCCATCTTTGAAGCTAGTAGGTAGACAGCTTAAAAACCATTGTCTTTAGGCTTTTCATCGATTATGTAAGGTACATATCTTAACATACTTAAAAACTTGCTACTTAACTCTTTCATGGACATGGAATCCAATTTTAATTCATAGAACTCCTTAGCACTTTCCTTGTAGTATTATTCAGATAAAAACCTCCTTTTAAAATACTTCTTAAAAACTCTCCAGGTTAAGTACTTCTCTTTAATATTTTTGACCCTTTTTATATCTTGCTACCATATATCAACTTTTTCGGTCAAACTGTAAATAGCCATCATGGCCTTTAGTCTGTCAGAATAGTTGTAAATATAGAAATAGTTCTTCATTCCTGATAGCCAAGCTTCTTCTTCTTCACCTTTCTCCACTTCCCCGTTAAACACGGGGGCTTTAATTTTTCGAATTCCCCAGAATTTTTTTCGTAGGGTTTATAATTCCTTCTCTCGGGTTTATGGTCACTTTTGCTACTATCACTTATGTATTTATACCTTCCTTTATGTGAACTTGCATTAACCTCTGAAGAAGATTCACTGTCAAAATATTTTGCTTTCTTTCCTTTATGTTTATAAGATGTTGTTTTTGAATTAGTTTCATAAACATTTTGCTTATCTTTTCCCCTATTATGCATATTGTCTAGTAACATTTGTATCATTTCCAAAATTCTTTCATTGTGTATTTTTACAGTTTGCAGTTCCTCATTTAACTCCTTAACTGTCTGTAGTAACTATGGTTTGCTCAAATCTACATAAAAGTTGTCAGGATTGTTGTGTTGAGAACCGTTTTCAGCAGATGCTTCACCACCTTCCATTTTCCCGCAAAACTGATTTTACAGTTCTGTACATAAATAAATGCAAATAAAATTAGTCTATTGGTTTTATTACTTATATGTGAGTGAGCCAATCAGGCCTAGTGTTTGGAAAATTTCTTTGATACCACATGTAACATCCCTCAAATTCATAAATAATTTATTTATTTATTTACTACATGTAATATTAGAGTTCCTAGAAAATATCTATAGAGATGTTATACTTCTTAGACTTTAGTCATAAGGTCAAGGGTTTTAACAACCTGCAAGATTATATAATTATGTTTAGTGTGCATCGCTAGTATGTTTTATTATGACCATTGGTTGATACTATGTCATACATATTAGTTTATAATAAATTGTAGCAAACATTTCTTTTATACTTTCTCTTGCCAGTACTATCATAGAAACTATTGGTTGTTTAGTTTAGTTTCTAAAGAGGTGATAAGTAAGTATAGTAGTCTTACTTAGCCTCCGAGTCTAATGCATGAAAATTCATCTTCCTTGGCATAGGTTAAAGAGTTCAACCTTGAATTAGAAAAGGAACTTAGACTACAAGACTTCAAGCTTTCAACAACAAGTGCCACCAAGGTTTAAAAACACAAATTGTACCTAAACCACACTTACTACAAACCTAAGCTATATGGTTTAACTCGATCGAAAATGGTATGAAGGCTATGCGATGGTTGACTTATGCATTGATCTTTCGATGGTGACAACTTCATGCAAAGGACGAGTCATAACTCAATCCCTGTGCAATGCATGTGATTGTATTAAAAATACTCCTCCGTGGCATAAGGACAAAAAGCGAAGCCCTAGGTTTTTAATGAACCTCGAAAGTTGCAACTGTCGTTTTGATGGTGTCTTTTTTGGTTTTTATGGTGGTATTGTAAACACTCCCAACGTCTTGCTATTTGGCTCTGCAATAATATTAAGAGAGACCAGAGATGGAGAGACTAAAGCACTCGACCCTTATCTTATTCAAAACTTGACCATGGTTGTTTTTCTTGCGGTGCCAGTCGATAGATGGAAAACTAGTAAAGATTTGGGTGACTATGCCAGGATCTAAAAACGCCAAAGAAGTAAAGTCTTTGTCATTAAACTCATGCTCTGTATTTTAAAAATTTTGGGACAATTTTACGTTTAGTTTTATTTCTGTTTTAACCTTTGTAAAAATGTGCATGCAGGAAGCTACAAAGCGGTCCTCTGCGATGAGATTCTCATTGGACATCTAACTGAGGAGTCACTTTAGCTGGTAAGACTCGTAGTCTTACCTTATCGCGGTTTTGTGGAGAAATTGAGTTTCTTGACAAGTGTTAAAACCTCTGTAGTTTGGGGCTTATGTTTTGTTTTCATGTTCGTTGTTATGAAAGTGGTAAGAATGACTTTGGTACCCTAGACTCGATTCTTTGTAGAGTCTTAAATGACTAAGCCACTCTGTAATATCTTTTTGGGTTTTAAAAATTGTTTTCTATTGTAAGAACCATGAGAATTCGATACCGTATCTCTCTTTATTTCACTATTTAAGTCACTGTGTAATTTCTAGAGATGTAAAGAATCATTGTTTGTAGAGTCTTGCGACTATGCCACTTTCTTTTTGGGAGATATGGGGTTTAATGTACTTCTATTTTGATTCTGGAAATTTATTTATATCATACAGAATTTTAGTTAGTTTATTGAGTGTGTTCAAAATTGTGGCCACAAGCCTTACTTTGTCGATTTTGTTTTTGGGCTTCGAAGCCACTCTAAACACACTGTTTGTTATTTTGATTAATAGACTCGTCGAGGCTATCTGCAATCAATGCTTCTTAAATTGCCAAGGTTGTATTAAGGTCTTATTGTTCTTATAATGTGACTATTAATAAAAATTCTCATTTCGTTGTTTTATTTTACTATTTAGGTTTGTTGTAACACAACAGGTCGTGTAGCCTTACTGTCGATCCTTGCTTTATCTAGGAAGCCACTGTCATACATTTATCATTGGTTTGATATTATAATGAGTATGTTGTGGAGCAATGATCGTGAGGTTTTGATGTAAACCCAAAGATTGGTTTACTGCATTTAAATATCGTTTTGATGAGTCCTCCATTTTATTTACAAAATGAAAAATTAAACTTACAGTGAATCCATAATGTAAATAAAGAGTTTGTTGATGAGGTTATTTTATTGTTCATAGTTTGTTTTATATTTAACCTTTTAAACATAGAGATTTCGACTGTGGAGTCTTTTCCTTTCCAAATAAGCTTGGAAACAAGGTTCGTAAGGCATCTGTTAGCTATATTGTTTTTTTAACTTACCCCTTGAAGGAGTTTTTGTGAGGCTTAAATAACTCTCCACATTTACAGAACTTGGTTATCACAATGCTTTTTATGTTGATTTCTTACATGACTTTACTTGGTTACAATTGATAGATTGTACCGTTATTCTACCAGATTATCAATTATATTGTTGTTGGTTTTATTCTTAAGATGAGGTCATGATCATGATGCTAAGAAAACCTCACTTATACTGAAATTTACGCTGAAGTAGAAATTCTCTGCTTTGTTTATTTCCCTTATTAAATATAAATATTTTTGTGAGAACTTTTACTTTGACTATCTAACTTTGTTATTGTAAGTTTAATAGGCCACCGGACTGTAGGTAAACCTCCATTACTGTTAAAAATAATTACAGTCTGTTTAGTTAACAATAATATTTTGTAAAAGAATTAATCCCTAAGGCTGTCTGGAATTTCCTTCTACAAGAGAAATATTATAGAAACAACATCATCCTGACCCGAAGCATGTAACCAGTGCTACGGTCTGTCGGTAATCTTGACTTAGTGTTACTAAAACAATTTAATCATTAGGAAATTGGGCTTAATATGCTCTTATGTGAAACTAGCTTAGTTATTATTGTTCATTTTAAACCCTGGTTATCCTAAATTAATTCTAGAGTTTGTTTAAGGGATAAGACTCGATCCTAGAAAGATGATTGTACACTAAAGTGTTAAGGATGACATCGGATCTGAACATTAAATACGTTTAAGATTCTGTTTAAATATGTATAAACTTATTTTAGGTTTTAATCATAATTAGTTTACATTGCTACAAAATTCTTTTGATTTAAGTTTAGTCTAAATAATTATAACCCTATTACTAACATTTTATCAGTTGGTAATACCTGTAGAAACAATCTAAAACTGATATAGAAAGAACATTGTTGAGATTATGAAATACATTACAGAGAATACTAAACCAGTAGATATATCTATTAAATTTAAAACTAATAAACGTTGTGTTTCTAACAACATTCAGATAAATAGATTATAATATAATCAATCATCCTAATTACAGTTTTCTGAGCATATTCCGAATGAAAGTAGAAATTCAAAAATTAAATAGCAATTGAACCTTGATAGAATGTAGAAAGGGGACAAACACCCATGGGAGACTGTTCCACCCAACATTCTCCTAAAGAAGCCAAAGTTACTTGCTTAAGACCCCCGAGCTTGTTCACTGAACCACTAGGACAAAGATATCTGCCAGACAACAGACTTATGCAACTTAGCACTCAACAGCAGACTTAACTCAACAAATCACTTTACCTATCCCATCATCAAACTGCTTGTGTGCCTAACTTTTTCAGTTTGCAATATTCACAAGGTTCATTCTCTTAGAAATAAGAATGAGTAGTGAGCCTCCTGCTCAATTTGATGGTTTATATAATATTTCTTAGGTCTTTGGGTCAGTTTTAGCATTAAATGAGCCATCAGCTCAGTTCCACTTCTTAGTGAACATGACCACTTTTTTAGGGATTATGCTCCTGCAACAACTAGAAAGTGAATGCTAGTGCTTCCACTTGTCAACCAGCCTTCTACAATTGCTCCTTCCTCCTAGTGGGTCAGTGAACTATAATTTAACAGTTTCCCATGGATAGGCGTCTCCTTTTATCAATTATAAGAATAAATAATTCTTCAATTGCAATCCTTGATCCACTTGGTCATAAAGTTTACAATAAATTTAACATAATGTTTTTACTGAAATAAATAATAATATTTCTTTTTCATTTTTGGGTATGTTACAAACACCCCCCATTAAGCTCAACATCATCCTTGATGTTGCTTAAGTTATTTTGAGTCTTTTTGGAACAGAGCTGGATATGCCACCCACATATTGCTCTCTAATTCTTAGGTTGCTTCAACTAGATTGAGGTATTTCCATTGCACCTTTACCTATCCAACGGTGCGATTCTGGAGAAAATTTTTCCTCTTGTTAAGAATACAATCCGGTTCCACTGAAAAATCTCCTTCAAGTTCTACCTGAATCGCATTCTAGTACATCACATGAGTAGCATCATGTATATACTTTTTCAAAATAGAAACATGAAAGTCGTTTTGTATTTTAAGGTTAGGTGGCAAGGCTAACTGATATGCCACTGGCCTTACTTTTGCTAGTATTTCGAATGGTCTGCAATAACTGGGTGTTAATTTAGCACAACTCCCTAGCTTAAAGGAGCTCTTTCTGGGTTTCACTTTAACAAACACATGCTCACCTACTTGAAATTGCTTCGAAGTTCTTTTGAGGTTGGCTTGACTCTTTTTTATGTCTCAAGCAATTTTCAAATTTCTTTATACATGTTTCACTATTAGTTCCAATTCTTTTAACACGTTAGGTCCTAAGGTTAATCTATCTACTGGATTTCTCCATGTAATAGGAGTGTTACTCTTTCTACCATATAATATTTCAAAAATACTAAGTTTTGCTGAAGTTGGATAATGATTATTATAAGAAAATTCAACCAAGTGCAAATAGTCTTCCCACTTCTTGGGATAATCTCTAACATACATTCGTAACATGTCTTCTAGTACTTTATTAACTATTTATGTTTTTCCATCCATTTGCAGATGATAAGCAGTATTAAAATTCAATCTAGTATTTAGCCCTTCAGATAAAGATTTCAAACAATTACCAGAAAATTTAGGATCTCGGTTAGAAATTATTACCTTTGAAATTACATACAAGCGAAAGATTTCTTTCATGAAGATGTCAACAATGTTAGCATCTTTATAAGTTGTTTTAACATGTATAAAGTGTGCTACTTTACTTAGTTTATCCAGAACTATCATTATTGAATCATTTTGTTTCTGGTTTTAAGGTAAGCTAGTTGAAAAATCAAGACTGATGACTTCCCATTTCCAATTCGGCATTGGTAATGGTTGCAAAAGACCTACTGGGTGTTTATGTTCAACTTTAACTTGCTGACATTCAATACACCTAGCTAAAAATTCGGAAAGTTCATTTTTCATATTAGGCCAAAAGTACTCTTTTCTCAACATGGTTATCATCTTTTGATACCTCGGATATCCAGAATAAGGACTTTTGTGTATTTCGTTCAAAATCAACAATTTAACTTCCAGTATATTTGGCACATACAGTCTATTTTTTTACAGTATTAGACATTTTTCATTAAAATTGTAATATGTAATTATCATTTTAGATAAATTCTGAGTTATCTTTTCTTTTAAACTCTGGTATTTTAGACCCGTTTTATTCCTTCTTCAAATTTAACTTCTAAATCAATTTTATAACTACTAATGGCAGCTACAATATTTGTTATTGCATTTTTTCTTAAGGCATCAACCAATTTATTTTCTTTCCCTTTAATGTGTCTAATTTCAAAATCATACTCGCTAAGAAAAGCTAGTCATCTAGCTTGCCTTGCGTTTAAGTGATGGGGCCACATTTTTAAAGCAGAGATTATGGTAGACAACTTTAAGTCATAAGTTGCGTAATTCGTTTCGTTATTTTTTAACTTTCTTGATTCGTATGCAATTGCATGACCTTCTTGCGTCAATACTCCACCCAAACCTTCATTGCATGCATTAGTGCATACAAAGAAATCTTTGTCTGGATCTGCTATTTCTAGAATGGATGCAGTGGTTAATAATTCTTTTAGTTTATTAAAGCTGGCTTCGCATTTCTGATCCCAAACAAATTTTTTACCTTTTTTCTGTAATGAGGTTATAGGATTTGCAATTTTTGAAAATCCATCAATAAATTTTCTGTAATAACCTGTTCTTTCCATAAAGGATTGTACATCAGTTACTTCATTAGGAACATGCCATTCAATTATAGCTTTTATTTTATCCGAGTCCACCGATATCCCTTCTTCGGATATTACGTGCCCCAAATATTGTATCCTATCTTTATAAAATTCACATTTGTTGAACTTAACATATAGATTATGTTTTCTTAACAGTTGTAGTATTATTTGTAGATGTTCATACTGTTCTTCTTTTGTCTTAGAATACATTAAGATGTCATCTTTAAATATGAATACAAATTTGTCTAAGTATTTACTTAGGACATTGATCATTAAGCACATAAAAGTGGTTGGAGTGTTAGTTGGCCCGAAGGGAACACCTACAAACTTGTAGTGCATGTATCTTGTCTCAAAGGAAGTTTTAAATATGTCTTCATCTTAAATTTTGACTTGGTGATACCCAGACCTTAAGTTGATCTTTGAGAATATCGTTGCTTCACATATCTGATCAAATAGATCATCAATATGGGGCCAATGATATCTATTCTTAATTGTCATTTTATTAAGTTGACAGTAGTCTATACATAAATGTCAATTACCATATTTCTTTTTAATAAGAAGGAATGGTGCTTCCCAAGGAGATACACTTGGTCTTACACAATGTTTTTCTATTAATTCTTGTAATTGTAATTTTAATTCATTCAGATCCAAGATGTTCATTCGATAGGGAGATTTTGAATTAGGTACCACTTCAGGTACTAATTCAATTGTAAAATCCAGATTTCTTTTGGGAGGTAATCCTGTTTCTTCCAGGAATACATCCGCGAAATCTTGCAAGATCGGAATATCCTAAAATCCTGGTTTATCTTCTTTACCAATTTGTTCATTATTTGTTATGTGTACAACAAAGAATTTACATCCTTTTCTTGCAACCATTTTTCATCTGTAAGGATGAAATTTGTCTAACATATATTTTCCTGGGTATTCTTGTGACAGTAATTGTTTCTCTTTCATTATTTCAACTAGTAAAAGTTTTTTGAAAATAGTTTAAAATCACTTGGTGTTTTTCCAGCCAATCCATTCATATTAGGGCACCATAGGATCCTAATGGTAACATATTTAACTTGAGTTTCAAACTGAATCATACGAAAATTACAACTTTCAACATAATTTACTACCTTTCTTTTAGTTCTTGTAGCTAATTGAACGAACCAAGATTTTTCAATTTTTTTTAAAGATAAGTTGCACTTTTCTACTATGCTAGGAGATATATCACTTAAACTAGCACCTGGATCAATCAAGATGGAAATGGAAAAAATTCTATCATACCTTGCACTTGCATCATGGAAGTTTGATGATCCATCTGTCTATTCTCCAGAGCTGCATTTATCCTGGACATCTCATTTTCCACATCTCCAACTGTTTCTTCTTCCTGGATAGTGTGTACGTTGATGTAGTTCCCCTTTCGGTTCGGACAATGATTGGTGTAATGCAGTCCTTGACATTCCTAGCATTTGACAGGTTCCCTTTGTTTAGTATTTTTAACAAAGTTGTTAGGCATATCCCTGCCTTTTGGTGCTGCAGCATTCTGGGGTACTTTATTCTTAAAACCATTTTTCAGATAGTTTTTCTTGGAGACATTTTGAGATTTACTTCCAAAACTCTTGTTTTAATTAAACTCTCTTCTCTTATGGTCAAAATTACTTGTCTTTTTAGTCTTCCAGTTAGGTAAACTTTCTCTTTTATTACTCTGTTCATAACATAAATTAGCCTTTCTCATAGCTTCCTCCAAAGTTTTCAGATTATCAAACTCAATCCTATATTTGAAGCTAGTAGGAAGACAACTTAAAAACTGTTGTATTTTAGGCTTTTCATTTATTATGTAAGGTACATATCTTAACAGACTTAGAAACTTGATTCTTAACTCTTTCATGGACATGGAACCCAATTTTAATTCATAGAACTCCTTATCTCTTTCCTCATATTATTGTTCAGATAAAAACTTCCTTTTAAAATAATTCTTAGAAACTCCAGGTTAATTACTTCTCTTTAATATTTTTGACCCTTTTATATCTTGCAACCATATATCATCTTTTTCGGTCAAATTGTAAATAGGCATCTTGGCTTTTAGTCTGTCAGAATAGTTATAAATATGGAAATATGTCTTCATTCCTGATAGCCAAGCTTCTGCTTCTTCACCTTTCTCCACTTCCTCGTTAAACATGGGGGGCTTTATTTTTTTGAATTCCCAAGAAATTTGTTCATAGGGTTTATACTTCTTTCTTGTGGGTTTATGGTCACTTTTGCTACTATCATTTATTTATTTATACCTTCCTTTACGTGACCTTGCATTAACCTCTGAAGAAGATTTACTATCAGAATATTTTGTTTTCTTTCCTTTATGTTTATAAGATGTTGTTTCTGAATCAATTTCATAAACATTTCTCTTATCTTTTCCTCTGTTATGCATATTGTCTAGTAGCATTTGATTCATTTCCAGAATTCTTTTATTGTCTATTTTTACAGTTTGCAATTGCTCTTTTAACTCCTTAACTATCTGTAGTAACTCTTGATTGTTCAAATCTACATAAAAGTTGTCAGGATTGTTGTGTTCAGAACCATTTTCAGCAAATGCTTCAACACCTTCCATTTTCCTAAATGAAAATATATTTCTATACAGAAATAAATGAAAATAAAATTAGTATATTGGTTTTATTACTTATATGCGAGTGAGCCAATCATGCCTAGTGTTTGGGAACTCGCTTTGAGTGACCACATGTAACATTCCTAAAATTCCTAAATATTTATTTATTTATTTACTGCATGTAATATTAGAGTTCCTAAAAAATATTTATAGATATGTTATACTTGTTAGACTTCTGTCGTAAGGGCAAGGGTTTTAGTAACCTGCAAGATTATATAATTATGTTTAGTGTGCATCGTTAGTATGTTTTCTTATGACCATTGGTTGATACTATGTCATACATATTAGTTGATAATAAATTGTAGCAAACATTTATTTTATACTTTCTCTTGCCAGTAATATCGTAGCAATCGTTGGTTCTTTAGTTTAGTTTGTAAAGAGCTAAAAAGTAAGTATTGTAGTCTTATTTAGCCTCCCATGCTAACACATGAAAAGTCATCTTCCTTGGTGCAGGTTAAAGAATTCAACCTTGACTTAGGAAATGCACTTAGACTACAAGACTTCAAGCTTACAACAAGAAGTTCCACCAAGGTTTAAAAAAAAAACTTGTACGTAAACCACACTATACTACAAAGGTAATCTATATGGTTTAACTCCATCAAAAATAGTTTGAAGGTTATGTGATGGTTGACTTAGGCATTGATCTTTCGATGGTGACAACTTCATGCGAGGAACGAGTCATAACTCGATCCTTGTGCAATCCATGTGATTGTATTGAAAATACTCCTTCGTGGCAGAAGGACAAAATGTGAAGCCCTAGGTATTTAATGAACCTCAAAAGTTGCAATTGTCGTTTTGATGGTGTCTTGTTTGGTTTTTATGGTGGTCTTGTAAATGATCCCGACTTCTTATTGTTTGGCTCTGCAACACTCTTAAGAGAGACTAGATATGGAGGGACTAAAGCACTCAACCCTTATCTTCTTCAAAACTTGACCATGGTTGTTTTTCTTGCGGTGGCATTCCATGGATGGAAAACTAGTAAAGATTTGGGTGACTCTACGAGGCTCTAAAAATTCCAAAGAGGTAAAGTCTTCATTGTTTAACTCATACTCTGTATTTTAAAATTTTTTGGACATTTTTACATTTATTTTTCTTTATGTGTTAACCTCTGTAAAAATGTGCACGTAGGAGGCTACAAAGCAGTCCTCTGCCATGAGAGTCTCACTGGACATCTAATTGAGGAGTCACTTTAGCTGGTAAGACTCGTAGTCTTACCTTATCGTGGCTCTGTAGAGAAACTGGGTTTTTGGGCAAGTGTTAAAACCTCTGTAGTTTTGGGCTTATCTTTTGTTTTCCTATTCGTTTTTATGGAAGTGGTAAGAATGACTTTGGTACTCGAACTCGATTCTCTCTGGAGTCTTAAACGACTAAGCCACTCTATAATGTCTTTTTGGGTTTTAAAATTTGTTTGCTATTATAAGAACCATGAGGATTTTGATACCATATCTTTGTTTATTTCACTATTTAAGTAACTGTGTAATTTCCATAGATGTAAAGAATCGTTGTCTGTGGAGTCTTGCAACTATGCCACTTTTTTTTGGGGAGATATGGGGTTTAATTTACTTCTATTTCGATCCTGAAAATTTATTTATATCATACATACTTTTAGTTTGTTTATTGTCTGTGTTCAAAATTGTGGCCATGAGCCTTACTCCGTCGTTTTTGTTTTTGGGCTTCAAAGCCACTCTAAACACAATTTTGTTATTTTGATAAAGCAAAGAACGTATCTCTCTAATAGAGTCATCGATGCTATATGCAATCAATGCTTCTTAAAATGCCAAGGTTGTATTAAGGTCTTCTTGTTGCTATAATGTGATTGTTTATAAAACTTCTCATTTCATCGTTTTCTTTTACTATTTAAGTTTGCTGTAACATGATAGGCCGTGTAGCCTTACTGTCGATCCTTGCTTTGGCTAGGAAGCCATTGTCGTAGATTTATAATTGGTTTGATATTATAATGGGTATGTTGTGGAGAAATACTCATGAGGTTTTGGTGTAAACCCAAAGCTTGGTTTACTGCATTTAAATATCATTTCGACGAGTCCTCCATTTTATTTACAAAATGAAAAGTTAAACTTACACTGAATCCGTAATGTAAATAAAGAGTTTGTTGATGAGGTTATTTTACTGTTCATAAGTTGTTTTATAGTTAACATATTAAACGTAGATATTTCGACTGTGGAGTCTTTGCCTTTCAAAATAGGCTTGGAAACAAGGGCTGTAAGGCCTCTATTAGCTAGATATTGCTTTTTTTTTTAACTTACTCCTTGAAGGGGTTTTTGTTAGGCTTAAATAACTCTCTAAGTTTACAGAACTTGGATATAACAATACTTGTTATGTCGATTTCTTACTTGAATTTACTTAGTTAGAGTTTATAGATTGTACCATTATTCTATTGGATTATCAATTATATCGTTGCTGGTTTTATTCTTAAGATGAGGTCATGATCATGATGCTATGAAAACCTTACTTATACTGAAATCTATGCTGAAGTAGAAATTCTATGCTCTGTCTATTTCCCTTATTAAATATAAATATTTTTGTAAGATCTTGTGAGAACTTTTACTTTGACTATCTAAATTTGTTATTGTAATTTTAATAGGCCATGGGAATGTAGGTAAACCTCCATTACTGTTAAAAAGCATTACACTCTATTTAGTTAACAATACTGTTTTGTAAAAGACTTAAAAGCCCCATGGCTTTCTGTAATTTCCTTTTGCAAGAGAACTTACCGTAGAAACAACATCAACCCACATGTAACCAGTACTACAGTCTATCGGTAATCTCTACTTGGTGTTGCTAAAAAATTTCAATCATTAAGAAACTAGACTTAAGATGCTCTTAGGTGAAACTAGCTTAGTTGATTACTGTTCATTTTAAACCCTGGTTGTCCTAAATTAATTCTAGAGTTTGTTTAATGGATAAGACTCAATCCTAGAAAGATGATTGTAAACAAAAGTATTAAGGATGAAACTTGGATCTGAACATTAAATAAGTTTAAGATTCTGTTTAAATCTGTATAATCTTATTTTAGGTTTTAATCATAATTAGTTTATAGCGCTACAAAATTCTTTTGATTTAAATTTAGTCTAAAGATTTATAACCCTATTACTAACATTTTATCACTTAGTAATACCTGTAGAAACAATCTAAAATTGTTGCAGAAAGAACATTGTTGATATTATGAATTACATTTACAAAGAATACTAAACCAGTATATCTATCTATATAATCTAAAACTAATAAATGTAGTGTTTCTAACAGCATTCAGATAAAGATATTATAATATAATCAATCATCCTAATTACAGTTTCCTGAGCATATTCCAAATGAAAGTACATATTTAGAAATTAAATAGCAATTGAACCTGGATAGATGCAAAAAGGGGACAAACACCCACGAGAGACTGTTCCACCCAACCTTCTCCCGAAGTAGCCAAAGTTACTTGCTTAGGACCCCCAAGATTGTTCATTGGACCACTAGGATGAAGGTCTCTGCCACATAGTAGACTTCTATAACTTAGCACTCAGTAGCAGAATTAATTCAACAAATCACTTTAACTATCCCCTCATCAAACTCCTTATGTGCTTGACTTTTTCAGTTTGCAACAGTCACAAGGTTCATTCTCTCAGACATCAGAATGAGTAGTGAGCATCCTTTTCAATTTGAGGGTTTATATAAGATTGCCTATGTATTTGGGTTAGTTTTAGCATTAGATGATCCACTAGCTCAGTCCTCCCTTTCAGGGAACATGACCACTCTTTTAGGGATTATGCCCCTACAAAAGCTAGAAAGTGAATGCTCATGATGCCACTTGTCAACTAACCTTCTACAATTGCTCCTTCCTCCTAGTGGGTCTGTGAACACTCATTTAACAGTCTCCCCTGGATATGTGTCTCCTTTTATTAATTATAAAAATAAATAATTCTTTAATTACACTCATCCTTGAACCACTTGGTCATAAACTTTACAATAAATTTAGCATAATGTTTTTACTAAAATAAATAATAAATATTAATTTTTTAGTTTTGGGTATGTTACAATTGGTGCGATAAACAAAATGATGAAATCTTGGATAGGGCATTCTATAGGGTTTGTGTTGACATTTTTGACCTCAAGCATATGATGAGGACATTGCATGATCAATTTGAAGGTATGGTGGATGCTTTAAGAAATGTTTCTTATCACATTTTCAAGATGGATAACTGGATTGATGACATTGAGTGAAACCTATGAGAGCAAGGACGTCAAATTGAACATTTAAGGGAAACCATGGGAAAATTGTTGAGTTTGAATTAGGGAATTCATAACGAGAAGAACTATTCACTGTAGGATACAGAGGAGGATTCAATCCACTAGCCCACTTTTGAACTTAATAATTTTGAATCCTCGAGGCACCCTCTAGGCATGACTAAATAAGTTCATGTTTTGTTTGATGATTTATTTTTTGCTTATATGCAATGTATTTCAATTCTTTACTTTTGTTACCATAATATGTGCTATCTACAACAGTAGATATTGCGTAAGTACTTAAGGTTTCTTGATATTTAGGATAGTAGCAAGGGAATTTTGTTTTTAAATATTTTCAATTCTCCAGAGTAGTTAGGTGGAGTTTTTTTGTGTAATTTCTCACTTGATTTTTCAGTCTTTTTAATACAAAACAATTACACATTTAAATTATCCTCAGAGTAGTTAGGTGGAGTTTTTTTTTTTGGGTCTAATTTCTCACTTGATTTTTGAGTCTTTTTAATACAAAACCATTACACATTTTTATTTAAAAAAAAGAATAAATCATTTGAAAATCAAGTAAGATAGTAAATAAATCATAAATTAAGTTGTATTGGAGGAAAGTGTATCTTGAAAATGTTGATTAAAATTTTATATATGCAAATGCAAATTTGTTTATGTATTTTTAAAATATATTAATAATAAAGTTTTTATATAATAAATTGTCAATTGGGTCTATCTCTAAGTCTAGATGTTGTGGGATGGAGTGTTATGCTCTTCACAAGGAGAATATTCATATATTCACTAGATTAAAAATGAAACATTTCTTATGTCATTTTATAAATAAAAGACATGAACGTCATGTGTAATATTAGGAGATTTTCATTAATTAAAAAATAAAACATCCCTTATTCTGTTTATAAATAAAGCACATGAACCCCATGTGTAATACATGTTTTTTCATAAATTTAGTCTATAAGATTTGAGTAAATTAGCTTTAAATTAAATTATTTTAATAGTTAAGATTTTACATGATAAATATATATTAATATTTTTATTTAGAAAAAGTATTAAAATTATAATATATACTTTATTATTAATGTATATGATTATTGATATTTATTGAGACCAATTTTGTTTTATTAATCTTTAAAATTGTAAGAAAACTTAATTTTCTTGAAAAATTATTTACATTCCTAAATCACCAATTGTAACAAGTTAAAAAAATAAAAGAATCAAAATCATAACATGATAAGTAACTTTATATATATATAACACAAATTTTTATTTTTACTTTTTAGATATTGTAATATGTAATTATTATAAATAACTAAAATAGCTTTTAAAGATATTAAAATTAAATTTATTTATTTTCAAAAATCTTATTATTTCATCAGTTTAATGTCCAAGTGATATACTTTTGGTTGTATGTCTTTTAGATGTTCACTATTTGATTGTTATCTTCTTATTGATTTTAATCTAAATTTTAAATATTTTTTTTTTATATTATTAACTTTTTATGATATCCACAATTAAATAAAAAGTTGATGATTTATAAAAATGTTACAGAAAAAACACAGTGCTAGACTTAAAAAGAAATGATTCAGAAACAAATTGAACCAAAAACATAACACAGTACTAAACTTATAAAATAAAAAATAATTCATAAAAGAACTGAAAATAACCAATAGATACCTACTGTTTTAAAACTTCAAAAAACCAATACATACCCACTGCAACTTCTCTCTGCGTTGTCAAATTATGCTATGCCATGGAATCTAGATAGGCATGACAACACCCAATTATTCATGTGTATTATCAAATTATATACTTAGTATGTATGGATCCATGTTGACCTACTCAGAAAAAAAAAATAGTGAGGTGCAACTGTCTCCTGGTTAGTTACCTGCTACACTGCTGACAGAAGCATTGCTCCGTACCAAGAACAATGACTTTGGGGCCTTTGGAATGCATTTCATAGACTTTATGTCTCTTGTGATATTCTTTTGCATTTGCCAACACTACGTTGCATCCTTCCACTTGACAACGAGGAGGTTGCGCGGTCGAAGCCGGCAAAGCCCTCGGCTTCTTATAAACGCAATCGCCAGCGCTATTAACAGTGACTGGATTAATTACCTTAGCCGGATTCATAGAGTCTCCAACATGCTGCCGCTTTCCTAGCTTAAGGCATGTTAAGGAATCCCCTTGAACATCCTTGATGACATTAATGTTATCTCTCATGGGACCCTCGTTAGCACTCTGATAATTGTCATTCCTCCGAGTCCCACCCAAGCCAACTACCACCAAATTTCTTTGACCAGATTGGCTATACTCGGAACCCCATGAAAATAACCACCATTTGCAACCCCTTCTACAAGCCAACCCTTCAATAATCCATTGCCTTTGCTTTTCATAGAACCCTCAGCCAAAGGATTCTAATGAATCTTGACATCCAGAGGAAACTGTGCCTTATTATTGCCTGAAAAACTCCCGTCGTTGATGACTTCTGTAAAATTACCAGCAGCCATGAGAGGCTCAGACAGGGGCGAGGACTCATGAGCCATGTTCGTCCCACGGAATAACTCCTTCCCAATATTATAACCCTCTTCTGAACAAACCCATTCAGCCATGGGTAATCTCTCATACCTATCCCCGAGCATACTGTAAAGCCCTGTGCAACCTTCCCAGTCCCAAGGACTCTTTAAATGCCAATCTGGCATCTTAGAGGGCCATCAATGATCATGGCTGCTGCTGTTGTTGTTACCACCATGATTTGCCATGGAATTTGAGTCCATATTCTTAAAAATGACTTCTTCTTTACAACACCATAACTAATCGAAGACCAAAACTAATCCAAGGAAAAATAAAGATACACTTTCAGGCTCTTTTCACACGATGAATATTACCAAATCCAGCAATCCCATATTTGCTTCGATTTCCAAATCCGGCATGATTAAAATACTAACCTTGCTGTCTGAACAAAACTTCTATAAGAGCAATACTCCCCAGAGCCTCATCCAACAGACCCACATCAGAGAGCCCCTGAATCAAACTGATGTAGGTAAAAACATCTGGGGCCATCCCCTTCTCAACCATGAGAATCTGCATTTCTATGAAAAACTCGAGCTTGCCCATTTTACAAAGCCCATCAATCAAAGAAATGTAGATGAAAACATCGAGCTCAAAAACTATGGCCACCATCTCGTTCACAAGAACAACAACTTCAGTAAATCTACCCTGCTGACAGAGCCCGTGTAAGTGGCGTTATTGGGAAGGCAGCCACTGATAATCATCTCGTCTAGGAATTCAATTGACAATGCCCCACCCGATCACATTGGATCTTCTCATTTAATATGATATGAAATATCTTGGAGGCTGGTACAGGTCGAAATCACAAAAATTGTTGATGGGCAATTTTTATCTTAGCCCTTCTAGTGTAATTTAAATTTAAAAGCTCCATTTTTTATTAAAATGACAAAAATTAAAAACTCGATTTTAAATGACGTGCAAATTTTAAATTTCCCTTCACTGACGGCCTAGGAGCCCTTTGACGGGAATTGTCAGCTTGAATTTTGATCCCTGCTGTGGACACTCCAAACGATGAATGCGTCATCAAGGACGGAGCCAATAGAAGCAGTTTTTTTTTTTCAAAATCTGAAATATACAAAAAAATGCTTTATAAGTAAAGCTTTGTTGTAGAGCTCAAGTGTAGATAAAGCTTTGTTGTAGAGCTCAAGTGATCTACATAACGCCCATCCAAAGAAAAATGACCCCTACCTAAAAACAATATTGGGGACATAATAAAACATTCGACTTCTTAAAGAGTAAGCTTGGCTTCTCAAACATTAAAGTTCATTTTTTAAATTGGTAACCTTGTAAAGGTTTTTGTTGAATAATCCTTCGGGATTACATTGTAAATAATATTTCAGTTATTAGTTAGTAAAATCTTGTTAATAATCTCGTTATCTAACTGTAGATAACAGTTTTGATCTCCTTTATATGTAACACTCATTCACATAATAAGATATTGATTTGCTGAGGTTTTTCACAGCCTATGTCAGTGGTATTAGAGCAAAGGCAGTGAAGCATTGGTGAGAAAGAAGGAGACAATGAAGGAGGAGCCAACAAATGAGCTATCACCAAGAAAGGAAGAAATGAGAGTTGCTTAGTAAAGATTGTGGAAGAAAGACAAAGACTGCACATTAAGAGGAGACTGCAAGTAAATTGTTCTGGTAACTCTTTTAAAGAATTATTTTTCTTTTTTAAAAAAAAAGAAAAAGAAAAAGGAAGAGAGCCCCCGTTTATATTTTCTTGCAATGGTTTCTTTAAATTAATTATCAAATCACTGGGGAGTTTTTTTTTTTTTTAATTTAATTTAATTTAATTTAATTTATTTATTTATTTTTCAGAAAATAAAAGTTTTTAAACAGCCATTTATATTTGAGTGCAGGGTTTTTTAAATTGAAATATTAAACCTTTCGAGGAATCTTTTTAGAAGATAAAAAGATTTTAAAGAACATTGGCTAAGAGGAAAATAATATTTTAGAGCATATTTTGTACACAAAAATTTACTACACAGTAAATTTCAATGAATTCTTTAATTTCAATTGTTGGAGTTATTTTGTCTGAAAAAGAAAATTATCAGGAATGGTTTCGTAAAGGGGTGTGTGCAAGAAGTTGAGGGACCTTTTAGATGCAATCTCACTTTTTAGAAACAGGGCTCACGTTACATAGAAAAAGAACGCGCTTCTCTTCCATAGCACTTGGAATAGTAAATCCGAGCCTGACATGTCAGCAGACATGTAGGCTAGGTAACCATAACGCGCACACGTTATAGAACTACAAAACGCGTGCGCGTTATGTAGTTCTATAACGCGTGCGCATTTTGTAAATTAAAAAAAAAAAAAACACACACACAGTCCCCCACCTGAGAGTCATTTTCACGAAACAGGAGCACGAATCAGAGCGTGGAAGAGTGCCCAAGGAGCTTGAAAGAGTTCCCATTCCTCCATTTGAAGACAAATCCTCCACTGAATCAACATATTATCAGGTAATTCATTCACCCATAGCTTTTTTTTTTCAATTACATACTTAAATTACCATTTTTTATTTGTAAATGCAATAAAAATCATAAAAAAATAAACAACCATCTCATAGGCAAAACACCAACCAACCAAAGATGATGATATGCCAATGCCTTCCCCAAGACTAAACACATAAATTGATCACATACAATTGACACAAATGTTTCTAGGCAATGCCATTGGAAAAAACCATATTGACATGCATTATGTAGGAAGACTAAACTTTTTATTTCTTTTTCCCTCATAAAAAACAATTTAGATGCTATTCTATATCTAATCAAATGAAACTATCTAGTACATGAAAAAAAAAATAGAATAGTCAATAACCCAAACAATTACATGACCAAAAGAGCCTACCCTTCAAGAGAAATTCACCAACAAAGCAAATATTGCCTAAAAATCTACATCATATGT